>JAJHSJ010000002.1:28569483-28625883 GCA_021015155.1 Magnolia officinalis
AAAAAAAAAAAAACTTTATTTCTAGTGTGCCATGGATAGCAGAGCAAATGACTTGGCATTCTCAACCGAAAGAATATAGTGGTGTTATGCGGCATCCGTCTAATTCATCAAGTTGGATGGTAATAAATAACAAGTGGCCAAGTTTTGCTGAAGAATTCCGTAATATGCGTTTAGGGCTTGCGACTGATGGATTTAACCCATTTGGACATCTTACTAGTGTTTACAGTTGTTGGCCTGTCATTATAGTGCCATAAAATCTACCCCCTTCGATGTGTATGAAAAGAGAATTTTCAATGTTAACGGAATTGATACCAGGTCCAAAAGAACCGAGTAAGGACATTGATGTCTACCTACAACCATTGATTGACGAGTTGAAGAATTTGTGGCTTAATGGAGTGTCAACATATGATTCTCATTCAATGACAATTTTTAATTTGAAAGCCATTTTAATGTGGGAAATTCATGATTTTCCTGCATATGGGAGTTTATCAGGATGTGTTATACATGCACAATATGCTTGCCCTATTTGTGCCGAGGGAACCTTCGCTGAACGACTTAAGAGTGGCAAGAAGTACTCCTATCAGGGCCATCAAGATTTCTTCCAATTAATCATGTTTTTAGGACCCAAAAAGAGGCATTCGATAATAAAGTAGAAGAAGAAAGACCTTCTCATCGATTAAGTGGTTTAGAGGTTGAAACGAATGTAATCGAAATTCAAATGGATATCGGTAAATCGAAGGGGAAGAAACAAAAAAGTTATGGTGATGATTCGACTGGGAATATAACTGCTTGGTATAAAAGATCGATCCTATTCGACTTGCCATATTGGAAGGTGATTTCCTTAACTTGTTACTTTCATTTACATATATGTCAGTGAATAAAAACTTAACATTCCATCATAATTGTGTTTTTCCAGGAGTTACTAGTTCATCATAACTTGGATGTAATGCATGTTGTAAAGAATGTTGGTGACCATTTTCTGTCGACGATTCTAGAAGTCAAAGATAAAACTAAGGATGATATAAGTGCACGCGAAGATTTGAAAAAAATGAACATAATGAAAGACTTATGACTGAAAGAAGCAGATGACAAAACTATTAAACCAAAGGCACCATTTACTTTAAGTCGCAAGGAGAAAGAATTGTTCTGCCAAACATTGCATGACTTGAAGGTTCCAACAGGGTATAGTTCCAGATTTAAACATCTTGTGAACTTACAAACTCTCGAGATAAAGGGACTAAAGTCACATGATTATCACATCATTATGTGTCAATTACTACCTGTGTTGCTACAACATGCTTTCTCAGAGCATAAGACGTTGCGAACTGCTATTTAGCACATCTGTTACTTCTTTAATGTCTTGTGCTCGAAGACAATTAGTGCAGATAACATCATTGTCGTCAAACAACGTGTTGTTGTGGCAATGTGTGTTTTGGAGAAGTTTTTTTCTCCTTCATTCTTTGTTATTAGCGTTCACCTTATGGTACATCTAGCTGACGAAGTATTAGCTTGCAATCCAGTTAGATTTCAGTGGATGTATCCTTTTGAATGATAAATATCTAACCTTGATGTGATTCATTTAGACTTCATCGTCATCATATATTGACAATATATTATTAATTGGATGCCTCCATCAGATTAATGAAGATTTATAAAGGATACGTAAAGAATACAGCACATCCTGAAGGGTGTATTGCAGAGCATTACATTGTAGAAGAATCTATTTTATATTGTATGGAGTACATGTCAAACGGTGAGAGAGGAAGTCACAAGCATACGCGTCAAAGGTTCCTTGCCGAGGATAGGGTGTGCGATGAAGAGCCTTTGGATAATAGTAAGAATATATACTTAACTAACATACAACATCAACAAGTATGCAGATGGGTTCTACACTGCTACGATGGAATTTATAAATGGAAAAGGTAAGTAGATAAATTTTCTAAAATATCGAATCACATGTAGTAATTGGATAAATACTTACATATATTTCATATAGGAAGTATGAAATATATTTAGGATCGATCACATCAAAGGGGCAAAGAAGAAAGGGCAGTGTGTCGAAGAACAATGAACATGATTTCATCAATTGGTTACGAAAGAAGGTATTTTTCTAATTATTCATTTAATTGATATATTTGTTCATATATAGTTATTACTTTTTTCTTATTTACAGTTGGAGTTTGTTGAGGGCGAGTTGACATTGAAACGATTAGTAGATGGCCCTACGTTTAAGGCAAAATGCTATAACAAGTATCGCGTGAATGGTTTTGTATTCTCTCCAAGTGAATACGAGACTACTAAGTCAACACAAAATAGTGGGGTATCCATGAAAGTCATCACTAAATACAGGGCAAGTGCTAAAGATAAGAATTACAAAGAAGATGAGGCTACCTATTATGGAGTAGTAAAACAAATAATCGAGTTGGATTACACTATCTTCCATTAAACGGTATTTTATTGTGATTGAGTCAGAGTGGAAGACAAGACCAATGGATGTATTGTTGATCCCGAGTGAAATTTGGTAATGGTAAATATGGAGAAATTGAAAGGACGTGAGAAAGAAGGAGATGAACCATTCATACTTGCATCCCAAGCAAGTCAAGTATTCTACTCCAAGGATTAAACAAGGCCTGGATGGTATGTTGTTTTAATGTCACAAAAAAGATTGACGAAAGACGTGGACACACTTGAAGATCTGACTCTGTTTTCCTCTTTTGGGGGTGAGAATACAAATTTAGAAAATATTATAAAGGAAATCGGCTACGAGTTATAGGTAATTTTTTTGTTATCATACTTTGTGTTGATTCATTTGATAAATGAATTTCTATTTGTATGATGATTTCTTCTTATATAAATTTGTGTTTATAGGTGAGCTGGGACATGTCAATAGTCGAGGAGAACATGTCAACTTCACAAACACATGCATCAAAAAATGCAAGTAAATACAATTCCTTCATTACCTTATTATTTAATACATTGTTTTAAATAATATTATTTTGATACAACATAATAAGTTTTGTATGTGTTAGGAACTTCATCGTCGTCAAAAAATAAGCCTGTAATCAGCTTAAATGCATTTGGACTACCTATGGGCGAACACTCACATAGGTTGACTACAAGAAGTGGAGAGTTGGTTCACACCCATGTCTCTATTGCTATCAAGGATTGACGTGCAGTGCCAATGAGTAAGAAAGAAGAACTTTGGAAGCTCCTGCAGGTAAGATACAACCAAATTTCGTATGATATAAATTAATCATTATTCTTTTTTTTTTTGCTTCAACTAAATTCAATCTCGAATTTTTTTGTAGGACGAGTTTGTTATTCCTCAGTCTTATAAGGAGAAATTCTTTAAAAGCATGTTCGATATGTTCAGGAAGTACAAGTGTAAATTGAGGATGAAGTACCTTGATCCTCATTCAAATCTTGATTCCAAATTAAACAACCGTCCACCAAGAGTTAGGCCTGAAGATTGGAAAATGTTCGTTGAACATAATTCGGATCCCAGAATTGTAAAACAAAGGAAAAAAACTCCCTAATGGTTGTGCCAGCCTTATATGGCTGAGCTTGGACTGGTTGGTGATGGACCCAACATGTACCAGGTATTTCACATGCTGATTTTGGTCAAAACCCTAGAAACAAATGTATCATAAATGAGTTATATTCTTTTACAAGGATAGGTACCATGTAGTTGTTATTCTGTTCATGTTTTCTAGCGCGGTATTCATAATTTTCAGGTTGTTATTTTGTTCCTGTAGATACAAAAGGATGTTTCTGGTTTGTTCATTGCTAGAGGTGTTCAAGATCAATTGACTAGCACTGCTTGTTGAAGAGTGACAACAGAATTTTGGGTTTCATTGAATCCTAGGTACAACTGTTTCTTTCTTATGGTGTGATGCGATGCCATGAAAATCCCCATTGGAGTGATTCCATGTGATTATCCCTTTAATAAATCAATGGTCTAGACAACTGAAACTTCTACTTTCATGATTTCATTGAATTTGAATTTGATACCTTTTTGTTTTTGTACTTATGGCTGTTCATGTACACCACCAGTTCATGTGTCCCAAATGGCCAGGAAATCAGGCAGCTCTGCTGGCCATGTGGGCCGCAATGATAATCAGGTGGGATAGCTTGACCATACATGCCTGAAGTTCCTCTTCAAATGAATTTTTACTATTATTATTACTGTTTGTGCATGACACAACGACTTTTACTTCAAATGCCCTGTTTCAAATTGAGCTTCTACTTTAAGGTGACCATTTCAAATTGAACAAACATCATCTACAGACCCACATCAGCATGCTTCTGTTGCTTGGTGTCGATCCATCCTTATTAGTTTGGCCTTGATCACACCATTACCTGCTGAAAATGCAAGCGTTCAGGCTCCTTCAACCGTAGCTGCTGGTTCAGAACCTGGCCTGCTGGTCGTTACTCAAACATTCTAGCAGTTGTAAAGCATTGCGAAGAAAATGCGAAGGTGATAATCCTATAACCTGAGATCCTTTACGAGTTCATGTGAAGGAGAAAGTAGATTTTTCCCCCCTGATTGTTTAGTGTTGTATGGTGGTTATTGAGCAATACAGTTTGCCAGAGTTGAAGAGCCTAGAGTTATCAGGGATGTGCACAGGATTAACAGTAGGCAGTTCCCATGTCAATCAGCAGGCAACAGCATTCTCTAGGCCTTATCCAACCCTTCAGGCAGCTGATTCAAGCCTAACAACAGCAGCAGCAGCACCAATACTTCCAGCCACTACAGGAAGGGATGTGCACAGGATTAACAACTCATGACATGTACCAGACTGCCTTGGAAGTGGCGCCGAAGGAAGGCCAGATCCCTTTAATGGCACAGTTGTGAGAGAGACACAACCTTATTTTTATAGGACCCATAGTTATGATTATGTAAAATCCACTCCAATTATTAAATGTACGAGACTCACTAATTGACTTGAGCTCTCCATTAAGTATTCTCATATTGCAATTAGCAACTCCTACATCTGGTTTTCATATTTTCTAGGCTGCAATTACCAACTCCTACCATTGGTTTTCATAAATTTTATTGAGTCTGTGCTCGACTCCTGCAATTTTTATATAGACTTGAGTTCTTCATCAAGTTGGTGTTGATGAACTTTGAGATCTATTGGGTTGAGTATGGATCTTTGAATATTGGTTCATAGTCAACTTGCATAGATTTGCTATTCTTACCTACACTTCCTACTGGATAGGTATCTGTAGGCTCACGTGCACCTATGTGAGACCGAACTGTTCTGTTGGGCATTTCTGTGCACCCTGGCCTACGAAACATGCTAGGCCACTCATCAGGTGCCTCTACATGTACAAAAAATGGATGGTTCAAAAAAAGGCTCATGGTGTTGAACTGTGCCAACTTGTTGGGGCCTATTTGTTGGATCTTGCACATGCCTGCAAGCAGGTGTACAAGTGAGATCAGCGGGGTGGAGAGACTTGCATATCTGTAGTTTTAAAATTGTTATTAAAATTTCATCCTAAAATCTGACCGTTGGCAACATTAATAAGCATTCAAAACCGTTTCTAAAATTTTGTGCCTAAAATGTGACCGTTGGCACCAGAACGGTTTAAAACCGTTCCTAAAATTCCGTTTCTAAAAATTGAAACGGTACCCAAAGCGGTTCTGAACCATTCTTGATTTTCTGCTACGCCTCATTTAGGAACGGTATTAAACCATTCCTGAAGCATTTAGGAATAGTTTAAAACCATTCCTAAATGACGATTTTGGTGTAGTGTGTATTTTTTCCTTCTCCAAACGACACGTGCTCCTACTCAACTTGAGACTCTTTTTCATTGGCATAACTACAAGAGTGAGATCTAATATTCCAAAATGATCAAGAATATTTTTATGTAAGTTTACATAGACAAGCCTATAAGCCTTATAAAATGATTTTGTTCGATTTTGATGCCTAATATGCAGGTTGTTTCACCTGTCTTTCATCTTAAAATTCAAAGATAACCAAATGCTTAGTAGCTTCTATCATCTCCAAATCACTGTTGGCGAGAAGTATATCATATGGTAGGATTAATAACTTCTTTCTAGATATCTTCACATATATACGATGATCCTCTTCATTCATAACAAATTTGAAAGCAGTAACAAATGAATGGAACTTTATATACGATAGACACAGAGATTGTTTCAGCTCATTTATCGATTTGTTTGATTAGTATATTTTATTCTCGTTACCCTTGGCCTCATAACCTGTGGATCAAGATATGTAAATTTCTTAATCTTAGTTACCATTAAAAAAATGTAATCTTCATGTACATTTGAAATCATTCTAAATTCATGTGTGTTGATGACTAAGATTATCTTAGTGTAAGTGAAATTCGCTATAACAGAGAAAGTTTTCTCATAGTCTAGGCTCTTAAATCTGGTTAATCACTTTGTAACAAATCTGACTTTAAACTTGTAAATATTGTCGCTAAGCCTTCATTTTATTTTTCATATATATTTATTTGCTACCTATATTAATTTTCTCCAGTGGTAGTTCAACTAGTTCTTATATATATATTTTTTATAGTCTAGTTGAAAATCTCATCAATAGCTTCCTTCTATTTACTAGCTAGTAATGACGCAAGTGTTTCTTGATAGGATTAACATTCGCGTATAACATTATGCGTTGATTTCAAAAAATCTTTGAAAATTGTACGTTGGACGCTCTTCTTAAGCTGAGCATCTCTAGACATAAGCTCCCATTATCATGAATAATTATAGTGTTGTCAACGATGGTGGAGTTCTCCCACTTAGCGTAGGATCATCGGGAAGCTCTTCTAACACGATTGTACATTTATCCTTTTCATTTTTCTACTAGAATGTCAAACTTCAAAGTTGTCATCTCAGGGTTCATTATCAATGGCTTTTATTTACATCATAGTAAATGATGTAATTAAGAGAGTATTCAAGGTAGAAAATAAATGTATACTCAATTGTCTTCGACTCCAGTTTATTTCTACGATGTGAACGAATTAACATGTCTCATGTGTTGAGAAAAGTCTTAAATCTGAAGGTTTTGAGGTCGTTCGACCGGTCATGGGAAGCTTCGACTGGTTGTGGGAGACGCTCGACCGGTCGTAGGTTCGAGCCTTGGCACTACTCAAAGTCCAGCGAGTTTTTGCTATTTTTTACTGTAGCTACGACTGGTCGAAGGGATGGCTCGACTAGTCGAAGGGGTCCTACGACCAGTCGAAGACTCGGCTCGACTAGTCATAGGTTACGCAGTTTGTTCCGCGATTTTGCGCGAAACTGCGGATTTGAGTCCTTTCGCAACTGGGATGCGGAAGGAAAGTTTCCTAAACTATAAATAGGTATCCTAGGGCATTTCTAGGGCATCGGTGATGAAAGGGAAGGCTTTCTAAAGTAATTCCAAGGGTTCCTAAAAGGGTTTAGGGTTATCAACGAGTGTAGCAAGGGTGAGATTCGAGGTTGTTCGAATCGGGTAAGTCCTTTCTCTTTGTAATTTCTATCTTCATAGTGGTGATCTGTCGCTTTGTGTCGTGGTTTTTTCCCGAAAGGGTTTTCCAGGTGTCATTGGATTGTTATCCTAGATCTAGATCTGTATGATTCCGCAGGCCAAAAACCCCAACAAGTGGTATCAGAGCAATCGGTTGGGGCACAGATCTGAATCTGAGAGATTAGTAATAATGGCAAGCGCTAGGTATAAGATTGAGAAGTATTCAGGGAAAAATAATTTTGAGTTATGGAAGATCAAGATGATGAGTTCCTTAATCAAACAAGGCAAAGATGGTGCTCTTGAGGAGAGGAAGTCCACTATGACTGATGGTAATTAGAACACTCTAGATAAGAAGGCATTATCATCGATCCGTTTATGTCTCACGGATGAGGTTCTCTACAACGTCATGAGGGAGAAAACTGCGGCTAAGTTATGGGCGAAGTTAGAGGATGTTTATGTAAAGAAATCCTCTGAAAATCGCCTGCACTTGAAGCAGCAGTGGTGTAACTTCAAAATGGCGGAGGGTGGAGATCTGGAGGCTCACATCAGCAACTTTAATAAATTGGTTTGTAAATTGCTGGATATGGAGGAAGTGATGAAAGATGAAGAACAGGCATGTATGTTGCTGAATTCTCTCCCGGCGTCTTTTGAGGCATTCAAGGACACTATGTGCAGCACGAACAAAACCCTGAGTGTCGACAGAGTTATCTCAGCCCTTCAAGGGAAGGCTATGAGACAGCTAAACAGCGACATGGGGACGTCTTCTGATGCACTATTTACAGTGGGTAGTAATTCTGGACAAGGTACAGGTTCTTCAGGTTCTAGATCCAAATCCAAGGGCAAGGGCAAAGGAAAGGTAAAGTGCTGGAATTGTGGGAAGGAAGGACATGTGAAGAGGGATTGTGAAAATCCTAAATCAAAGAGGGAAGATTCTGAGGCTTCATGTAGGGAGGCCAACGCTGCCACGTCAGATGGATGTGATGGTGATGTTTTATCTGTGTCTACACTCAGACGGTCATACGATGATCGTAAGGATGAGTGGATGCTAGACATAGGGGCATCTTTTCACATGACTCCTCATCGGAGTTGGTTCACCAGCTACAGGGAGTGCGATGGTGGACAGGTGTTTATGGGCAATGGCTTTACCTGTAATGTTGTGGCTGTTGGTTCGGTGCACATCAGGATGTTTGATGGAGTGGAGCGTACCTTGACTGATGTCAGGTACGTTCCTGATTTGAAGCATAATCTGATTTCTCTTAGTGTACTTGAGGCAAAAGGATGTAAGTACATAGGTATTGATGGTGCTCTTAAAGTATCCAAGGGGGCACGGGTAATCATGAAAGCGCAACGACTCGGTAACTTATACAGGTTGATCGGGAGCACTTCAAACTGTTGAGCTACAGTGGATGTAGCGGATTCCACCTCTGCATGTGTGTGGCATGCTGGGTATGGCCACATGAGCGATCAGAGCAGGAAGGCTGAGACGTGCGGACAGGGATATAGAGCAGGTGGAGCAGCCACCTGTGAGAAGAATCACACGGCATGATCGCAGGATATCGGCGAGGTACATGGACGACTCTAATATCGCAGGGGATTCATCTTCTATTCAGACGGCTCTAGGTGAGCCTGGTGCTGAGAAGTGGAAAGTGACTATGGGTGATGTGATGGATTCGTTGTACCAGACCGACATATGGGAGCGGGTGGAGCTTCTAGTGGGCCGGTGAGCGGTTGGATGCAGGTGGATCTTCAGGAGGATACAGCATAGATATAGGGCGATGTTGGTAGTGAAGGGTTATGCTCAGAGAGAAGGGATCGGCTTCTCAGAAATATTCGCGCCGACGGTATAGCAGGTGTCTATTAGATTCGTGATTGGCGCTGGTTGGCCAATGTGATCTTGAGCTGGAAGGATGGATGTGGAGTCTACACTTCTGTAAAGGAAAGTGAAGAGCAGATCTATATGAAGCAGCCAGAGCGGTTCGAAGTTAAAGGGGCTGAGAAAAGACTTTGCAGGAGGTCGTGGTTCAACCTGTTGTCTACGCAGTGGTTTGATTCCTTTATGGTGGGACATTCAGGATGAAGGATCGGGGGGTTGCAAAGATGGTTCTCGGCATTGAGACTGAAGGAGGAGTAGGCTTTGGTAATCACAGGAGGAATACCTTGTGTGTAGGTATTGATCCAGGATGTGATGGGCCAGGTAAAGCCGGAGAGCGTTCCCTACGTGTCTCTCCTCAAGTTTTCCTCAAGACATGTCCCAAAATAGATGAGGAAAAATAGGATATCTCATGAGCCTTATTCGAATGCGGTTGGCAGTGTATGCCATGGTCTGGTTTAGACCAGTTATTTCACAGGCTATCAGTGTTGTGAGCAAGTACCCCGGTAAGCAATATTGGGTAGCGGTGAGATGGTAAGAAGACTACGTCATTCTTTTGTGAAGACAAGAGTAAAGGTGGTTGGGCATGTGGATTTAGATCCGGCAGACATGATCAACAAGAAATTCCTGTAGAGAAGTTCAAGTTCTGTGAAACTTCTCTGGGCTCGGCGATGGCGGAAAAGAAGGACGGAGTGTGATCTTGAGCTATGATGTGAAGCAGAGATAAGAGAAGATGTCAAGGAGCTACACAGTTGAAGATTGAAGACTTGGTGGAGATTGTTGAGAAAAGTCTTAAATCTGAAGGTTTTGAGGTCGTTCGACCGATCGTGGGAAGCTTCGACTGGTCGTGGGAGACGCTCGACCGGCCGTAGGTTCGAGCCCTGACACGACCCAAAGTCCAGCTAGTTTTTGCTGTTTTTTACTGTAGCTACGACTGGTCGAAGGGATGACTCGATTGGTCGAAGGGGTCCTACGACCAGTCGAAGACTCGGCTCGACTAGTTGTAGGTTACGCAGTTTGTTCCGCGATTTTGCGCGAAACTGCGGATTTGAGTCCTTTCGCAACTGGGATGCGGAAGGGAAGTTTCCTAAACTATAAATAAGTATCCCTAGGGCTTTTCTAGGGCATCGGTGATGAAAGGGAAGGCTTTCTAAAGTAGTTCTAATGGTTCCTAAAAGGGTTTAGGGTTATCAAAGGGTGTAGCAAGGGTGAGATTCGAGGTTGTTCGAATCGGGTAAGTCCTTTCTCTTTGTAATTCCTATCTTCATAGTGGTGATCTGTCGCTTTGTGCCGTGGTTTTTTCCCGAAAGAGTTTTCCACGTTAAATCTGTGTGTTCTCTTGTGTGCTTGGTGCCATTAGATTGCGATCTTAGATCTAGATCTGTGTGATTCCGCAGGCCAAAAACCCAACATCATGAATCCCCATTGTCTCATATGATATAGGTCAGGTTTGCCGCATTTTCATGATTTTTAAGAAATAACAAAGATTAATTTAGTGGGGACCCTATTTAAGATATACACCAAGGTGAGAAGCACGTCCCTCCAGAATGATATTGACAAATTCGCACCTGACCTGATTGATCTCGCCATATCTAGTAGGGTTTTGCTACTCCTTTGAACATCTCCATTTTGATAAGGGGAATAAGGGATGGTCCTATTTTTCTATTCTATGCTAATTACAACAACTCTTGAAGATAGAAGAGGCTTACCCCCTCTATCAGTTCGAAGAATCTTGTTCTTTTGATTAATAAGTTAGTTCTCAACTAGTGTTTATATATATATATATATATATATATATATATATATATATATATATATATATATATATATTATATATATATATATATATATATATTTCTTAAAACATTAGGTACACATACCATATCTTGAATTGATCATCAATAAATATCATTAAGTACGGGTCCCTTAGTGGTTGGTGTGATTCTTTGGACCACATATATCCAATTAGATTATACTGAGCACTCCATCCAACCTGACTACCTTGGAGACTGGCTTTCATGTCGTCTTACCAAACACACAATACCAACGTGATGGTAGATCTGTTTACCAAGCAATCTTTTCTTAGCTAATTTGATCAATTTATCTTTTCCCGTAGCCATAACCTAGCATGCCATTTAACAGACTCTTGTCTTATAAAAGATGAAATATCATCTAACATTAAAGCATTTGAAGAGAGAACAAAATTAACTAAGAGTATTGCAATAATCTATAATTTATATAAACTATATCCATGATAAAATCATGAGCACAAGTGACTCCTTATCTAAGAAAAATAACATTATTAGTTTAAAAAGCTGTGTTAAAACAATCCTTATAGATGTAGTAGATTGATATTAAGTTATTCTTCATGCTAGGATAATTCTTAAATGTCCACCTTGTAATTAAAGATGATATATTCTCATGCCTTGGACTTTCTTAAACGCCACATTCTCCATTTAGTCAAAATCCGTCGCTCCCTTGTCAACGCTGCATTGCCCATAAATTCAAAAACTAGTCCAAATTAGAGGCTTCAGGATCATTGTGCAAACATTAACTTAATACATGCATTGAGATTGTAGTTAGACATGGTACCTTGTGATTTAGGCATTACTTAGCGACATGCCCTAGCTTCCCATAAACGTAGTGTTGAACCTTTGGCTTGTCAAGAGACTGTTCTCTTTTGCCTTATGCTAGTGTTGTTGTCTTCTTACTTCAACTGATTATGGCAATTTTTAAATGCGGTTTTATACCTTTTACTCCCCCATCTCTTCGCTTTACCCTGGCTCAGCAACGATCACAATAGCAAAACTTTGGTAGAACATTATTCCGTTGTTGACTCCAAATGACTTATTAAATTTGTGAGATCGTCTTGATACAATTGTTATACAGAAGTATGTTCTCCATGGACTCCCATAGATATGGTAGAATCGTAAACACAACTTGAGTCTTCTTCTTGTTATAAGTGAGTGACTGCTATGCTTCTATAAAATCAGATGATTTAAGTGTACGTAATGCTAAAAATAGTGTATTTGGCCAAAGTGTTCTCATATTAGTGGGTTCGATAAATTTATAAATTTAATTTTCATTATATATGCCATGTGTACCATTTTCTATGTGCCTGCATAGTTAAGTGTCATACAATAACTTCCCTTAATTAACATACAGTCATTGTAACATGAGTTCCCATGACACAAAGATTGTGGAGATCGTTGCAATGTTCATGTAAAATCCAACCCATCCATTAATTTCGCTAGCTCATGCTACAATGAGAGAAAATGAACCAAATGTTAAAGTCAAGTGGGACACAACACAAGAAATTTTGGGGATGAGTACACACCACTAAAACCTTATTAGGAATCAAAGACGTTTTGGATTAGACTGATATTTGTTTCTTCCGGTCATTCTAATGAGAATCAGCTTAGGAACCGATGGATGTCATATAAACATCACAGGAAGCCCGTGAAGATTTCCATGGTGGGTGCTTCCAATCCCCACCATTTCCTATGGTGTTGCCCACTTTGTCTTGGATCTGCCTCCTTTTTTAAAGCTATCATTCTAACATGAGTGGGAGAAATTGATGGACACATTGGATTTTACATAGACCTTGCATGGGCCCCACAGAGCTTTATATTGCCAAAAACTTGCATCCCATCCAAGGAAATGGAAACCGTCTCCCTTGTGACGGTTGAGTAGAGCTGTACATGAACTGAGTTAGCTCGGTTAACTCACTCCGCCAAACTCGAAAAAGCTTGATTCGACTCGGTTCGAAATTGAGTTCAAGTCGAGTTGAGCTGATTTTTGGAGCTTGAAAAAATTTCGAGCCGAGTTCGAGTTTGTCTGAGCTTGGATCGAACTCCAACTTGAATCAAACTCGGATCGAACTAGTTCGATGACTCGGTTATTTTGATATTGATGTTGCTCACCAAATATTTGATGAAATTACTCAACGAAGTGTTGGCTCGCGGCGAGGAAGGTATGGATATGAAACAAATATCCTTGTATCTTGATTTTGATGTTGCCTACTGAGTGCTTGATGAAATACCTGTAAACTATTGTTGTTAATATACATATTGTAAGAAATTGAAAGTGCACTCCAGGTATTTGAGAAAATGCCGCATAGGCTCGAACTTTAGCTCGAACTCGACTTGAATTGGCTTGAGCTGCTGATTGAACCAAGCCGAGTTGGCCAATCAGGCTCAAGGATTGAGCCGAGCCAAGTTCGAGCTGGGATCTGCTAGTGGCCGAGCCAAGTCAAGCTGTGCTAAGTAGGACTCGGTTCGACTCATGTACAACTCTACTGTTGAGGCTAGGGGTGCAACTTGGTCAGTTTATATCAAGTTGAAGAACAACTAGAGCCTAACGCAATCTCAAGACGACCCAAACTGCAACCGGACCGACTTAAATTTCAACCCAAGGTACTGAACCCAACCTAGCCCAATTTGAACCCAACCCAACCCAACCAACCCAACCCAACCCAACCCAAATACATGTGCATATTTCTAACTCAACCTAACATAACCTCAATTTGCTCAGCTCGGACCTACCTCATTCCAATTCAAATAGGGTCCGAGATTTCGACCCTATCCCAACACGGGGACCTTGCAACCCAACCCAACCCGACGTGAACTTATGTTGGGTCAATCAGGTTAGCGACCCAAACCCAAGTTACCGCCCTAGCTGGGACAGGGTTACCCATCCGAACAAAACCTTAACCAAGTATAGCTAGACGGTGCCAATGAAAAGAAATCCTACAACCTCACATGACTAGCTATGACCAGTGGGCCAATCCCATCATCGGTCTAGGCGATGATAAAATTATCCCAGATATCTAATCGTGTTATGGCCGTCCCTCTTAGGACCCATGAAATGGATGGTTCACAATATTCCAAGAAATGAGAATGATAAGCAATCCGGAGGAGGCCCACATCAAATAAATCAAGCTGGTGATTGGAACTAAGTTTTATTTTTCTCAACCATCGCTTCTTTCCAGCTAGAGTTCAGACGGCTAATCGCTGTTTTTCGTCCGTTCATGTCCCCAAAACTGACATTTTTTTATCCAACGATCAATTTCGACGTTCAAAACTATGCCCCATCCACAGGCCCAATGTTTTGGTGGCCAGGATAGACTTAAATTTTCCCACGGTAGAATAAATGATGTGCCTGTGATGAACTGCGAAGGAGTTCATCTCTCCACTTGGTGCCGGTACCGACGTGTGCCTGCACTGAGATCCAAGCCGCTCCTGTGGGGATAAACATAGAGCCCGGAAATCGAAATCGGATTGCGTACTGAGTTACTCGCTCTTATCATACCGAGAAACTCTGTTGGGCCACCTTGAACATACGTGGTATATCCATGCCGTCCACCTGTTTTTCCATCTAATTTAAGGGGTTAACCCCAAAATTAAAGCATATCCAAAGATCAAGTCTATCATACCATAGAAAACAGGAAGGGGGTTGGCTGGTGTACCACACACCAGCTATATAACTGGTGTAGACACGTGTGGCACAAACACGAGCGCCATACTCCTTGAGCTCCATGTCGTAGGAACGGTTCAAAGGAGATCAAAGTTACATGGCCCCATAATGATGTATTTATTATATCCACACCATTCATCCATTTTTTGGATCCATTTTCCGAGATCATTTTGGAGGATTAGAAAGAAATGAATTATTATCCAAAGCTCAAATGGACCCTACCAAAAATAGTAGCAAGGGTAATGATTTTCATCTTAAAAAAATCCATAGGCCCACTGCAACGTTAATTTTCTATCTAAATTGGATGAAGATGATAAGCAAATTTCGTATTGATCTAAAACTTTTGTGACCCCCAAAAAGGATTTCAATGGTAGACATTCAATCTCTCACCGCTTTTTGCAATGTGGTCCACTTGATCTTTAGATCTATCTTATTTTTTTGGCTCAAGCCTTAAGATGAGATCGTCAAATGGATGGATAGTTTGGATATAACACGTATCTCATGATGGAACTCACGAAACTTGCTGACATCAATACAACTATACAACTAGTGTGTGGTACACCAGCCAATTCACTTCAAGAAAACAACTGGAATAATGATTTCCACATTGAAACCCTTTTATGCCCTACGGTGATATTTATTTGTCATTGAACCTGTACATAGGATCATACATACACGAAGGCAAAACATAAATATAAGTTGGATACAAAACTTCTATAAGTACTAAAAAAATATCCACGGCGGACATTTTATTCAAATGTTTCTTGTGGTGCAGATCATTTGAAGTTTTTTTTTTTTTTTTTTTTTTTTTTTTTTTTTTTTTTTAGCTGAAACCCAAAAATAATGCAGTAAAATAAATGAACCAAGTGAATAAAATACATAAAATCCCGGTGAACAACACAAGCACGGAAGATACCGTGAGCGGTTGACCATTTCTAATCATCCATCATTTCCACCCTATAGTGTAGGGACGCGGATTGGCTGCCAACCATACGCGTCGTGTGAAGACGAGCGCAGACACTGCTCGAGCCCCGAGTTGTTCGTACAGTTCAAAGGAGATCAAAGTTGCGTGGCCCCAAAATGATGTACTTATTGTATCCACACCGTTCATTCAGTTTTAGAGATCATTTTAGTGCATGAGCCAAAAATTGAACCATATCCAAAGGTCAACTGAACCACACCAAAAATAGCAGCGGGATAATGATTTTCACCATTAAAACATTCGTAGGGCTCACTATAACATTTATTTTCCATCAAATCTGTTCATAAGGTTACGAAGACCAGGATTAAGAGAAAAAACAAATATCATATTAATCCAAAACTTCAGTGACCCCATAAGGGTTTCAATGGTAGGCGTTCAATCCCCTACTGCTTTTTTCAGTGTGGTCCAATTGATTTTAGATCTGTCTTATTTTTCTTATCAAGCCTTAAGATAAGCTTGTAACATGGATGGACGGTTTGGATATAACACATACCTCATGATGGGACCCACAGAACTTGCTGACGTCAATCAGCTAATCCACTTACAAAGTATACTTTCCTCCTGGGTGCCACTAAAAAAGCTCCATCGGTTCAATCCATCCTTTTTTCCAGCTCATTTTAGGGCATACTCAGGTTTTAGGACCATACTACACGGAAAAGTATTGATTGAACGCCTGAGAGTACACAATTTTTCGATCAAGCTTATATTCGTATTTTCCATGGATAGTATTGTTTACTATGGTGTGGTCCACCTGAGATTTGGATCTTCTCATTTTTGGGCTCATACCATAAAATGATACTGGGAAAGGGATAGAAGTGGATAAAATACATACATGAAGGTGGGCCCACAGCTTTTTTCCAGCAGCACCTAGCTTTGACATCGGTGTCGTGGGCTACACTACGCAATCCGAGTCGTGTGTGGATCAGCCAGGAAATCGACAAGGTAGGGCCCGCCTGACGGGCGGCTGGGATCTCGTGCACGTACCACAAAATGGTTCATGCAAGCAAAATGAGAAAAGGCGCGCGTGTAATTACAAAATCCACTCCTTAAGACTACTATACATAACCCCTAAAACCCTTCAACGCCTCCTACATAAATATCATCCTCCTCCAAAACCCTTTTTGAGGTTTTTCTTTCTTACGGCCTCCATTTCTCTCCCTCCAAAACCCTAAAACACTCTCTCTCTCTAACTACACCGAGATGAATTTTCTCTACCGAAAATGCCCTTCTATCCCATCCAAACGCACCCTCTCCTCTCTCATTTCCATCCAATCATTCCGTCTCTCTCCGTCCCCTTCTCTATCGGAATCCGTTACATGTACTAACGCCGTTACCAGCGACGAAACACGACCGTCCGATCATCTCAGAGCTGCTTCGGAGAAGCTGTGGTTGGGTGGTTCCCATGGCAGGGGATTCCATATCTCGGCTGGGCCACTGGGATTCAAGGCGTCGGATGTTGTTCGGGCGCAGTACGCAGTCGACGATTTGTCGGACGAGGAGAGGGCGGGGGATGCGGGGAAGAAGGCCGGCAACGGTGACGAAGGGCTTGAAATAGCAAAGCTCGGGATCTCCGACGATATTGTCAAAGCTCTCGCCAAGAGAGGAATCACCAAGCTTTTTCCGATACAGGTGAGATTTTTAAATTCTTGATTGATTGTACCGTACTCTGGAAGTGCATTATGGATCATGTAAATGTCTTTATCTACTGTACACGTGACACATGGATTCCAATCCACGCTTGTGGGCCCTATCATGGATGAGCTGTTGCTCAAAAGCCACACTCACTGAATGATCCTAACCATTTTATATTGCCTGTTGAACTTGGACCATTGATCAATGAATGGCCACTGCTCAGATGGCTAGGAACTTCCACCGAGTAAATTTTAGGAAATGCCACATCCATAGTGGGGCCATCTATCTGAGCAGCCTGGATTAAGCTGGCACGTGTGTGTGTGCCAAGCATACGGCTGTAGGAGTGTGTATAATGAGTGACGTTTCGTATATTATGGTGCTGATTTCATAACAGAGAACTTCTTCATGGAAATGTGAAACTCAGGCATGAGTAAGTCACCTCTCTCAAAATGGTTGTGCTTTGGTTTTTGATAAGACAAAGTGTAATCTTTTGGTGGTGCTGCCATTATATTCCTGTCAGCCAACTGAATTGCTAGCCTCAGAATAGGGATTGTAATTGTAGGAATTATTCGATATTCTTGTTGACCATGATGATCAATGTGCATGCTGCAACAATGTACACGTGGTATGTGCACAATCGAAACCATCCAAATTGTGGGCTCTGTTGTGGATGCCGCATGACCTAAATATAACATAGCATGGATGGTACTAACTGTCCGATTAGCGGCCATCAATGTTCGAAATATCAGTATCGCGCAATGTATCGCATCCTTGGGATACAGATACGTATCGGTTATCGCACGGGATATATCGTTTGTATCGCATAATTTATCACACTTTTTGGGAAACATGGGGAAACATTGGGAAAATGATTGAATTTGTCAATGAAACTTCAGGGATTATTAAAAAAGATCTTAATACACATTTTTCAATCATATACAACTATATTCAAGATCCCACCCCTGTCCATCCATTTTTCCATATCATTTCAAGACATTATGCAAAAAATAAAGTAGATCCAATAATCAGGTAAACCATACCATAGGAAACAATGGTGATTTAACATTAGTGGGCCACAAAAGTTTTGCACTTAAATACGCTCTTATAGTATTGAATAAACTCTGTTGGGCCCACCGTGAATGTACATGGTTTATCCACGTCGTCCATCCATTTTTCTAGCTCATTCTAGGGTTGAGCACAAATTTGAAACATATCCAAAGCTCAAATGGACCATACAAAACAGTAGGAATAATGATTTCCACCGTTGAAACCTTCCTAGGACCTACAATGATGTTTATTTTTCATCTAACATGTTCATAAAATCACAAAGACATGGATGAAGGAAAAGAACAACTATCAGCTTGATCCAAAGCTTCTTTGGCCCCAAGGATTTGTTAACGGTAAATGTTCATTTTGCACTGTTTTCTATGGTGTGGTCCACTTGAGCTTTGGATATGCTTCATTTTTAGGCTAAAACCATAAAATTATCTAGTAAAATGGATGGATGGAGTGGATAAAATACATGAATTATAATGGGCCCCACAAAGTTTACATGAATTATAATGGCCCCACGAATATTTCAAGTGTTAACGTTCAATCCTCACCTTTTCAGCGCGCACTTGAGTATCAGATCCTGCTCATTTTTGACCCCATGTCCTAAAATGATCTCACAAAACAGATCGACGGAGTGGATTCCTCGCAAACATCATAGTGGGCCCCACCTAAGGTTCCAATAGCAGGAACTTCCTTGGAAAGGCTTTAACAGGAAATTTGTGTCCGGCACTGACGTTGCTCAAGCTCGTGCTGTACGAACATTTCAATGTTACATGGCCCCACAATAATGTATTTATTATATCTATACCGTTCATGCATTTGGAGAAATCATTTTAGATCATGAAATAAAAAATGAGTCATATCCAAAGCTCAAGTGGACCACACCACAAATAACAATGGGGATTGATTGTCATCGTTAAAACATTCATAGGGCCCACCATAACGTTTATTTTCCATCCAATCTGTTAATTTGGTCACACAGACTTGGATGAAGAGGAAAAATAAATATCATATTGATCCAAAACTTCTGTGACCCCCAAAAGGGTTTCAATGGTAGACGTTCAATCTCCCACTGCTGTTTGCAGTGTGGTCCACTTGAAATTTGGATTTGTCTTATTTTTCGGCTCAAGCCTTACGAAGAGCTCGCCAAATGGAAGAACAGTCTAGATGTAACACATAGCTCATGGTGGGACCTACATAACTTTGTGACGTCAACACACCAGCTCAGTCGTGTGTGGTACGGTACTCCTTTCCTTAAAAAGGGCGGATTCGACAGATTTCTCTTCAAAATCGGAGATTTTATTTGCCGTAACCCTCTTTTTTTTTTTTTAAAAGCAGAGAGGGTTCCGGAAGGCCGGAACCCTAAAATTTCACCCATATCTCAAGTATCGGCGAGGATTTCGACAGATTTCTCTTCAAAATCGGAGATTTTATCTGCCGTAACTTGCTTCGATTCGAATGACCCACCAAACGGAAGCTTCCGATCATGGCGATCTCTTCTACGGGTATCGAAATCCATCATCTGTTTTTTTTTTTTTTTTCCTGTTTTTTTGGATAATGACGCTATCCCGAACGATATTTGGCCCTTTTTTTTTTTATAAACTTTTTGGTATCTTTCGAAGGATATCGTATTGCTGGACTGCGATACCGATAATATCGGCCGGTAGTATCGATATTTCGAACACTGGCGACCATCAAGTGGATGGCTAACATGAAGCATCATTAATGGTCCAAATTTAGCAAAGTGTATGTTGACTAACCAACATCATTAATATTGTCTAGTCAATCCAATGTTGGGTCTATGCCCCATCTAAAATGCGGCACATGATTTGGATGGTTTGGATTGGGGCATAAGTGCGTGGATGGTTGTACTTTGCCTGAGTGTTATGTTTTCTCTATGTAGATGTTTGTGTAATTTGGGCACAATGTTTCTATAATTAAAAACTTGGGAATTTTGGACACTGGTGCTACAAAGATTTTGTAGTGTCCAGGTAACGTAGTACAGATGCAAACGGTTACAGGTTATTGAAAATTTAGCATAAATTATGATCAAATTATCACTGGGAAATAGGGAGTTGTAGAAATTTTTATACAACTTTAGTTATTTGAACGATCATATGGCTCCTTTGGTGGGAAAAAAACTCCTCTGATGCCACTGGTGGAGAGAATTTAATCCAACAATTTGTTCTGTTCAACAGCGCCCTTCCCATTAAACGAATGATTTGATTGGCCAAACTTTGGTGGGAGGACGGTTGATATACTTGGATGTCCAGATTGCAACTATAAAAATCTCTTCTTTTCTTTTTTCATTTTGTTGGCGGAAACTTGTATATGGTTGGTCGCGTGTTCTCTGTTTCCTTTTTGGTCCCCAGTTAATAAATTCTTTGTTATCTTTCAAAAAAAAAAAAAAAAAAAACTTGTATATGGTTGGCTTACAAACAGGTACCTACCTAATGCTTACATGGTGGTGGAAGTTGCAAGTTGCAACTGCTGATTGCCTTCTTTACAATTATGGTCTTGTGGTTTTGCATGATTGTTCTTATTCATGTTTTTTCTACTACTGTTTTAGATATTATAAGCTTATATCACAAAACGCCCTGCTTTTCCACAATAAGATTTGATTCTGTTGATGGTTGTCTTTCTTTGTTGGTCTTAACATCTCGAGTTCAATTTGAAACTTTTTCCAATCACGGTAACTGGGAAAAAAATCGTAGTGTTTCGGACTCTGTGTTGGTCAAGTGTAGTAATCTTCGGGACTTGATTTCTATTATGGGAGT
Organism: Magnolia officinalis; assembly: GCA_021015155.1. Classification (NCBI taxonomy): domain Eukaryota; kingdom Viridiplantae; phylum Streptophyta; class Magnoliopsida; order Magnoliales; family Magnoliaceae; genus Magnolia; species Magnolia officinalis. Next base: position 28,590,754 of record JAJHSJ010000002.1, read on the forward strand.
GTCCTGTTCTTGTATCCATGTCGGTTCCCATTATCCTCTGTCTTAATGGATAATTGTTTGATATTTTCACTAATAGATCATTATTGATAAAAAGAGAAAAAATTAGTTCCATCTCATTATTGGGGCTACAAATGCACCCTAAGTCCAATACTTCTTTATTGGTGTTAATATTTCTAGTTTGATTTGAAACATTTTCAAATCACTGGAAGTGGCAAAATTTCATAATGTTTCATGTTCCAAGGGACTCAAATTCCATGGTGGCATGCTTGCTGAGTGTCCCATTATTCTCACTTTGTCACGTCCCACTATCCACCATCTTGATGGATAATTTTTTATTCTGATCTTTTTTATTAATAAATCCTGTTATTCATAGTGAAAATAAAACTTTGGTTCTATCTCAGTATCAGGCTATAAATGCATCGAAAATCTGGTACTTGATAAAATGGTTAAGTTTGCAGTTTATTCTTGAGCATTATGTAAATTTTCTGTCATATTGTGATTTTTCTGCGCTCTTTCTTTCAAGTGTAATCATGGTTGTTCTATGGTTGAAACTCTCAATATCCAGTTATCTATATCTTAGTGAATGCTTGGGTCTGTTCTGTGTTGCAGAGAGCTGTGCTGGAACCAGCAATGCAGGGGCGTGACATGATAGGTCGGGCCAGAACTGGAACTGGAAAAACTCTAGCATTTGGAATCCCCATCATGGATAAAATCATTCAGTTCAATGCCAAGCATGGGTTTGTTAACTTTTATCATGCTGCTCTGGTTGCTGCAAAAATTTGAATTGTGCTTTATACTATTTTGACAACTAATACAATTGACAAAGAATATTGCAATTATATATGAGTTTTATATATGATTGACGAAGGACATGTTTATTGAGATTATATGTTTTCATATTAATATCTGCAGGCGTGGAAGAAATCCTCTGGCCTTGGTATTGGCACCCACCAGAGAGCTTGCTCGTCAAGTTGAAAAGGAATTTAGAGAATCTGCCCCCAACTTAGATACAATCTGTGTATATGGGGGTGTGCCAATATCATCTCAAATGAATACACTAGACTATGGTGTCGATGTTGTTGTGGGCACACCTGGTCGCATTATTGATCTGATCAAAAGAGGTGCCTTAAATTTGTCAGAGGTGCAATTTGTCGTTCTTGATGAGGCTGATCAGATGCTTGCTGTGGGATTTGATGAAGATGTGGAGGTAATTTTGGACAAGTTACCTAAAAAACGCCAAGGCATGATGTTCTCAGCCACGATGCCGAGTTGGATAAGAAGGCTAACCCAGAAGCACCTAAAAGACCCATTAACTATTGATCTCGTGAGTATGCAAGTTTGTCGTGTATTTCCCCCTTCATATTATCATATACTAAAGGTGACATCATATGCTGTTTCTATCATTATGTGACATACCTTTGCCTGTTAGGAACTTCTGTTGCATCTGTATATAAGGCTGTCAACCAGTTGGGGCTGCATTGGTTTGGCTTGGATTTTGGCCCATTTACAGCCCTTACTGGATCAGGTGGCTCTCATTAAGTAAAGAAGTTAACCTAGGCATTTTATGGTTCATGGGAGACTGTTATGACCCTATTGTCTCTATAATAAGATCGCACCAGTCAAAATAAATAAATAAATAAATAATTGCAAACTGAAGTCTTGTATTTTCACGGTGGTATCATGTAACATGGTGAGCGTTGCTTTTACTTTTCACAGTGAATACTTCTGTAACTTCTGTATCTTTGTCGTGTTATTGTTGAACAACAACAACAAATACGAGAAGACACCATGGATGGGCATGCATCTTTTTATGAAAGGGAGTCAAAAGTGTAAAAAAAAAAAAAGCACCAACAAACACAGTAGTTGGTTGAATCGCATCATTTTGGTTATCTTTCTCCAGTCATGAAAACATAAGAGAAAAGAAGAATACCAAGGATCTCATCATTTTGGCTTTGGATTCGTCATGCAATTTCTACACAACTGCTTCAGAGTAATTTACCTTTTGTATGAGTATAATTGCAAATGTAGGTGAAACTTGAACTAGTGGAATTCAGTAAGAGGGAATCCATAAAAAATGCTAATGCAGGGGCATTTTCACACCGAGCTTGAATGGGTGGCTTGTGGGATGTAGGGGCACACTCGGAGTGGGCGGCCCATGTGAGGCGGGTGGCTCGTGTGAGGCGGATCCCATGTGATGTAGGGCCCACGAGGGGATTCAGCCGAGGACCTAACCCATGGGATGTGGGGCTTGGGTTATGAGATAAAGGGATTGATTTGCCACACTCTATCAGTTCGAGCTTTTATAGCAAATGGTTAGTTGTCCTTTGTATCAAAGTGCTATCAGAGTGGGAGGTCTTGTGTTCGAGACTCCTCACTAGGGGTGATTAATGTAGGGGCATTTTCACACCAGGCTTCAGCCAAGGACCTTACCCATGAGATGTAGGGCCTGGGCTATGAGATAAAGGGATTGACTCGCCGCACTTTATTAGTCCGAGCTTTTAGAGCAAGTGGTTAGTTGTCCTGCTTCAAATGCCTTTTCTTCTTTTTTCTTTTCCCTTTTTTTGTTGTTTAAGCTCTTTTCCATAATTGAATGGATAATTCTGTCATAGCTCCATCAATTTTGGGGATTATTGTTGTTCATGTTCTGTTACTATCTTTCTTAGTTTCCAATCCTTTTATGATTGTCGTGAGCGTAACTTCTGGTTAACTTGCACTTCAGGTTGGTGATTCTGATCAGAAATTGGCTGATGGAATCACCCTGTACTCCATTGCATCAGACACATATGGGAAGCCATCAATTCTTGGACCTCTAATAACAGTATGTGCTCAACATCTCTCTCTCTCTCACACACGCACATGCCCACCTGCACACATGCACAAACACAGTCAGCTTCGTATCATAATATCTTCTAGCTCAATGCTTACACCATTGTGTTTGCTTTCACAAGTGTTAGAACAAATACATAAGTAACACTAATGGCTTTTTATGATCTATCCTTGTTCTCATTCTCGGCATCATACTTATGATTGTTAGGAACATGCCAAAGGAGGGAAATGTATTGTCTTCACTCAAACGAAACGTGATGCTGATCGGTTGGCATATTCTATGGGCCGTAGTCATAAGTGTGAGCCTTTGCATGGAGACATCTCACAGAATCAGAGGGAAAAGACACTTGCGGGCTTCCGGGATGGACACTTCAACATATTAATTGCTACTGACGTTGCTGCCCGTGGGCTTGATGTTCCTAATGTTGATCTGGTGAGGGTCTTGCATTTACAGTTTTCAAATGACAGTCCTAACCTTGACAGTCTTTACTTTTTTAGTCGGTGAATGCAGAGGAATGTAACTGTACATATATATTCCTTTGAATTATTAGTACGATATGACATATATTTCTCCTGTGTCTAACCTTTCATTTCTGTTTGATATTTTTCTGTGCTCGAAAATGGAGTCTCAAAATTGTGTACTTATGGACACTTGTTAAAGGCTGATGCATCTTTGCTTCATTTTTATTTTCTAATTTTGTCGTAATTTGACAAAGCCTTGAAGGATGCAATGCCAATGTTGATGGTGTGGAGCATTGCAGTCATGAGTTTAATCAGGCAGTTTCTTTCATGCCTTGGCTAACAATTCTTGTGACTGATGATTGAGTCTACAGCAATTTGTGAGAAAATTATTTCTAATGGTTTTTTCTTTTTCTCATTTTCTCGTTTGTTCCTTATTGGCTGGACATTATTTATTTATTTATTAGTGTTTTTATCTGAAGATTGTACTTCAGCAGCTAGTTTATCTTTAATGGGCTTTAGCAGCTAGGAGAGATGCTCTCCTCTGAATTGTAGCACGGAGGGATCATTTTGTGAGCAGATTGAGTACCCCCCCACCATGATGTGCTGATGACATCCACTCCGACCATCAGATGCGTCACCCCATGTTAGGCCAGGGCCCAAAAAATAGGCCCATTTGTGATTCAGGTGGGCCAAACCAAGGGAAACAGTTGGGAGCGGTGCCCCATCCTTGATTTTTTATGGAGCCTACGGTGCTGTGTATGAGGAATCCAGACCTTTCAGCCTGTTCATCGGCCATGGATGAATGTGTGTGCAAACAATCAGGCCATTTACAAAATCAAGTGTGGGTATTCCCTTGTTTGGTGTTCCCTATCATGTTGCCCATGTGAATCACAAATCGGCTTGATTTTTGGGCCCTAGGCCTAACATGGGGTGACAATTCTAGTGGTTGGGGTGGATGTCATTCGCACATCACGGTGGAAGCTACCCCAAGCTGCTTGCACGGTGCTTACAATTCACACGGGAGCATCTCTCTAGCAGCTTGTTTCTGATGATGTGTTGTTTTTATGATTTTCAATTCTTTCCTTTTGACCAGTAATTTTCATAAAGTAAATGGCAAGGTGTGTGTACCTTGACTGACATGAATTGTTAATTGCACAGTGGTCTAATTTGCATTTCCCTCCATTGTTTTGTTTCTTTTATCTGTTTGAGCCATTATACTTCTGTTCTATTGTTTGATTCTGATTTCTACCTTCTCTGTCAACTCAGGTAATACATTATGAGCTTCCAAACTCTTCAGAGATTTTTGTCCATAGATCAGGACGAACAGGACGTGCTGGTAAGAAAGGCAGCGCTATTCTCATTCATACTGAACAACAGACCAGGGCTGTTAGGGTCATTGAACAGGATGTTGGATGCAAGTTTAAAGAGGTATACCTGGGTTTCCACCATCATTTTCTTCGTATATCCATCGCCCTTACCTTTCTATATATATATATCCATTGCCCTTTCTTATTTTATAACAACCTAGTATATTATAAGTCAACCAATGTTGCTTTCTCTGAATTTTGATGGATGCTGTTTCGAATGCATTGCTGGCACATTGGGCGATTTTTCAGTATCGTAGGTCAGTGATGCGAACCATCTGGAAATATGAAAATTCCCAGGAACCAAATATCGTGTATGCATGCTGATACGATTTTTTCGTGATATTTCACAAATATCTTGCAATATTTGTGATATTTCGACGGAAACTAGCATAAATCAGCAAAAATAATGGAAAAAAAAAAAGAATTTTGCCCTTTTTAAAGGGTTCTCCTTTTAGTTTGTTTTAACAACTCCAATTGAGTTGTTTTGCATCAAAATACAAATTCGGTATAGATATTGTGATCGGAGGGAGATTTTCAGAGCATATTTTTGTCCCACAACACATTGATTTGTTCCCTAAACAATGTAAAACTATTAGCACATTTTTATTTTATTTTTTTGTATTGGTTTGAGTTCTAAATTTTTAATACTAATTTTTTTTGTATTGGTTGAGTTCTAAATTTTATTTTCCCACAAATGTCTTCTAACCTCGCCTGAGGTTTCACTGAAATTTCCAACACCTCCCAAAATTTCCCCAATGTTTCCCTTAGATTGCGTTCCCTTATGCGATACATTGATATTTCCTGATGTTTCCCACAATATATCTGTATCCCAAGGGTGCCATACATAGTGTACTACTGGTGCTTGTAAAACTGATCACAACAACCAGGCATTTTAATTAAAAAGCTGTTCAGGCTAAAACCACCCTGGTTAGGAGTCGTGCTAAGTTCAAATGCATGGCTAAACGGGTCACAGTGCCAGCTTGTCACTTCTGTAGTAGTGCATTAGGTGCCCCCCATGTAGATGATCTCGATCAAAAATTAGCGTAATGGTGGCCATAATGGGCACCACCGTTACCTCTACGATACGGGTTGTAACGGTTGTTACAGGCCCCGTAATGGCCGCTACGGTCTCTTTATTTATTTATAATTATTGAAAGAAAAACTCGAAAAACCTGTATCTGCCCTGTAACATTGAAAAAATAAAAAAAAAAAAACCTGTATTTGGCCCGTAATAGACCATTATGGGGCTGTTACAGCTTTACAGGGAGTGTAACGGGCCGTTAACGCGATTACATGCCATTTTTCCATAACGGCCGTTACGACCCCGTAACATATAATGGTTGTGCCACTGTTACCTTTACGTAACAGCCTTTACAGCTCCATAACAGCCTTTATGGCACACCATGTGCCCATCTAATGAGTTGGCTAACCTAAATTTGAGCATACATGGTGGGGCCCACCTGATTGACAGCTATGTTTCGGTCCCTGCATGTAATGTGCGCATGTCTAGGTGTGTGTGGACTTAATGTCGCTCTTTGTGAAAAAAAAAATGGACCTTTTTTTTAAAGATGTCCTGCAAGTCATTTAGTGAGATTTGCTTGCTTCGTGACATGGACAGATCTAATCCCTTGTAAAAGGCAGTCGGTTATTTCCCAATTAATATATTTTTAGAGTAGTGGGTGTGATACTTTAGCTCTTTACCAATAATTGTTTGTTCACAATGCTTGTTGTAGCATTTGTCTCAAACTTCATGCTTGCGTTGCTTCCATTTTTAGATGTAATACCATACTCATGAATTTGTTAAAGTCTCTATATCCCATTGGTCTCTTAATTGAATTCGTTAGTGTATTCTGAATCTCTGATAGTCGGTCATGTAAAAGGGAAAAAAAGCATGAAAGTGGCCTGTTTCTATTTATCAAAAGAAATGAAGCCCGGTCTTGCTTTTCTTTCACCATTGTTAACCATGACTGTGCAGAGGAAGCTTTCAATGATCATCTTTACTATGCTCTTCGGTTTGTAGTTTTGGGATGCATGGACTGATGATCTCATTAATTTCACTGTCGACCTTCAGCTCCCGAGGATCGCTGTCGAGGGTGGTAGTCGAGACATGTACAGTGACATGGGTGGTGGTGGTCGGTTTGGTTCCTTTGGAGGAGGCAGTCGTTCGAGTGATTCGGTTTTGGTCGTTCTGGATTTGGTCGCTCTGGTGGCTTTGGTGGTTCATCAGGTCGTGCGGGTGGTGGATATGGTGAATCTGGGTCAGGCCGTTTTGGTTCGTTTGGCGGATCAAGTTCAGGCCGATCTGGTGGGTTTGGTGATTCTGGATCGGGCCGTTCTAGTGGATTCAGTGGTTCTGGGTTTAGCCGTTCTGGTGGTTTCAGCAACTCTGGTTCAGGGCGTGCTGGTGGTTTCGGCGACTCTGGTTCAAGGCGTTTTGGCAGTTTTGGGGACGATGGTTCAGGGAGGTCTGGTGGCTTTGGCAATTCCAGTTCAAGCCAGTCAGGTGGCTTTGCTAACTCTGGTTCGAGCCGTTTTGGTACTTTTGGTGGCTTTGGAGACAATGGTGCTGCTGATGATGATCAGAAGGCTGGGAGGAAATTCTTCTGATTTTATTTCAAGGTAAGTCCATCTTTCCTTACAATCAGGAGAATAGAAGAATTTGTTTATGCACATGAAAAACACTTGGATAATGAAAATTTCCAACATGGTTACACTTGTGTGCATGCATATAAAGCCAATGTCTTAAAGCCCAGACTAGAGGCTTACTCTTTTTCTTCGTTTTCTTTTTTGCACATGATAAACAACTCATATTGAAGGTGGGCCCCCACATGATGAATGGTCCACATCAAGGTGGGCCTACAATGCACAGTTCACGTCAAAATTGGACCCCACATGATGGACAATGCACATCAAGTTGGTCCCACCTGATGGATGGTTCACATCAAAGGTGGGACCACATGATGGCACGTTAACATCAAAGGTGGGACCACATGATGGCACGTTAACATCAAAGGTGGGCCCACACGATGAACGATCCATATTGAAGGTTGGTCCCACATGATGAATGGTCCAGATCAAGGTGGGCCTACATAATGCATGGTTCATATCAAAGGTGGGTCCCACATCAAAATGTGGTCCTGCATGGACTATTCACATCAAGTGGGCCCCACACGATGGATGGTCCACACGATGGATGGTGCACATCAAAGGTGGGTCCATAGGATGAACGACTCATATTGAAGGTGGGTCCCCATGATGAATAGTCCACATCAAGGTGGGCTCACATAATGCACAGTTCACATCAAACGTGGGCCCCACATGAGGACGCCTAATATCAAAGTGTGGCCCAACATGATGGATTGCCCACATCAAGTGGGCCCCACCTGGTGGACAGTCCACATCAAAGGTGGGACTCGCATGATGGATGGTGGACATTGAAGGTGGGCCCACATGGACGGTGACATCAAAGTTGGGCTCACATGATGAATGACCCATATTGAAGGTGGGGCCCCACATAATGAATGGTCCACATCAAGGTGGGCCTGCATAATGCATAGTTCACATAAAATGTGGGCCTCACATGATAGATGACCCACATCAAAGTGTGGCCCAACATGATGGACAACCCACATCAAGTGGGCCCCATCTGATGGACGGTCCACATCAAAGGTGGGACTCATATGATGGATGGTGGACATTGAAGGTGGGCTCACATGGACGGTTGACATCAAAGTTGGGCCAACATGATGAACGACCCATATTGAAGGTGGGGCCTTACATAATGAATGGTCCACATCAATGTGGGCCCTTCGTGATGGATAGTCCACATCAAGTGGGCCCCACCTAATGGACAAACCACATCCAAGGTCTCGCATGATGGACAACCCATATCCAAAGTGGCCCAACATGATGGATTATCCACATTGGTGTGTCCCACATGATGGAGGTGGACATAAAAGGTGGGCCCCACAATTGACAACCCACTTCAAAGGTGGGGTTCAGATGGAGACATCAAATGTGGAATCTATGTGATGCGTAGTGGACATTGAAGGGCCCCACATAAAGGACAATTAGCATTGATGGTAGGCCCCACATGATGGATGACCTATATCAAGCTGTGCCCCACATAATGTGGCCCAACATGATGGATTATCCACATAGGTGTGTCCCACATGATGGAGGTGGACATCAAAGGTGGGCCCCACAATGTACAAGACAATTAGCATTGATGGTAGGCCCCACATGATGGATGACCTATATCAAGGTGGGCCCCACCTAACAGATGGTCCATGTCAAAGGTCAGACCCTAGTGATGAATGGTCCACATCTAAGACATGCCTTGCATGATTGATGGCCCACTTTGAAAATTTGGCTCATAGGATGGATAGTCCACCTCTAAGGTGGGCTCCATATGATGGACGATCCACATTCAATGTCTGACATGATGGATGGCATAAATGTCTTAAAACGTAATGATTGTAGCCATCCATTCTTTTGCCATTTGGGGCACCGTCCATCTATGGTAAGATCCACCAAAACAACCGGTTGGATTACTCTTATAATAGAGTAGTTGTAATTTTTAAAAATAACATCAACTCCTGCTTAAAAAAAGCTCTAACTTGATCGTTTTACCTAACGTGTATATTTTTAAAAAGATTTTTTTTTTTTTTTTTTTTTTTTTTTTTTTTTTTTTTTTTTTGTTTGGAAAAAGTGATTTCAGCAAATGAACTTACTGTAAAACAAGAGCTAGAACAGAGAGCTTATCAGAGTAACTTTTATTTGAAAAGCTCTCATCGGATTGGAGTGGAGATGCCGAACGAGCCCTTAGAGATTAAGATCTCTAATGCTCTCATTTTAAGCATCTACCAAACAGGGTTTAGAATTATTATTATTATTATTATTATTATTATTTAAATGTGAATTCTCAGTAAAATTTCAGCTGCAATTTTCTGCTTTTGGATGTAGGTTGATGGACATGCTATCTTTTGAGCAGAGGAAGAACACCAGGAGACAAATTATTAGACCATGTAAAGTATGCTGAGATACTAAGAGGGGTCTCTGATTTTCTTTTTCAAATTATAGTTACAAAGCTTTTAGGTATATTTTTACCTGTGAAATCATGCAGGAAAAGGAAATTAAATCTCTGTCCTTATGATTCTCTTTATATGTTTTGAGTGCCACCTGTAATTCGTTTTCAGCAGCCAATCAAGATTTTCTTTTCTAGATATTTTTCTATTTCCGCTGCCTCATCCAGGGCATTTTAATCCTTTTGTTTTCTTCTTGGTGTTCAATAACATGATTGATGTGCAGAGCATTTTCTATGCATTCATTGGCAAATGTCACCCTCCCTTCGGTCGCTGGGAGGTGGGCCACACAGTGGGTTGTATGAGATTCATGATTCATCTGATGCATGTTTTATGGAACATAACATTATTTTATGGGAAACTGTCTAATTGCTTTGGGTAATGTTACTTAGGTGCCTATATAAGGATGATGAAAGTCTTTTAAAAATATAAAATAAATAAAGGTGTAACAAGTCACAAGCCCCAACTTGCAACTAAGTGTGAACATGTCAAGGGTACAACATCCAATCCAACCTGTCCAACAGATTGGCCCACTGTGAAAAAACCCGCCAATCTTATACAAAACACCAATGTGGCCCACTTGAAGACTAGATTAGCCCAGTTTTTGCACTAGGTGTATAGGGGAGCCAACCCTTTGGATGGTTGGATGTCACCCACATGATATGTAACTAATTTATGCAGATAGTAAAACTCTATTTTTCAACTAGTTGCGTATGTGACATCTTCTCTGATATTAAGATGCTGGATGAACAGAAATCTTAGTTTTCTGTGGTTAAGTCCATATTATCAATTGGAATACTCTCTTTAACCTATGAAATTAAAAACATTCTTTTTCTAAAGAATGTTTTCTCCTTCAAACTCTTTGATCTAGATAATTACAGAAAAGTAATCTTGTACCAAAGGTAGAAAAAGAATATTTTTCCCTTAGAACTCTTTGCTCTAGATTATTATAGAAGAGTATTCTTGTACCAAAGGTAGAAAAATGTATATGCTGCAAGTTAACCTGCAATCATGCAATCGAATAGCAGGTGAAGATTCACAAGTCATGGAAGGCCAGGAGTGGAAATGCAGGTGAAGATTCACAAGTCATGGAAGGCCAGGAGTGGAAATGTAGGATTTCTTTTGGGAGGTCTGCTACCATACGATCATTTGTATTCTTATGGGATATGTGGAGAACATAGGTGGTGGGTCTATGGTCTTTTGAATGATTACTGTTTACACTGGGGGTTGGAAAAAGAGGGGAAAAAACCCCCTCTTGGATTGGATTAGCTCAACCTGTGATCATTTAACTCTTTATCATTTGATCATGGACTGTCCTTAACCATTGTTTTGCGGCCTTCTACTGGAAGTTGAAGATCTTCTGATCTGGAAGATTTTTAATGCTACCGTCATCAGCTGTTTGTTTATCTTGTTGAATCAATGGTTTGGATCACCAAACATGACCCAGATGCAATGGCTAGTCCTATAAATTACTTATGCCATGTGGTGGATAGGTGTAATTTCCAAGCCATCTAACAGAAGGGTACCACTATGTTTATTCCCTATACTAAAAATCAAGTTGGTCCACTAGAAGAGGACCACAATTAACTGAATAAATTTGTGGTTGAGAAAAAAAAAAAAAAAATCATCCAAAGTTTATAATCCGTCAGCTTATTTTGAATACCATAGCTCACCTGAGATTGAACTTAATCTTGATTATGTGGGATCTCCTAGCCGAATGGGTATTGTTAGCTTTGCAATAACATCTACATAATCAGGTTCATCTGATAGATGGCTTGGATATTTCACCTGTGGTGCATTAGGTGACTTGTATGAGAGTGCACTTCTTTTCTTTTTTGAGTATGGACTCTCATTAACTATGATTTAATGATTTGTGGGCTATCTATCTATCTATTGGAAGTTAGGATCCTAATTCCTATGATCTCAAAGATTTTGGGGGCAACAACCGTCGGTTGTTGTATATCTTCAAATCAATGATTTGAATCCCTAAACATGGTCAAGGTCCAATGATAATTTCCTTCCAAATTTGTAAAAGCCTTTCTCATCTCGTTTTGGTTCGCAGGTACAACTTTCATGAATTTTGAGAGAACTAGTGTGAACTTTTCCGAAATATGTGACTTTCTTTAAGGTGTTTTGCCAAAATTTGTTGCTTTTTAAAATTTTGGACTTCCTTTAGAGTAAGGCCCACCCACCGTCCGAATCATGATGGGCGTATATTTAACTTATAGGAATGATACAAAGAGCTACTTTGAATGCTATGCAATGTTGATTGTATCTCATTATAGTAACAATCTCTCTACTTTGTTTCTAGCAGAAATTAAACACTTTTTAAGGTGTCTTTGCTTTTGCGCTTAACTTGTTGAATGAACTAAAAACTTGACCATTATCACATTTAAATTGAAAATTCGATGAAAAATAATAATAATTGTGATTCAGTCAATTCAAATCAATTCATGCCCGTGGTGAAGTGTCTATTAAATTCGTATTAGCGTTGGTTGCCTAATACAACTTCAAGTTGAAACAGATGGATATATTTACGTAGAATTAAAAAAGTAGATTTACATGAAATAACCACAAGGTTTCGAAATACTAGATACAGAGAACAAGGTTTGTAGGTCAAAGATGTCGTTGTATGGTCTGAAACAATTGTCCAAGTAGTGGTATAAGAAATTTGATTATTTCATGATGGGTCAGAGGTTTACCAGGAGTGAGTATGATCATTATGTCTATTATAAGGCGCTAAGTGATAAAAAATTTGTTATTTTGGTAATGTATGTTGATGACATGCTTATCATCCGTCAAAGCATGTTTGAGATTGACATACTGAAAACTCAACTATCAAGGATATTTGAGATTAAAAATTTGGTGGTTACAATAATAGTTCTTAGCATTGACATATACAGAGACATGAAGAGAAGAAGGCTATGGTTATCTCAGACAAAATATCTTAAGAAGATATTAGTGAAGTATGAGATAGACAAGGCAAAACTGGGTCATCATTCCCAACGCGAGTAATTTTAAGCTTTCTTCTGAACAGTGTCCTTAAACAGATAAGAAAAACAGATTATGTCTCGTGTGCATTATTTGAGTGCGGTTGATAGCTTGATGTATGCCATGGTCTATACAAGACCGGATGTTTCACATGCGGCGGGTGTTGTTAGCAGATATATGTCTAACCAAAACAAACAACATTGAAAGATAATGAAATGACTACTTCAATATATTTGAGGTATGTAGGACTACATTTTGACATTTGAAAAATTAGGGAACAAGTTAGTAAGCTACATGGATTCAGATTACACAAGCAGTAGGAATAATAGAAAGTCAACTTCCGGTTACTCGTTTGTGTTAACGGGTGAAGTGATCAGTTAAATGTTAAAGCTTTATTCTTTCTTGACACTTTCCACAACCGAAGCTGAGTATATGGTATTAACAGAAGCATTTAAGAAACCAGTTTGGTTGAGGGGAATGATAAATTAGCTGGAGCTTCAGTAGGAGACCGTGCCAGTTAATTATGACAGTGAAAGCATGATTAATTTGGCGAAGAACTCTGTTTATCACTCATGTACTAAACATATTAATGTGCTTCATCATTTTATCCGACACGTACTTGAGGAAGGAGATGTAATTCTTGAAAAGATGTACACAAGCGTAAATCTGGCTGACATGCTTATGAAGGTAGTTCCTATTGAAAAGTTCAACTTTTGTACAACTTCTTTGAGCTTGGTGAAGCCATAATGAGGACGGATTTTGCACGAGAAGCGGCGATGAAGCTATGACGGAAGACAATTAGAGATGGTGATGACAAAATGAGCAATGGAGACTGAAGATTGAAGACATGATGGAGATTATTGTCGAATGTCTTAAATATGTCTATAATAGGGTTTATCGATGCCATTGACAGATCACTCGATCCCATCGAGCGGATGCCGATGCCATCGATAGATGCTCGATCCCTTTGAGAAAAATTAAAAAATAATCATAATTGATTGTTGGATAGTTTTGGAAGTTTCTACTCGATAGCATTTAAGGATCTTCGATGTCATCGACTGGTCTTGGATGTGAGACCTGACTCAAGTTCGCATGTGTGCATGTGTGTGTGAGTATGCGTTTCGTTCATTTTGGTCCCGTGGTCCTACCGGTCGAATTTCGGCGACCCTCGACCTATGGTTTGCATTTGCGATGATCTTTAAGGTCCATCATATATACCCAATCTGAATCATCCCGAAACTAGTGCCATTGTGACCGCATCGTCGCCGCGGTTCCAACGCCGTGTCTCGCGCATAAATCCGATATGTAGATAAAAAGTTGTGTACATTTCATTATATGACCATTGATCATGTGGCCCACTTAGGTGGAATGCATGTTGACCACCATCACCCTTGGCACAAGTTCTAAGGTACACTACCCACACACTACACAAATATCCATAACTAACACCACCAACCACAAACACCACCAAGAGGCCTAGTCTAACCTACAACTTTGTAAACTCCTCCCTATGGTAATGATAGATTCTCTTACAAACCTATCATGGTCTCTCTCTCTCTCTCTCTTTCTCTCTCTCTCTCTCTCTCTCTCTCCTTATATCCCTCATCATTTCTAGCTAGCAACCTTCCTCCAAAAATCTCCAAATTCTCCAGCCCCTTCCAAGCTAGATCTCTCCCAATCTAACCTTCAAGAACCCATCTCAACCATTAAAACTTCACCATTGGAACTATAGAACCTAAGTGTGGAAGAAGGAAGATAAGCTTTGAGGTGGGTGCTTTCTTATGTGGTAAATTTGATTTCTATAGTGGAGATCTCTTTTTTTTTTTTTTTTTTTTAAATTCATGAGGGGAGTGTAGGACCCACCAATCAATGGTGGAGATCCCACACGTCCTCATAAGTGTGGCCAAACGGCCCACCTCATGCATGCATGTCCCATGCATGAGGCTTTCCTTTATGGATCCCATCATGTGGATCCTTGAATTTCCTTGCATGATGAGGTCATCTAGACCTTAGGATCATGGTGGGAAAAGCATTCCCACCGTCCATTTTAATTTTTAGTCATGCATGTATGAGATTCATGGTGTAGATGTATATTGGTGTATGATGTGTGATTGAATTTTCTTGGGAGGGCTCAATAGTGGTGGAGCCCTTCCCTTATGCCCGGATTTTTCTTTTTTCCCTTTAAATCTATCCTTCATTTCTGATGTGTGTGGCCCCACTTAGGGGTCCTGGAATATCCATACCATCCAAGCAAGGTGGACACCCATGGTTGTTCATTCCTTGGACGCTGACACCCTATTTGCTCCTATTTGGATGCATGCAATGGGTTTTTGTGAAGGGGTTTTGTTTGGAAGTTTGTGGGGCCCACTGAGGTGGACCACAACACTAATCTTGTGGGGTATTTTCCCATTTAATCAGTTGTTATGATCAGTTATTTCAAGACATACCTTGCTGTCTAGAAAAATTTTGGATTGTTTTTGGGTTGTTTTCGGCATAGTTTATGAACTGATTTGGAAGATGTTTTACCTCCATTAATTGATTATTTCTGGAGATGTGGACCCCACCTAGAAGCATGTTAAGTTTCACCTTTATTTGTCCCTATTTGATCACCCAAAAGGGTGGGCCAAGGAGGCTGGACGGTCCATATTTTTCTGGACTGTCCAGCCACACTGTTTGCTGGAAAAACATAAATATCAGCATGATTTTGAAATGGTGGGCTACCTTTGTGGACCCCAGATTGTTGTATACTTGTATTGGAAGGTTGGCCTTGCATTTTCTCAAATTTTGACAGATCCGGGCCCACTCTAATGGGGTGCACAAGTCAGGGGCAGCAACATTGTTTCAGCAACAGATTTTTTTCTGATATTCATTGCTAACCATAATTTGTATGAATTAAATAAAATACTTTTACTATCCCAAAAATTATGAAAATTTACAGGGAGGTGTCCCACCTATAGTAGGACTTACCTACAAAATTTAGGGCCAATGGACCCCATTTGGGCATCTAAAAGGGTGGGCTAATATAGAGGGCTGCCAGAAATTTCTGCTGTGCAGTCCAGTAGCATAGTTCCATAAAAATAAATTTTTTAAAAATATTTTCTCAGAAGGAGGGTCATATTTCTGGGTCCCACCTTGTTGTAGACTTGATGAGGGACCTTGGGTCCAAATTTCAGGAATTTTGGAGTCCCAGAACCCACCCATTTGGATTACCCAAATTCAAGACAGTTATTTCCAGCAATATTTTACCCTGAATAGATTGTAACTACGGAATTTATTAAAATACTTCTAAGTATCCAAAAATTATGAAAATTGACAGGGAGATGGTCCACCCATGGTAGGACCCACATACAAAATTTTGGGGCCAATGAACACCTGTACAAACTGTGGCAAGGGCTGGACTGGCCCACCACGTTGGGACGTCCAGGTCTGTCTGATTTTCTGGACAGACTGTTTTCTAAAAATAAATTAAAATACTTCTAGTTACCCAAAAATTAAGAAATTTTGTGAAGTTGTGGTCCACCTATAGAAGGACCATCCTTCAAATTTTCAGGGCCATCAGGCCCCTGGACTGACCGTGGTACGGCCTGCAAATTGGGTCAGTTTTAGGCCAAATACCCAGGCCCGTAGGACTACCCACTATGGGACGCCCCTACCTTGGGCTGCTGGGCCTTTATTCCAACGGTATGGCCCACTTGAATATATGTGTTGTATATTTCCCCTCTCATCCGGTGGGGCCCACAGTGATGTGTGTGGGCCATCAGAGAAATAAATATACTATAAATAAATTTTATTGAATTTCCAGCAAGCCCAGATAGTGGGTGAGCTGGAATTCCAGCATTTGGCCCAAGGTTGTTACCCACAAATGTATGTTTTGGGGCAGTATGGCCCATCATATTTAGGGACATTATTACACATATCTTGCCCTATCTTGATTGGATTTTTGGGCTTAATTAGTACACTCTTAAGGCCCACCTTAAATGGGTTTTATTAGAACAATATTCATAGTTGGCTGTTGGGTTTCCTAGGCCCAATGTCTTGAAACTTCCTTGATAGACCCCTGACCTTTGGGCCTATATTTAATACACTATTGTGATGGGTTTTATGGACCAAAATACTCAGGTAGTTGGGCCCTTGCTTGCCCATTAAAGTAAATTATACTTGGGCCGAGATGTGAGGCCCAACTTACTTGTTCACCCATATGTTGGAATAATGGGCTGCCCATTAGGCCCACCATAATGAGTAGACTCATGATCTTTATAGTTGGGCCCAACCTTGCTTGAGGGCCCACCATATTGCCTATGTGTTGGGCTTTGAGTATAAGCCCACTAGGCCATGAATTGTCTTAGGCCTTGGGCCTTAGTTCATGTTCGAGTAGTGATGGGCTACCTCTTGGGAACTAGTTGAGGTTGGATGTCCTCCTGAGTGATCCTAAGGTAGGCCCATGAGTTTTTATATGGATGGTTAAAGGCCCACCATAAACCCTAGGCCATTAGTTTAAGGCTCAATGTGTACGTATGTAGAACCTACCTTAACGCATGTTTGGTCTAGGCCATCCAAGCCTTGGATCGCCCTATTGTGGATGCACTATCTGCCTTGGGTTACTGCTGGACTCGCAATCTAGTAGCAGGCCTACTTGATCTTTTCATGATATATACACACTCTCCATCTGGTGGGATCCCCAGGAGTATAGTTGGCCTTCATGAGATTATTTCCATATAGTTAACTAATTTTTGGACCTTAGCAGGTCCAGGAAGTCAAACGGGCTAAAAGTTTATTAAAGGACCTTAAATGAACAATTTTATGGTTAAAACTTTATGTGGCTGTAGGACCTACCATATTGAGAACTTGTGTATGTGTTGCATGCTTGTGTTTTCTTATAATCTTTGGGCTTAATTAGTGCATTCTTTTGGGTCACCTTTAGTGATCACATAAGGACCCCATCTTAGATCAGATTTTTGGGGCATCTCATGGGCCCAAAGTGGGTTGGGACGTCCCAGCTTGGCCCAGCCATATATTGGCCGACTTCCACCATTTTGATGGACTTGTGGGCTGAGAAAAGGATAGTATTGGGCCCTTGGTTGCTCACTTAAATTGTTAGTTATTAGGCTGATGTAGTGGGGCCCATTTCATCCAAACTTAAACTTATTTTTGGGCCGTATATTGTGTACGCGGGCTGCCCACCAAGTCCAACTTAATGCATGGATTCTATGACCATTGAAAATTGAGCTTAGGTCTTAATTTCCCTCTTGGGGCCCATGTTGTTAAAAGTGTTATTATATCTTTTTATGGCCTATTATGAGGAATATATGTATGTGGTTACCTTTATTTTTATCTTAAATGTAGGACTTGTGCCTTCTATCCATATAGTTCATGGTTGATATGCCTTTTTGGGGAATGGTGGTTAAATGTCCACATTATGGTCCCCTCTAAGCCCGGTTGTATTTAAGAGTGATTGGATACTCATCTTAAACTCTTGCTAGGTTCATTTCTACATTACTTAGACCCATAGCTTGTATACTTAGTCTCATGGGCTACCCCAGGTAAATGGGCCCCCACTAGAAGTTGAATTTTCTTAAGGATATTGTCTAAGTACCTAGTCTTGGTATCTTCTTAGATAGGAGGAATGTAATATACATTGTATATCGCCATATAGTGTGATTAAATTCATCCTCATGACCCAGGTACATCGTTGTATGCTTGGTTGACACTGTGTGTGTGGTCATATTGTGCCATTGAGCATTGCATGTTACCTTCTCCGAAGGACATAATATTTCCCTTTGAGCACATTGGATACTTGGAATTGATGCATGGTTGATTGTGTGATTCATGCATCTGACATTGCATAACATATGGACAATTATCGCCCTTGCTTCATTAGGGCTATAGCCTCCATAGTTACATCGTGGATGATCAGGATTGGACATCGGAAATGTTACTTGAATTGCATATCGGGTGCATAGGATGCCCATGGGTGAAATTTCCAAAACTTCCATGGTACCAAGGATCTGCTCTACGCCGTGACCGAGTGAAAAATATGAGCGCACGAGAGCCTTACACCATTAGGCCGCTACTCCCACTGTCATGTAGTCGGTTGGATAGGGGTGTGGCCTTACTCGCCTGATGTAAGGAGGCATTGCTAGGCTGAATCTGACCAGCTCATGAATGGGTCTGCTACCTTTAGGCCTTGTTAGTGATTGGCTGTCTACGGGCAAGGTAGTGAGGTCTCTTACGCTCGTTTGACTGTGCGGGGTCTGTAGAGCGGTAGTCATCCAGCAGTGTAATGGACCCCGGTGATTTTCTTATGATGGAAATGTACTTGATATGTGGATTGGATATGAGCATTGACATTACTTCGTATTGCATTTGTATCGGCTGTGTAAGCCTCATATTGCATCGCCTTGGCATAGCGCCCAGTACTCATTGCATTACAGTACTCATTGCATTATATAGCCTTGGTATGATTTCTTTTATTATTGTACTGCCTTGGTATAACTTCTCGCGTTCATGACAATCCTGGTAAGACTGGTGATGTTGGCTTTGATCATGTTTCCTCCCTGTATCTCCTATTATTCTTTTGTGCACTATTATCACACACTTTCACCACCCTCTAAGCTTCTATAAGCTTATGCACGATTGATGCGTGCAGGAGATCCTAGGCAGGTGTCGTAGAGGTAGAGTTTGGGCTAGAGCTGAACTTGAGGACCCAGTGTTGCAGACTTCCTTTCTTTCTTCTATTATCTTATGTATGTCCTTTTGGACCTTATGTAAGCTTGTAAAAGTTTAAATTCTTAGTGGATTTTGTGATGTGTGCTTTGTTATTTTCAGATTTACTTGTTGTGATCTTGGGTATGCTCATGTTGGAAATGATTATATTGTTATGAAAATCCTCCTTGTAGGATCCCAAGATCGAAACCTACCTCAGGAGCCGATAATGGGGTACTACGGAGGCTGTTGTGGCCAGAATTGACGGTCGGGTTCTTTGTGAGTCTGATTATCGAGTCTAGGGCGTGACATTGGATGTCTGTCGATATTATCGACAGGCGCACATATATTTACATAAGTACATGATTTATTTCTTATTCTTGTTGGATAATATATATACTGGGTGTAATCAGGATTAGGGCACAAGGATTAGAGGTGATTGAGGCTTTCTAAGGTGTTCTAAAAGGTTCAAGGGCATAGGTAGGGATTTAAAGAAATTCGAAGGTTGTTCGAATCGGTAAAATCTACTCTCTTGTAATATTACTTTCATAGTGTATTACTTGTCATTTTATGCCATGGTTTTTTCTCACAAAAGTTTTTCCACATAAAATTCAGATTGCCTTCTTATTAGTTTTTTCGTGAGATTGTGGTTACTTTGCTTGATTTAGTTCTGTGTGTTTCCACGAGTCCCAACTTATCTTTGTGCTCGGGGTCACAGGCAATATGCTTGCATCTATCATAAGGGTACCACTATGCTGATTCCCTATCAAGTGGAGCACAATTAAGAGAATAAATTCGTGGGATCCCTTGGCTAAATGGATTTTTAGATTTTGCAATAAAATCTACGTGATTAGATTCACTTGATGGATGACTTGGATATTTGACATGTGGTGCTAGCATATATGATTGTGAGTGCATTAGATGACTTGTAGGCGAGGACTTCTTTTCCTTTTTGAATATGGACCATGGCTTTAACTATGGTTTGTAGGCCGTATATCTATAGGAAGTTAGAATCTTGTGATCTCGAAGATTTTGGAGGAAACCACCATCAGCGGTGTATATCTTCAAATCAATGATTTGAATCCCTAAACATGATCAAGCTCCAATGCTAATTTCCTTTCAAATTTGTAGAAGCCTTTCTCATCTGGTTTTGGTTTGCAGGTACAACTTTCATGAATTTTCAGAGAACAAGTGTGAACTTTTCTGAAATCTGTGACTTTCTTTGAAGTGTTTTGCTAAAATTTGTTGCTTTTCAAGATTTTCAACTTCCTTTTGAGTAAGGCCCACCCACTGTCCGAATCATCATGGCTGTGGATTTGACTCATAGGAATGATACAAAGAGCTACTTTGAACTTGACCATTATCACATTTAAATTGAAAATTGGATGAAAAATAAAATAAAATCGTGATTCAGTCAATTCAAACCATTGATAGCAAAACTCAGTTTTGAACTTTGTATTTTTGGAAAATAAAAACTTTATATAATTAATCAAGTTTAGGAGCTTCTAATTTGGAAGATTTTTATGTGCAACCATCAGCTGTTTATTTATCTTGCTAAATCAATGATTTGGATCATCAAACGAGACCCAGGTGCTATGGCTATAGTTCTATAAATTACACATGCCATGTGGTGGACAGGTGTAATATCCAAGCCATCCATGGAGGAAGCAGATAGCCTGTGATTCGGGAATAGAGATATTCTTGTGCATGGGGATGCGTGACAAATCCACTCCGTCTATCTGTTTTGAAAGAAGATGATAGGACATGATTCTAAAAACCAGAGAGATTGAAAACTCATGGGGCCAGCCACATGAAACAGTGGGGATTAAACACCTGAGGGTGTAGAAGTTTTGTATCAGGACGATATTTGTTCCTACAGTTTATTTGAGTGGTAATAGCCCTATGAACGGTTTGAATGGTATATAAACCATCAGGGTCAGCTCCAAAAGGTTTCAACGTTGGACATTTTTGTTCCCATTGTTTCATTAGTGTGGCCCACTTAAGTTTTGGATCTTCCTGTTTTTTAGAATCCTGACCTATTGTGGTCTCCCAAAACAGATGTATGGAGTGGATTTGTCTTGGACATTTCTGTAGACCCAACACAGCCCCAGGCACAAGAATATTTCTACCGTGTCATATGCAATCCACTTCTATCTATCAGAAGGGTACCACTGTCTTGATTCCCTATCCTAATAATCAGGTTGGTCCACTAGTCTAGTAGATCACAATTAATTAAATAAATTTGCAATTGAGAAAAAAATCATACCAAGTTGATAATCCGTTAAGTTATTTTTAATATCACGACTCATCTTGATTTAAATCTTGATTATGCACATATGATTTAAATCTTGATTATGCAGGATTCCCTAGCCAAACCGAACATTAGCTTTTGCAGTAACATTTACCTGATCAGGTTTACCATATGGATGGCTTGGATATTTCACGTGTGGTGTTGGCATATATGATGTCACTTGTACAGGACTGTCCATTTATTGGAAGTTAGAATCTTATGATCTCGAAAATTTTGGAGGCAACCCCGTCAAATCAATGGTTTAAATCCCCAGACATGGACTGTCCAATGCTAATTTCCTTTTAATTTGTAAAAGCACTTCTCATGTGGTTTTGGTTTGCAGGTACAACTTTCATGAATTTCGAATGCACTAGTGTGAACTTTTCTTAAATCTGTGAATTTCTTTATTGTGTTTTGGAAAAAATTGTTGCTTTTTATGATTTTTGACTTCCTTTAGAGCAACGCACATCCACTGTCCGAATGAAGATGGGTGGGTGTGTACTAGCAAGCTAACCCCAAAAAAAAAAAGAAAAAAAAAGAATGATGATGGGTGGAGATTTAACTCATCGGAATGGCACAAAGAGCTGTTTTGAATTTTGGACAGTGTTGATTGCATCTCATTATAATAACAATCACTCTATTTTGTTTTCAGCAGAAATGAATCACTTTCCTAAGTGTTTTTGCTTCTGCACTTATAGTGTCGAATAAATTAAAACCATGACCGTTACTACATTCAAATTGAAAATTGGACAAAAAAAGGGAAGAAGAAGAAGAAGAAGAAGAAGCTATTCAATTAATTCAAACCAATGATAACAACACCCTGTTTTGAACTCTTCAACATGGGTGTGTACTAACAAGCTAACCCAGAAAAAAAAAAAAAAACAAAAAACTCTGCAACCTCGTTTAATTAACCAAGTTCAGGATCTTCCAATTTGGAAGATTGTTGATGAAACCACCATCAGCTGTTTGTTTATCTTGTCAAATCAATGATCTGACCCAGGTGCTATGACTAGAGTTGTACACCAGTTGATCCGAGCCGAGCTTTGCCTAGCTCGGCTTGGCTAGGCCAGCTAGAGTTAGCTTGAGCTTAGCTCGGCTTGGTCATCAAGCTTGGATTGGCAACTTGGCTTGGCTCGGTCAGCAGCTTGGTCCAGTTTGAGCCAAGTTTGAGTTCGAGTTTTCGAGTTGAGTCATTTGATCGTCCGATTGGGTGGGGTCTGAGTCGTCAGAGCCACATGGCCAGTGCTTGGGTGGGGTCCGAGTCATCTAACCGTTCGATTAGGCCATAGCCACCAGGCCAGTGGTCGGGTGGAGTCCTCTAATCGGATAGACACTGCTCGCCACTCGCCACACCCTGTCCGGAGGGCGGAGGCAATGTGACTGATGAGATGAGGAGAGGAGAGGAGAAGAGGAGACTCACTTTTTAGTTGTCGGCCGTTGTTCACAACCCCAAGTGTAGGGTCGCGATGTAGTAATAATCTCGGTAAGACCGAGGTCGAATCCACAGGGACTGAACCTTGTACGTAATCTGAAAGTAACTAAAACTAGAACTAGAAAAAGATGCAATTTAAATCTGAAGAAGTTAAGAGAATAACTGTAAATAGATTAATTAAAAGTTAATAAATTTAAAGGTAGTAACTAGGGTGCCGAGGATCCACTTGTAACAATTGGGAAGCTACCTTGCAATGATTCAAGGACACAACTGGAATCAGAGTCATATCCTATCCAATTGGTAAGAAGAGATTTGTCGGATCTCTGAACTTCTCATGGATCTAATCATCAATGGATGCGAATGGTGAAGATTTGGAAGTGATTCTGTCACCTAACCATGCCCATAAGACAAGGCAAACAACAGCAATATACCAATCCCACAACCAATCATAGGAGAATTGTGGAAGTTAGGAAGGATTCCGTCACCCTACCATGCCTAAGGGACGATGGTGAACAATAAGATATTCTAATTTCACAATCTCAATTCAGAAAAAGAAGATATTCAAAGCAATCACAGATCCATTGTAACTTGAGTCACAACAAATCATTAAATACTAAAAATACTCTTAATAATCAAACTAGAATCCATAAGGTTCATCAAGATGTGAATCAAAACAAAGCGAACATCCTAATCACGCTATAAGCTTCACCCATTAGCCCTAATTAAGAGGTTTAGCTCATCATAAACATGATAATTTAAATCTCATAAAAACATTAAAGGAAAAGAAGAAAACTAAGAAGAAGGAGAAGAAAACTCCTAGTGCCAGTCACGATACACGTCTTCCTCTCTCTCTCTCTCTCTCTCTCTCTCTCTCTCTCTCTCGTTCCTGTCTTTCTCTCCACGGCTCCAAGGATCCCTTTCACGCTCTCTCTCTCTCTCTCTCTCTCTCTCTCTCTCTCTCGTTCCTGTCTTTCTCTCCACGGCTCCAAGGATCCCTTTCACGCTCTCTCTCTCTCTCTCTCTCTCTCTCTCTCTCTCTCTCTCTCTCTCTCTCTCGTTCCTGTCTTTCTCTCCACTCCAAGGATCCCTTTCACGCCTCTCTCTCTCTTCACCTTTTATACAACATGAAGGTAGCTAGGTCGGTCACCGACCTTGTTTACGTAGCCAGAGACGTTTTACGCAACTGCTGTTTTGCATACTGAGAAAAACATCAAGATTGCTGCTTTATTTGCATGCGCAACCGTGATCATCAACGTGCGGGGTCGACTCATCTTTAATAAGTTTTGGATTGTTGAGAAGATGAACGGTTTGGATCTCCCCATCGGCCAGCCGTGGTGGCCCACCTGGATCGTCAGATTCGTTTGCAAAACAGAGTTTACGCAAATTCTTCTTGCACTGATGAATGGTGGGGTCTATGATCGAAACCGGCTAGGAAATCCACTCTGTCCATTGAACTCTCCTTGAAAAACCAGTCGGAGATGGACGGTTTTGGATCAGATCTGTAGTGGTTCGAAGGATCTCTCTCGTTGTTGTCTATCTTACGTTTGAATCTCTATATACATGCAATGTTCGAGGAAATCGAGCCATAGATCAGGGTACGGTCGGTTTGGCCCCATGGATGCAATGAATGGTGTGGATCGACAAATCAGATGATGATGGTGGTCCACCGAGCTCCGTCCGCAAGCCTCTGTCGTCTGTTACGCGGGCGGAAATCAGGCCTCTTTATCTTCCAGTCACTTGATTTTCTCAGATTTTTGGCATGTGAATTCTTCAATCTCGGTCTCCTAAGATCCGTCCCTTGCCTTGGTGATTCTTGAGCGTTAAATCCATGCCTTTAGCACCCTTTTCAGTCCAAGCTCTTAAATTCACCTTGCAACACAAACACGATTAAAATGGAACGTTAAACATTATCGTGTACGTAAAACCAAGTAATAACTGGGGTCTAATATGCAATATTTGACCCTCAACAGCCATCTGGACAGATGCTGAAAATGGAGAGAGAGGAGAGGAATGAGAGTAGTTGTTGGTCGGGCGCTGGAGAACGGTGAAAAATAGAGGAGAGGAGAGTGGTACTAGTTATCGGTCGCCGTTTGGGCACTGAAGAGAGTCGAGTTCGAGCTCAAGACCGAGTTGGGGTTAGGGTTTTTAGGGTTGGGCGAATGGTTGAGATGAGAGTGGGTGCTGGGGTTAGGGTTATTTATTTATTTATTTAAAAACCTATTTTAGGTGTCCGGGTAGATTAGATATTATATATACTTACTCACAAAATCGATCCGAGCCGATCTAAGTTGAGTTTGAGCTCAAGACCGAGTCGAGTCAAGTTGAGCTATTTCCAGCTCGGACTTGACTCGAAATGTTTCGAGCTCAATAGAACTGGCTCAACTCGGCTCAAACACAATTTCGATCCAAGTCGAGTCGAGCTTTTCCGAGTTGATTCGAGCGAGCTAACGAGCTAACTCGACTCATGTACACCTCTAGCTATGACTATAGTCTTGTAAATTACACATGACATGTGGTGGATGTGTAATATCCGTGCCATCCATTAGGAAAGTGTATTGCCTGTGACCCCGGGCATAGAGATTATCTTGTGCTCGGGGCTGTGAGGGCCCACAAAGATGTCCGTGATAAATCCACTGGTCCATCTATTTTTGAAAGACCACTGTAGGACAAGATTCTAAAAATTGGGTAGATCCAAGGCTCATCTAGGCCATAACACATGCAATAGTGGGGATTGAACGCCTAGGAGTGACAAAAGCTTTGTATCAGGATGATATTTGTTCATACAGTTTATCTGAGTGGTGATAATCCTATGAACGACTTGAAGGCATATAAACATCATGGTCAGCTCCAAGATTGTTTTAACGGTAGACATTTTTGTTTCCATTGTTTTGTTGGTTTGGCCCACACGAGTTTTGAATATACTTATTATTATTATTATTATTATTATTATTTTTAATCATATTCTATTTTGGTCTTTTAAAATAGATAAATGGAGTGAATTTGTGATAGTGATATCTATGGGCTTCTACAGATGCACTGGTCATGAGGGGAGGAATTCTGAGTGGGATAGTAGATTTTTGCAATTAAGATCCAAATCCAATAGTATGGGTAAAGCAAGCTAAAGTGCTGAAAATGTAGCATGACAAGGCACATGAAAAAGGATGATCAGAATCCTAAGTCAAGAAAGAAGAAATTAGAAAGTTATTCTAAAGAGGCCAACACTGTGGAATCCGGTGAGGAGTCGGGTGGTAACGACGTGTTGATCGAGTTAAAATCCGAATATTTTAGCAATGAATGGATTTTGAATAGGATGGCTTCGTATCACATGACCCCTCATTGGAGTTGTTGGTTTACTAGTTACAGTGAGTGCGATGGTGGCCAGGTGTTTATGGACAATGACAATGCCTGTAATGTGGTTGGTGTTGGATCGGTACGCATCAAGATGTTTGATGGCATGGAGCGTATCTTAACAGATGTGAGACACATTCTTGAGTTGAGGAAGAGTTTGATATCTCTAGGAGCACTCAAGACACTTATATGAAAATTCACCGAGTTTGATCGTGTCCTTAAAGTTTCAAAGGAGTCAATGATAACGCTTAAATATTATATATTTATCCTTTCAATTACATTAGCTTTCCTGGTATTTAAGTATTAATTTAATATAATTATATATGTTCTATTCATGTGAGGAGATTTTGGACATAAAAAATAATATGCGCTTAAAAAGATAGATTAAAGCTTATAAAGAAAAAGTTGAAGACATTGTAGAATTGAGTATATGGAAGACATTATTAAAGATTTCACATGCTAAAGATCTAAGAAAACCAAGTACAAAGGAGGAAGAAAATGTTAAAAAATCACAAAGTACATTAACAGAAATAATAGACTATTTGGTCCCACCTAGGTTTGGTTCGGTCAGATCGAATATGCACAGAACAATTCAGAAAGAAATAATGACTTTTAAAGATAATTCAGCTCGATACTTACTTGTGACCGAAGCCATATTCAGTCCTAGCGAAGGAGAGTTTGGTGTGACCTAATGGAGATAAAGACTTCAAATTAATATTAAAGAAATTTGGCTGTAACTGAGAGACTAATTCGGTGCGACCGAAGGTCGTAGATAGTGTGACCGAAGCGTAATAAAAATACTTAATTTGAAGTCGGTATGAATTTTTTTTTTTTAAAGAGGTATTTTAGGCTTTCCTAGGTACGAATTAAGGCTTGAGAAAAGACCTAGGGGTGGCGGAACTTCTACAGAACTGTCATTCTTCTTCAATCCCTCAATTCTAGTTTGTCTATTTTTTTTTTTTTTTTAAAGATGTTAGGCATGTTAGGATAATCTCTTAGTTAAGCCTAAGGGATGAAGCTTGTAGTTAATTATAATATTTAGTTTATTTGATTCAATAACAATTGATTAAATGGTGATAGTAGGTTGATTTGGTTTAGATTTATTTTAAAGTTGTTGAGTTGTTTATTTCTGTATTTGTTGTGCACTACAAATATAATGAATGCTTTGATTTAACAATTGTTTGGCCTGATTAGATAAGGATTCAATCTGTATATTAATTGTTTGATCGATTGTTGCCTAATGGTGCTTTAGACGCTTTTGATTCATTGTGATTGATGTCCGAGTGCTTTATGAGAGAATTGTTCAATTGAAATCATATTCACATTGGTGTTAATGAATGATTTAATGGAATTATCGTATGATTGGAGAGGAAAGGACTTTAATTCCTACCGAGTTATATATTAAATCAATAAATGAGATATTTCGATTGCTATGAGTGGATTCCTAATCCTTAGTATTTTATTTATTATTTAAAAACTCTTTCATTAATCGGTGAATTAAAGATCCAGATAAACCTTTACTGTTATATTAGTTCTAAGTTGTGTTCCCCATTTATTGAGGATTCGACCTCGATCTCATTGAGTTATGACTACATCGCAGCCTTACAGTTGGGGTTGTCAACCCTTGGGTTTGATCAAGTTTTTGGCGTCGTTGCCAAGGAGTGGCGCGAATACGATTAGGTTTAGGTTTTCTAGGTTTAATTTCTATTTTAGGTTAGATTTTTCTATTTTTTGATTTTTTTTTTTCTAATCTAGGTTTTCATTTTTCTAGAATTTTTAGAATTTTAGGATTTGTTATTTTAAATCTTCTAAGATCATTGACATTGTTCACTTGTTTTGGTTTTGCAGGATTTTCAATTCTAGTTCTTCTTTTTTGTAACATCCTTCCTACTCCCTCTACTTACTTTCTTAAATTTCTGTAGGACTTAGGATTTAGGGTTAGAATTAGAGTTATGTGTGGTTTATGCCCAAGTGGGTAAGAGACCATACATTGAGATTATGAGTGAAGGAGGTTTAGTCTAAGGGCTTGCAATCCATCAACGAGTTAGAAAACACCTAAATACTCCTGAAGCATCATCTGAAAATATATCCGAAATTGAGCAACACTTTGATGAGAATCCTATGCGGAACATACCATCGGTTAGGATGGTGCGTGATGAGAATGAGGCATAACAATTTCACCCGTTCGGACCTTACGTGATCACTTACAATCAGTGAGACCAGGGATGATCCAATACTCCATAAATTCCATGAACTTCATATAAAAGAATTCAAATAGATTGTCGCAACCACACTCTTTAATAACGTTCCTTTTGATATGATTAGACTAAAGTTATTTACATTCTATCTTAAGAAGAAGGTCAAAGCATGGCTTCACTCCTTAAGGATGAGATCCATTGGTGCATGAGCCGAGATAACCCGGGAGTTCATTAAAAAGTTCTCCCGTCTCATAAAACTAAAACTCTCAGGCTTGGCATTATGAACTTCTCCAAAAAGGAGATAATTTTCTTTTTCCAGTGTTGGGAATGGTGTAAGGACTTATTTCTCGCTTACCCACACCATGGCTATGAGATTTGGTGGGTGATTAGTTTTTTCTATGATGGTCTTAGCTTAAAAATGCATTAATTCGTATAGATGATGTATAACAACAAATTTATAAACAAGGATCCAGAAGATGCATGGGATTATTTTGACATGTTAGTCAAAAATGCCCAATCATGTGACACATCCAATCAATGTAGTAATCCCAAGGCAGTGTTAAGAGAGATGAGACTACACGTGCTCAAAGAGGAGGACGATGTTAATGTAAGGTTGACGGATCTCATAAGGAAGATTGAGGCATTGAAATATAGGAAGGAAGAGATTCAACCCATTGCGATTATTGAAACCGTATGTGGTATTTTCGAGAGTGATATTCACATAACTAAGGATTGTCTTACAATCTCCACTTTTCAGAAGGTGTTACATGCTCAAGTGAATACTATGAATGCATATCAACACCCCTTCAATGCACCAAATTCCAACATGTACACTCCCAAGTGGGGAATCATTCGAATTTTAGTTGGAGGAACAGATCGACTGCGAATGCACCCAATAATCCCCAAGGATCATCTATTGGACTCCCATCGAAGAGAACTCCTGAGGATATGTTGAATGCATTCATGGAAGGGCAATTGCAGGCCATAGATAAACTTAAAACTTTATTTACAAGAATTGATACACAACTAAGTATTAGGGAGAAAGGGACCTTTTCAGCCCAACCTCAAGCTAACCCAAGGGA
This sequence comes from Magnolia officinalis, assembly GCA_021015155.1. Taxonomy (NCBI): domain Eukaryota; kingdom Viridiplantae; phylum Streptophyta; class Magnoliopsida; order Magnoliales; family Magnoliaceae; genus Magnolia; species Magnolia officinalis. The sequence goes on from JAJHSJ010000002.1 coordinate 28,620,536, forward strand.
CAATTCGAGATAAGTGATCCCAATTCTTCAACCCAATATGTGGAACATGTTAAATCTATTACCACCCTGAGAAGTGGTAAAGAGATTGACAAGTGGATTCCTACAAAGGTTGAGAACCTTGAGGAATCTAAAGAATCAAATGATGATGGTGAATCTGGCAGTGCTCCACATAACATAGAACCAATGTAGGAATATAAGCCTGTGGCCCCGTTTCCTAACGTCTGGCCTCATCAAAATGGCCAAGTAAAAATCAGGACATTCTAAAGGTTTTTCAGCAAGTCAAGATCAACATCCCCTTGTTGAATGCAATTAGACAATTCTCATCTTATGCAAATTTCTTAAAGGATCTATGTGCAGTAAAGCGTAAGCTGAATGTACACAAGAAAGCCTTCTTGACAGAACAAGTGGGTGCCATCATAAATCAAAACACTTCCCCAAAATATAAAGATTCCGGAAGTCCTACGATCTCATGTATAATAGGAAACTTCTGGGTTGATAAAGCACTTTTAGATCTCGAGGCGAGTGTTAATCTGATACCATATTCGGTATATGAGCAATTGGGCCTTAGTAAGTTAAAAACCACCAAGACAACTTTATAATTAGCTGACCACTCGACTAAAATACCAAGATGTGTTGGTCCAAGTTGATTGGTTCTACTACCCGCTAGACTTTATTGTCATAGATACATACCCGGTTATAAATGCGAGCACTCAAATCCCTATTATTCTAGGTCGACCATTCTTAGCTACCATTAATGTTATAATCAATTATTGGAATAGGATTATGAAGATATCCTTTGGAAATATGACCTTAAAGTTGAACGTGTTTAATTTACACAAACCACAAGAGGATGATGATGTGATTCAGGACGTGAATTTGATTGATATATTTGAAGATGATGAGCCTCTTCCAATCGAAATTTCCAAACATCTAGAAGTATACTTGGCACACTTTACAAATTTAAACGATCTTATGATTAGAGATATAACGAATGCCTTGCAAGATTGTTCCCCGGTGCTTGACACTAACCGGGAAGAAAAATGTTCTGAAAAACCTCTTTCCACCAATCCTGAATGTTAACAATCAAAGGTGGATGAGCTGAAATTTGAACCAAAGTATAAAACTTTGGATTCTATAGAGACTACACTGGTTAAGAACTTTATTGAAATTCAGCTGTTTGTAGTCTCTTATTCATCATGGTACACTAATATTGAAAATTTTTCTGCAACAGGTGAATCATACATTTTTTGGACATCTCATGACAATAAAAATAAAATTTTTGATGAGATGCGCAAATTTCTCTAGACAATCATGGTCCAGGACATTTAAGTCTACTACACAATAGGTTTATGGAAGATCTTGTTGAGAAATTTACCGATATACTTGCCAGAGAAAAAACTGATGCCTTTGGATGAATGAATAGTTTTCCCTTGCTTTTTTAGATTAGGAGTTTTATTACTTTTTTAGGATTTGTTTGATTTATTAATTTAGTTTAGTTGCCGAAATATCGATTGATAGGAAGTTCGCACTAGCTTATCTGTTTGTCATCTTCCAGGTACTTTTCTTCTACTCCTCTTTATTTTCGTTGCTCTGATGTTAATCTTATTGCATATGTTTATACATTGAGGACAATGTAGAATTTATGTTGGGGGGTAAATTTCCTTTGAAAATTCTTCATTTGGTGAAATTGTTGAATATTTTGAGCTAGAATTTTCAAAAATTTTAAAATTTCTTGTGTATTTAAGTTATTTTAAATAATCCAAATATTAGAATGATAAGATACTTAATGCTGATGATTTTTGGAACTTGAATTTTAGATTTCAAACTTAAGTTTTAAGTTATTAATCTTTAATTTGAAGTTTAAACATTGATTGAGTCATGAATTTATATGTCACATCTAGCTTACACATTAAAGTTTAAAGTTGGATATATACATTGAATTGTTATTTGATGTTATTGATAATGACGACCAAACTTATAATTTGTTCACCATGTTACCAAGTGAGAAAATTGAAGAAGAAAGAAAGAAGAAAAAAAACTAAGTTTTTTTTTTTTTTTTTTTTTTTAAAAAAACGGTTATCGTAAAAAGGACTACCTATCGAAGTTCTATGAAAGGACTGTTGTGAAAAAGAAAAAAAATGAAAATAGTGTGAAACCGTCGATGGAAATATCAAAAACTGAAAAAGTACATTGTTGACTATAAGGCAAGTTTTGGTCTAGGCTTTGGTTATCCTCAATGTTCTTTTAATTATCAATGTTATCATAAAAGTAGAAACTGAACCTTTATTTGTGTTAAGTTTAGATTTCACTATGCAACTATGGAACTCAATATTAGAATTTTTCTGATTATAGGATTAATGATTTGAGCTTGATTAGGATGTTTACCAAGTGCTAAAGTTTAGGTGAAAGCTATGCTCTCTATTAATATATTTTAGATTTATATAATATAGATTCCTTTTAAAATTGTTTAGTTTATGAAAATTGTTCATTTGGTTTCAAAATATCTTTCGATTGTTTTGTTTGGGGCTAGAAAAATGCTGGTTGGGGGGGCTATGATAATGCTTAAATATTTTATATTTATCATCTCAATTACATTAGCTTTCCTGGTATTTAAGTTTTAATTCGATATGGTTATATATATTTTCTTCATGTGAGGAGATTTTGGACTTAAAGAAGAATACGCGCTTAAAAGGATAGATTAAAGATAAAAGAGATAAAGTTGAAGACACTGAAGAATTGGATTTATGGAGGACATTATTGAAGATTTCATATACGAAATATCCAAAAAAATCATGTATAAAGGATGGAAAAAATGATAAAAAATCACAAAGTACATTAACAGAAATAATAGACTATTCGGTCCCAACTGAGGCTAGTTTGGTCCAACCGAATGTGCGTAGAACAATCTGTAAGTGCTTGTATTCAGAGCACACATGTAGTTGTCAAATTTCGTAGACAAAATGCTGGTTAGATCTGTAGCATACTTAAGTCCTCTACGACACTTCATGAAGAGTGACTCAACATCACAGGATTAGAAGACTCGGTATGATTACAAGTAAAAGATCAATGTGTATGCCAACCATCACGTAAAATGACCCTAGAAAAGACCTTAGGTTAGAGATTTTTAAACATGACCTTATATGCTTAAATGTATAAAATTTACTACGTAAATTCACTAATGTTCAGCCAGCCCAACCTCTGGTTCTGCCAGTCGAATTTGGATCAGCCAACCTAACCTCATCCTCGGCCAAGTTTACAGCAACAACAAACAAAAAAAATCTATTGCAAGTTTGGCCAGCCGAACTTGGCTTAGGTTAGCCTGAAGGTGTCTCGGGTCAAGTTTCCATCAATGGAAAAATTCGTAATTCAAGAGGATTTGACCAGTTGAATTTTCGTTCTGGCTAGCCGAATTTTCGATAAATCTTATCCCGTGAAATCTGATAACTGTTGAAATAGTATAATTGAAAGCCGGCCGGCCAAAGCTGCTCTTAGGCTGACCGTAGTTCCAAATCCATTAGTTGTAAATAGGGACATTCTCTCATTGTTTTTAAGATGAAAAAGTGTAAATATCATCCTCAAGCAAAGAGAGAAACTCAAGTCCTTCCAAATTAATTGTGTGGTAAATCTTATTTTATTTTAGCTTATTCAATTTCATTTTTAGTCAGTTTTAATTCAATTAGAGAGTAAATTATACTTTACTTGATAATAAAGAATTGAATCTGCAACTGTTAGGGTTTTTATTATTTGAGAAATATTAAATCCTTAGATCCTTTCTGGTTGAGCATACATTGCTTCATCATCATCCAAGAAAGAAGATCGTCGCATGGATCGAAGCCTCGACTTCATCAAGTATCTTCGCATCAACGATTCATCATCTGAAGATAAGTATTATTATAATTTATTATATCATTTAGGTTTGTTAAGATATCCTAGAAATTTCATTGGGTTGATTGATGGTTAGCTCGCGAAAATCACTAAGGGAGTTTTATTGTATAAGCCCTGAAAATCACAAGAACTGTAAGAGATTGTTAAGGTGAACCTGTGAAAACTTTAAAATGGTGGAAAACCAAAATTATAAAGATAGTAATTTTGGGAGTAGAGTAGATGTGTGTTAAACATTGAACCACTGTAACTCCTTACGCATTTGTGGTGATTGATTTATTTGTTTATATGCCTTTTACTGTTTTGAAATATTGATTACAAGAACGTCATAAAATAAGGTCGTCCTTCCTAAAATAATAGGTGAAGGTTGTCCTATGAATTAATTAGAATCAAGGTTTCATACTTTGTGTGATTAAGAATATTAATTTCGTATGTTTTTATAAGGAATTGGTATTGTCCTATTCACCCCCCTCTAGGACATATATAGCTCATCTTTCAATACTAATAAGAAATAGTGATTTTTAGAGATAATTTGATTCGACACTTGGTGCGACCAAAGCCATGTTCGATTTGACCAAAGGAGAGTTAGGTGCGACCTAAAGGAGACAAAGACTTCAAATGAATATTGAAGAAATTCAACTACAACCAGAGACTAATTCGGTATGACCGAAGTGATATTTGTGGCGACCAAAGGCCACAGACGATACGAATGAAGCATAATAAAAGTGTATAAATTTGAAGTCGGTTTCAAGTCAGTACGTTTTTCTTATTTAAAGGGGTTTTTGTTTTAGACTAAGTATGAATTAGGGCTTGGGAGAAAGATCTATGGGTAACAGGGCTTCTAATTTGTGTATTTAGTTTTTATTTTATTTTTCTTCTAAGATGTTAGTCATGTTAGACTAATGTCTTAGCTAAGGCTAAGAGATGAATCTTGTAATTAATTACAATATTTAGTTTACTTGATTAAAAAATAATGGATTGAATGATGATAGTAGGTTGATTTAGTTTGCATTTATTTTAAAGTCTTTGAGTTGTTTATTTTCTGAATTTGTTGTGTAGTACTGATACAATGAATGCTTTGATTTAACAATTGTTTAGCCTAAATTAGAAAATAATTCAATCTGTATAATTGATTGATCTATTGTCATCTAAGAGTGCTTTAGACACTTTGATTCCTTGTGATTGATGTCCGAGTGCTTCATGAGAGAATTGTTCAATCGAAATCATATTTCATTAGTTTAATAAATGGTTTAACAGAATTATCTTTTGATTGGAGAGGATAGGACTTCGATTCCAATTGACTTATATGTTGAATCAATGAATAAGGTATTTTGATTGCTATTATTGGATTCCTGGATCATTAGTCTTTTATTTATTATTTAAAGACCGAGACAAACATTTATGTTATACTAGTTCTAGGCTATGTTCCCCATTTCGTAGGGATTTGACCTTGGTCTCACCGAGTT
>JAJHSJ010000002.1:28625983-28733613 GCA_021015155.1 Magnolia officinalis
AATACTTCTCATGGAAGCGTACTTCGAATTCATCCCATGTCCATGTAAACCTTGTGGGAATGGTTCGAAGAACACTGTCCCACCATAGGCTAGCTTCTTTCTCAAACATATATGTGACTAGCTCAACCTGTTCTGCCTCAATACAGTGCAATGGTCTCAACATCTTGGAAATGCGATCCACCAGTATTCGGCCTCCTCGGGTCTATGTGTACCCATAAAAGTGAGAGGACAGAGGTGCTGAAAGCACTCAAATAGGCCACTTATATTCATAGCCCTAGTAGGCTGCATGGGTGGCATCGGTAGGGCTACATTCATGTTCTGTGCGATGGCCCCCGCTATAGTGGCCAAAACCTATTGTTATTGTTGCATTAGTGTTGAGGCACAAAAATATTCCATTGTATTGGTCAGAGAATTCCATGGTGCGGATCCTTTTCAGGGTTGTGCACTCTGTATTTTAGTAAATATCAGTGTCCGGGGGTATTTTAGGTAGTTTGGTAAAAATTATTTTAGGTATTTTGGTAAAAATCAGTGTCTGGGGTTATTTTTGGTATTTTGATAAAATCAGTATCTGGGGGTAGTTTAGGTATTTTGGTAAAAATTAATATCTAGAGGTAGTTTAGGTATTTCAGTAAAAGGCAGTAAAGAGAGTGTTTTGGTAAAAAGGGTGCACAGGTGTCATTTTAATGAAGAAGCGGTTGTACACCACCATTTAAAGGAGAGCTTGGTGGACACCGTTGTTCAAGAGAGGAGAATGTACATTATGTGAAGGGAAAGGTGGTGGTGATCACCATTATGTAAGAGAGTGGGGCCTATAAATACCCCTCCTCATGCCTTATTTGGGGGGTTGATTAATTGGTGGGCCAGGAAATGAGAGAGAAACAAGGAAAGAGAGGGAGGGAAGGAGGTCATTGCGCTAGCCCGCGTAACAAGAAGTCCTTGCGCGGACCTGCGCAATGGGAGTTGCTTGAGCGGTACCGCGCAATGAAGGTTGGAGAAAGTCTCCTCTGCACCACTTCTCATGGAACCTTGTCCAAAAGCTTGGCTTTTGTGTCATTTGAAAAGGAGAGAGAGAGAGAGATTTGCACCCATCCGCGCAAAGGAAAGAGGCTTTGCGCCCAACCGCGCAATGGAGAGAAGCTCTTGTGTGGTTCCGCGTAACACAAAAGTCTTTGTGCCACTTTTAAAGGAGGTTTGTCCTAACAAGGTCGTTGCGCGGTTCCATGCAACCTCTTTCACAAAAAACCCAGAACGCCACTGTGTGGAGTTTTGTCCAAACAAATGGCCTTTGCGCCACCTCTTGTGCATAACCACCTTTGCAAATATTGCATAACCATGTTTGTAAAAATTGCACAACCATTGCTGCAAAGGAAATCCCATGCGCCATTTCTCATGGGACTTTGTCCTGAAGCTTGCCTCATGCACCACTTCATGAGAAATATTGTCCTAAAGCAAGGCTTTTATCCTGAAGTAAGCTCCATACTCCTCGAAGTAAGTCCATGCACTCTACATTCCCTGTCTAGGCCTGTGCACTCCTACCCTCAGACAGATGGCCTCCACATTTCAAAGGATGATCATCGCTTCACATTTCATGGGATGCTTGCTCCACATTTCAAGGAATGGTCGCTCCACATTTTAAGGGATGGTCGCTCCACATTTCAAGGGATAATCGTCGCTCCACATTTCAAGGGATCGTCGTTCCACATTTCAAGGGTTTCAAGGAAGAATGAACGGAAGGATGATCGGAACTGATCTCAATGGTTTGATCAAGGAAGAATGAATGGAAGGATGATCAGAACTGATCTCAATGGTCTAATCAAGGAAGAATGAATGGAAGGAGGATCAGAGCTGAAGGGTTTCAAGCCTGCACAACCCATCTCCCCTACTGATGTGATCAAAAAGTGTCGAAATGCTGCCGAAATTGCATTAGACTGTCTTTTATTGCATTCGTTGCTTTGATCGATTGTACTTTGTTTTCAGAATCAAGGAAATTCGAGGATGTAAATGAACTCAGAATAAACGTGATCATTGTTCTCTCATTCTTTCTTTGTGATCATTGAATAAATCCCTCAAATAAAATGCATTTGTTTTCTTATCGAAACAAAATGGCGACTCTGCTGGGGACTTATTATTCAATGGTGGAAAATATTCAGAGAACATTTATCACTTTTTGGCATCTGTATAAACGCTCAAATGGCGACTCTCAGTGGGAACATCCTCCCCTTCATCTTTAAAAATAAAGTACAATTTTAATTCAATCAAAATAACCAACACTTTGTTTTGAATTACAGGTATACCGCAATGTCTTTTCCCCCGATTAACGTAGTTGATTACTTCACATCCAATGGAATTCCACCAGAAAGTATTAAGTAAGATCAAATCAGTTGTGATCAAGGACAGACAGTGCCAGGTAGCATCCGGAGTAGTTCTTACTTCACTAGTAGTGCAACAAAACAATGAAGAACGGATGATAGTGTGTTGATGCACAAAATATACGAAGTTTTCATCATACATTGCTTTTGAGAAATGAGTGGATATTAGAGACAAGAATGAAAAAAAAAAAGAAGATTAGAAAGAAGGAATACGTAAAGAAGAATGTAGTAAAGAGTAGGAATTCATGTGTTTGCATCGGCTCGCGCAAGTTATGACTGGTTCTGCGAGGCCGCGCAAATGGTATAGGATGTCGCTCGAACCTGCGCAACATCGGACTGACAAGTGTGTTAAGACCTTTGCGCTGACTTAATCAAACCATGATTGGTTGTACAGACCCGCGCAGAGGGTATAGGGTATTGCGCATATAGGGACAATGGTGATTCGATCAAGCTAATGGAGATGACTGAGATTTGGTGAAAGGTGGGCCCATGGCATGCATATCAAGAGTTCGTATGTATGGAGGTCTAAAAAAAATTGAAACATAGTGATATATGAAAAATGAAGGGTTTGATCTTCTTTTACAAGGAATATCATCCTACCGAGTACGGAGAATATTACATTCGAAGTGTGCAGAAAATAGAAAATTTGCCAGTAGATATTAATCAGCCTTCACTAGATGAACATGTTACTAAGGGCCCTAATTTTCTAACAGCGACTACTGTTAACAACAATAAACCTTGACGAAAGTCTTCAGATGAGAAGTTAATTCGACTGAAATCGGGCGCTGCTCGCCAACAAGTAGATCAATTGATGAATTAACGAATTCATTGGTCAATAGAGAACCCTGGGGGGGCATCGTCACAACTTGCCAGAGTAGAAAAGCAAGTTAAATTTGCAATTTGAAAAATCCTAAAGTGAAGTTGTTCAACTCTCATATAAATCAGCTATTTGAAAGTCTTAAGAGAGTAGCAGTAGATACTGCCGAAGAAAGAAAGCAAAACAAAGGATTCCTGAAGATAAAGAGTTGAAATTCCATTAAAGAGAACATCGGCAATTTTACAAATAAGAAAGTAAAGAAAGGGCTCGGACAATTCAAGGACTACTGGAAAATATACATTTGAAGAAGATGACATACTCCTTATGATTGCTAGTTGCGGAGAAAGTTGAATTGCCACAACTAAACAAAGAAGAAAAGAAGAATAAGCATGAAGAAACCAAGACAAGTATATTCATCATGGGGGCAATTTTTCATCAATATATCTACCAGTTCAACAAAATATATCATTTCTGAATACTAAGAAGAATCGCTACATTTTGACCTAGGAAGATTCATAGCGCTTTGACTCAGAATATTCACGGTGTAATTATTCAGGAGGCAGACAAGAGCTTACAAATTATGTTATCCTTGAAGATAAATTACAGTTTTGATGCTTCCAAATAAATAAAAAAAAAAAGGGGCAAGATAAGCAAAGTCTCAGAATGACAAATCTTAGAATCCCAAATGAGATAATCGTTGATTCCCTGAGATGATAGTTATGTATGATAATTGTCTATATCGTTGATTCCCCAAGTTGATTGCTATCAAGCATTGGCGATTGTCACCGACAATTCGATGAGCAAAAGATTGCAAAAGACAAAGTCATGTACTCTCCCTTATTCGAATGAATAAAAGCGCAAAATTTTAATTGACTTCGAATTTCAGGAGAAATTCAGGGGATACAATTGAAGAAGAAAGAAAAGTGAATTGCTTGAAGAACAAGTTATAGAAGACGGCTGATAAAAGTGAAATTGTTAAGGTGTACGACATAAGAGAAGAAATAAGAGTACACAGGCATGATTAGTTTGAGACTGGGGGAAAGCTAATCTTGGGCAAAAGTATGAGATGATGCTGCGTTAGTATATTTGTTAAAGGTCGCAACATTGTGATTTTGATTACGAAGATTCCCAGAGCAATGCTTCCTAATCAAGAGGGGACAAGACAAGTGAGTAAAAACTGTGAAATATATTTCTCACCATAGAATATATTTCTTTTATGTATATGAATGAAATGCAGGCTTTTAAGCATATCAAGTCATCGCCAAATGCAAGTGTTGATGATCGCTGCCAAGCGTTGATGATCGCTGTCAAGTGTTGATGATAGCTGTCAAGTGTTGATAATTGTTGTCAAGAATTGATGATTGCTATCAAGCATTGACGATTGTCACCGACGCCGAAGATTTCTGTCAGAATCGGTAAGTATCAATGATTATTGCCAAAATTATCAATTATCGCTGTCGCCATCAATCGCTTATCAAAATTACTATCATCGCCAAGCTGATACACTATTTTAAATATAATATTAATGCTCTTAGAACATTATCAGCAGCGGCGAAATATCAATTATTGATCCACCATCTTTTGGCGGTGGAATAAACTATATAGCTAACCACATAGAGTTGATGACAGCGATGGTTGCTTATCATTTAAGGCAGCCTAGCCAAGCCTATATGGCCAACTATGCTTAAGGCCTATCAGTTTTTCCATTCGGGCAGTGGCGAGAAGCCAGTGGCCCTAAAAAGCCCGTGAAGGTCATCGTACGCATACCCATGCGGGCAACTGACGGAGCTAGCTACTAAAAGCCTAAAAGGCCAAAAAGTCCTCAACGGCCAGTCATGCGTGAGACCAATGTCGTCTGTATAGCTTTCCGACACCGTCACAGGGAATGGAGGAAAATGATCTCCTGTGAATGGGCTAAACCTTGTAGACGAAGAAAACGCAGGCCGCAGTGTGAGCACTTTGGCCATGTCCACAGATAGGCCAACCATGCGTAAGACCCCCCAGATCTTTAGCTTGATTTCAGTACTAGCTCATGAGGAAGGGCTAGCTTAAACCTACTTATTGACGGACTGACGGCCTTAGATTTGGTACCCCAAAGGTCACCTTGCGAGCTCTGTGAACTCTAGAGAGTTACCGCGGCCAACCCTGTGCGTAATTCTAACCGAGTTCACGGCCCCGGTAGCTTCATTGGGCCCCTATGATGGATCATGGTTTGTGAACTCACCAGACAGTGAGAAGTCCAGCGAACTCATAAGAGTTATAGAGACCATCACGTCAGACCTGACTCCACTACTCAAGAGTCTAAAAAACTGCATGGGTTCCACTACTCAAGAGCTTAAACTGTATGTTGCTCCACTACTTAAGAGCTTAAATTGTGTGTAAGTGTCAGTCCAGTAGTGTCAGTCTAGTCCAATCAAGTCTAGTCTAGTTCAATCTAGACTAGTCCAGTCCAGTGCAGTCTAGTTCAATCTAGACTAGTCAAGTCATGTCCAGTCAAGTCAGGTCAAGTTCAGTCTTATCCACTTAAAGTATGGTCAGTTAAAAGTACACTAGCTCCACTGCTCAAAAGCATAAACTATGTGTAATATTCAAAATGCTACAGATACATATTACATATGCTCAAACATGCAATTTCCTGATGAAAAATTTAAATGTTGAGTAAAAAATATACAAAAATGCGTTTATCTTAAATCAGGTTCAAATTACAACAATAGTAAATGCCTTCTTGATGATAGAGAAATATTATCGCACAAGATTCTCAAAGGGGGCAGAGAATAAACTAGTAAAGAATTATCATTCTCTTCCAAACAATATAAAGATTCAGATATATTCTTTGGATTTGTTAAAGGAGCAACAAAGATTATCCATCCTTCAAGGGTATTAACAAGCTTCACTTCAGAAATATTATCTTCTGAAGAAATCATTATGCAAAGTTGACCTTGAAAGAGGGCAGGATCTATGTCTTCAAAGTAATTTATGCCTTGGTCTTTCTGATAATCTCTATGCCTTGGTCTTTTTGATAATCTCCATGCCCTGGTCTTGTTGATATTTTCTTATGCACAGTGGAGAAATTCATATGCCAATGTCGTAACTTCTCGCTATAATAGTAATGATATCGCAACATTCTAAGTACCAGATTTGATGGAGACAAAGAACAGACAGAATCATCATCAATAACTTCTATGTCCTTTGAAATGCTAATAAATGAAAATTGAAAGAAGTCTTGTTTATTTTTCAGAATCAGCAAAGATCAACGGAAAAGTCTATGAAGAAATGCAAAGGAGCACAAACTAGAAAAGACTAAGTGGTTGAACCTTTGGAGTTGGAAATGACATTTCCGAAAATATGAGCAAAGAATGCAACAAATGCAATGCGAAGCACGATGACAAGCACAAAGATGAAATGATTAAATCATTATCATATTGCGAATATCACAATCAGCCTAAAAAATGAGGAGAAGCTTTCAATATATTTCAAAATCATCAATGCTTCATAAAGCTAATTGAAAAATTATAATGTATTGAGATACTAATTCCGATTAATTTGGTAGGAAAGACTATCACTCAAAAGCTTGGGTTATGCAGATCAAGAATAAGGGAAACAATCAAAAAAGTTGTTGCGGTAGGAACAACATTAAAGAACAACCCCCTCGGTACAAGTAGAAGGAAAGAGTCACCGGAGTTGATCAAAGAGGTCATTGCAGGAGCAGCGATGTTGAAAGAAAGTTCTCTAATCAAGTTGCTCAAGGATGAAGTCGCCACAACTATTACAGTGACAAGTTTTGATGACCAAGATAGTTCTCTATAGTGAAGCATTTACTCGACACCGCTAGTAGGGGATATTCAAGTGTTCCGTTCGAGCGCAATCATTCAAGTATTCCATTAGAGCGCGATCAGTCAAGTCTTCCATTCGAGCACAATCATTCAAGTCTTCCGTTCGAGTGCAATCATTCAAGTCTTCCATTTGAGCGCAATCATTCAAGTCTTCCGATCGAGCGCGATCATTCAAGTCTTTTATTTGAGCGCGATTGTTCAAATCTTCCATTTGAACGTGAGCATTCAAGTCTTCCGTTTGAACGTGATCATTCAAGCCTTTCGTTCGAACGCGAGCATTCCAGTCTTCCGATCGAATGCGATCATTCGATCTTCTGGTCAAGTGTGATCATCCAGTCTTCCATGCAAGCATGATCATCCAGTCATCCTTTAGTTGAAGTTCATTCAGTTCTTTGGTCGGAAGAAGATCGATCTTCCATTTAATTTCATGAATCAATCAAAGAAGGATCAAGGGGGCATCTGTTGAGGCACAAAAATATTTCATTGCATTGGTCAGAGAATTCCATGATGCAGTTCTTTTTCAGCGTTGTGCACTCTATATTTTGGTAAAAATCATTATCCGGGGGTATTTTAGGTATTTTGGTAAAAATTAGTGTCTGGGGGTATTTTAGGTATTTTGGAAAAAATTAGTAGCCAGGGGTAGTTTAGGTTGTTTGGTAAAAAATAATATCTAGGGGTAGTTTAGGTATTTCAGTAAAAGGCGGTAAAGAGGGTGTTTTGGTAAAAAATGGTGCACAGGTGTCATTTTAATGAAGAAGTGGTTGTACACCATCATTTAAAGGAGAGCTTGGTGGACACCGTTGTTTAAGAGAGGAGGATGGACATTATGTGAAGGGAAAGGTGGTGGTGATCACCACTATGTAAGAGAGTGGGGCCTATAAATACCCCTCCCCATGCCTCATTTGGAGGGTTGATCAATTGGTGGGCCAGGAAATGAGAGAGAAGCAAGGAAAGAGAGGGAGAGAAGGAGGTCATTGCGCCAGCCTGCATTTCTAGAAGTCCTTGTGCAGACCCGCGTAATGGGAGTTGCTTGCGCGGTACTGCGCAATGAAGGTTGGAGAAAGTCTCCTTTGCGCCACTTCCCATGAAGCCTTGTCCAAAAGCTTGTCTTTTACGTCATTTGAAAAGGAGAGAGAGAGAGAGAGAGAGAGAGAGATTTGCGCTCATCCGCGCAAAGGAAAGAGGCTTTGCGCCCAATCGCTCAATGGAGAGAAGCGCTTGTGCAGTTCAGCGCAACACAAAAGCCTTTGCGCCACTTTTAAAGGAGGCTTGTCCTAACAAGGTCGTTGCGCGGTTCCGTGCAACCTCTTTCACAAAAAAACCAGAATGCCACTGTGTGGAGTTTTGTCCTAACGGATGGCCTTTGCGCCGCCTCTTGTGCATAATCACCTTTGCAAATATTGCATAACCATGCTTGCAAATATTGCATAACCATGTTTGCAAATATTGCACAACCATTGCTGTAAAGGAAATCCCATGTGCCATTTCTCATGGGACTTTGTCCTGAAACTTGCCTCATGTGCCACTTCATGAGGAATATTGTCCTAAAGAAAGGCTTTTGTCCTGAAGTAAACTCCATACTCCCCAAAGTAAGATCCATGCAGTCTACATTCCCTGCCTAGGCCCGTGCACTCCTACCCTCAGACAGATGGCCTCCACATTTCAAGGGATGATCGTCGCTCTACATTTCAAGGGATGCTTGCTTCACATTTCAAGGGATGGTCACTCCACATTTCAAGGGATGATCGTCGCTCCACATTTCAAGGGTTTAAAGGAAGAATGAACGGAAGGATGATCGGAACTGATCTTAACGGTCTAATCAAGGAAGGATGAACGGAAGGATGATCGGAACTGATTTCAACGGTCCGATCAAAGAAGAAGAATGAAAGGATGATCAGAACTGATCTCCATGGTCAGATCAAGGGTTTCAAGCCCGCACAACCCATCTCCCCTAGAGATGTGATCAAAAAGTGTCGAAATGCTGCCGAAATTGCTATCAAACTGTCTTCTATTGCATTCGTTGCTTTGATTGATTGTACTTTATTTTCAGAATCAAGGGAATTCGAGGTTTTAAATGAACTCAAAATAAATGTGATCATTTTTCTCTCATTCTTTCTTTATTATCATTGAATAAATCCCCCAAATCAAACGCATTTATTTTCTTGTCGAAACCATTAGGAGCATCATTTGCTCCAACCTATCAAGGGAGAGGCCTCCTGAGGCATGTGTGGCGTTGACGAAGACGTATGGTTCTGACCCAGAACCACTGATGCACTCGGTGTTGGCCCATTTGTGAGGTCAGTGGCTAGTTGTGAATCTGGCATCGTGTCGCTACTCGGACTCAAACTAGGGTTCGCTTGGCTACCACTCGGGTGAGGGGCCTCGTCAATCATTCCGCCAAGTGGGAGATGTGCCATGTTTCAAGTATTTTTAGGAGGCATTCCCTATATACAACATGGGTGCACATGTACAGGATTAGGATAACATCATCCACTTTTTTCAAACATTCTACACATTTCTAAACAAAAGAAGCTTCATGCATTTCATTCAACCAAAATTTGTCACAATACATATGATGTAGCATTACATGAGTTATGACAGAGAATGCATGTGAGCTAATTAACAAATGCTCTATCACTTACTAACCTAACATCCAAACTAAGCCTATTCAAGGCTATTACAGAAAGCAAGAAAAACAACTACAAATATACGACTAGTCCTTCGATTCTGTCGAAGGCGAAGATGCTCCCTTATCTTGCATACAGCACAGGAGGGCCTTTAGGGTGCAAGGCATTTTCTTAAACTTTTGTTTCAGGTAGGCCTGGTTCTCCTCGAACTTTTGCTTCAAGTAGGCTGATTTTCCTCAATCCTGGTCATGCGGGCTTCTAGGGTGGCCCGATCATGGCGGTCCTCAGGAGCGGTAGGAGGTCCCCCGTCTGAGCCATGGGCCTCCTCTTCTTCTTCTTGTCCCTCTTCTCCACTGCCTTCCTCTTCTTCACTACCTTCCTCTTCTTCACTAGCTTTCTCCTCTTCACTGCCTTCCTTCTCTTCAATTTCTTCTTTTATCTCGTCCCCATACTCATCAATTCTAACTTGGTGTTGCCTGGGGCCTATTCCCATATTGTTGAGCGTAGTTTCATTGATGAAATGGATTGGGGCGAGGTTATCCATATGGAGTCTGAATTTGAAATTTCGGGTGATCTTGCAAATAAGTCGGCCGAAAGGGAGTGAGGCGTCTCCCCATGTAGATCATGTAGTACTGATTATCTGAGATAAGGTGAGAGTAGGAAGGCACACTTTCTCCCCCCGTCCAACTTTACATAAGAAGTCCACCATAAATCGAGTGCATTCTGTGCGGTTACTCCACCTAGGATACATGTTGTACGTGCATATATGGTGGAGCAGGCGAAAATCTTCCATCATATGATTCAATGCGAGAATGTTCCCTCGCCTCTAACCAACAAGCTAACCGCAAAGGAAACATGTGCGATGATTCCTCTCTTGTTCACTAGCGAGATTAGTCTCGCTGGCATGTACCACACAACGTTCTATCCCCATAATACGTGTCACGACGTCCACATCGAACCTAGCTTCAGTTCTTCCCAACAGTATGGTAAAGTGGAGAGGCTCGAGGGTTGGGTCTCGAATATGTGTGTAGAAGGCTTGTACAGTGCCCTCACTAGCATGAGTTTTACCTTCAAACATGGGACCCCACCCCTTCTCCACGAGAAGGTCGATTATTGGATACAACCCAAATAGCTTCTCGTCAACATGAGCTTCAAATACAACCTTGCGATCACGGTACTTACCGAGTTTGGCACCCGCCGGTTGAGACCTCTCTATCAGGATTCGGGAATCGAGATACCGTTTTGACCTCCGCTCGGCGCTTGCACTTGTCTCGACACTCGTCTTCTTCTTAAATGGCTTGGATAACTATGTCCGGCCTCATTTGGGGCTGCTCTCTTCTTTCCCATAAGGGAAAGGAGTGTTAAAATAAAGAAAATGGCGGTTACGAGCTCAAAGAGGGTCATTGAGATGGAAAAGCTTAGAGGATGAGATGCGCTTGAAGGTCTGAAGATTTTAAGACACAAAAAGAGAGTTTTGTGCTCAAATTGGTGTGAATAAGGGAGACTAAGAGGAGTAAGAGATGGTTTTAGAGAGATAGTGGTGGAGGGGTGGAAGATGTAAAGGAAATGAGAGATTTAAGTGCATGAAAAAGAGGATTTGAAAGAGAAAGAGAGTTGTTGGTGGGTTAGGGGGTGTTTGTGGGGTAGGAATAGGGCAAAATGAGTAAGGGAGGGCTTTTAGAGGGTTAAAAGGGGCCCCCCACATGTGGGAGGGATCCACCCACATCGGTCGGCGGCGGTGCCCGCCCCGCCCATCTGTGGGAGTCGGCGGTGTGCCGCCGACCGGGTTGTGCCGCCGCACCCTTTTAGGGTGTCCGGCGGTGGCTCCGTCGTGAGGCGGTGGCCACCCCCTCCCGGGGTGATATTTTAATGCGTGAGACACTTTGGGCCTCACTAAATTTCATGCTTTGGATTTTAGGCTCGCATGGTCCGTTTTCATAATTTAACACGTGTATATTCATGCCTTTTGGGTCAGTTTTAGGTTTGGAATTCGTCGACTAATGATTTAAACTCATCGACAAACGGCCTAAAGGTGACTGAGATCAATTCAAGTGGTCTAAAATACGTTGTGGACTAAACTACAGCGTTTGGTCTCGCCTATCGGTGAAACCTTGGGATCCTAATGTCGTCTCTAAATTCTATCGCCCCCTTCGTAAGCCAGAGTGCGTCGTATTACCTATAACCCAGGTCCAGTTTAATATAAATCATGCTCTGATACCAACTTGTAACACCCTGAATTTCGAAGGTTGAGCAAAGCTCTACTCCCGAGATCCAGTACATCACTTAAGCAACATTGATAATGATGTTCAGATTTCATCCATATTAATGAGTTAAACTTGAATGAGATTATACTAAAACAACGTATCATACTCCGGATATAATTAATTAAAGTAAGTGGAAGACTGAAACATATATATTTGAACAGGTAAGTATTTCATAACCTCCAGAGTATGAGTAGGTAATCGGGCTAAATATAGACATGTATTGTTTCAAAATATACAAAATGTGAGAATGTAAGATGTCCAACTAAGCCAAGTATCCTCATGTTCCTGTCGAATCAGCACGAGGTCTACATAGACCCGCCTGAGAGTTGGAAATAGGAGAACTCTTCCTCATCATCCATGAAGTCCTGCTCCGTCGCATAGACTTCGCCAACACCTGCATCTAAACTAGATTCTGTTTGGTGTTTTAAAACACCGTCCCAGGGTGGGAGTGAGTGATCAACTCAGTGGTACTATATGTAACACCCCGTGTTTTCAGGACCCGAGTATATAATCCATTTCCCAAAAACCCGAGTGTTAGCTTATAAAATCCAGTGAAAATTTGAATCGTTTATCATTAAGCAGAGTTAACAGTAACGAAGCTAGAGTAAACCATGCATTGAATTAAAACATTCCAACCATAATGAAACTTTAAATGTATTGCCCATATAAGACTTATACAATCCCAAATAACAAGGTCCATATAAGCAGAAAAAAATTATCAGCTAGTGGTCGGACACGATATGGGGCGCAAGGACCCCGCCTAGCTCCCTAGCTACTCGATCTGCTCCAGCAACCTAGTGAACAACATCGGCTCGCCATATACCTATAGCAACTATTATGGTCTGATAGCGTCAATGGCTAGCACAGTGAGGAACACCCTCTAAGATTATGCACTCATAATTCATAATCTAAAATAGATCACAAGTCATAAGAATGAATATATTATGATCATGATCACATACTCAAAATTAAGCCAATCGACACAATTTCATCATTAGCAAACCATAATAGCAATCACAATACAGGTGACCGTATCGAAGTAGTCGAATAATAAATCTTATAAACTCCATAAAATGGTTAGAAAATCAAGCTTTAAACCTCTACTTCACCCAAAAATTAAATCGTACGTGAACACCGCAAGATGGTTAGGAAATCGCTAAGCGAACGCCCGTTCCACCCAGAAATCATGGTACAACTGAACACCGCAAGGCGAAGAGAGAACAACATACCGACGTCTACTTCACTCGGAATCATATCATACGTGAACATCGCAAGATGGCTAGGAAATCGCTAAGCAAACACCCGCTCCACCCGAAAATCATGGTACAACTGAACATCGCAAGATGAAGAGACAAACAACATACAAACTCTAGACCACCCGAAAATCATATCTTACGTGAACACCGCAAGATGGGTAGGAAATCGCTAAGCGAACACCCGCTCCACCCAGAAATCATGGTACGACGGAACACGGCAAAATAAAAAGACAAGTGACATACAAACTCCAAACCACCCAGAAATCATATCGTACGTGAACACCGCAAGATGGCTAGGAAATCATTAAGTGAACACCCGCTCCACCTAGAAATCATGGTACGACTGAACTCCGCAAGATGGCTAGACAACCAACATACAAAACTCTACTCCACCCGGAAATCATATCGTACGTGAACACCGCAAGATGGGTAGGAAATTGCTAAGCGAATACCCGCTCCACCTGGAAATCACATAGATTGAACACTGCAAGATGAAGAGAGAAACAACTAGCCATAAGAGGGCACCAATATTCCACCAAGGCCACTAAGGGCAAATAAACGGTCCAAGCCACATAGGGCAATCATGCGGTCTAAGCCATGCAAGGCAAAGTGTGACCCAACTATGTAAAGTAGATGTATGATCAAGCCCGTATAAGTCGATTAGGGGCCGTAAGATGGTAAGTCCTTAACATTTTATATTCAAACCATAAGATAATCGCAAACGACAACATCTAATTTATTAGTAAACTCTACAACTCGAGATAACGTGTGGCAACTAGTTCATTCATGTTTGCTAACATTAAAGGGGCATAGCAGTTGTTCATTTCATAGTTCAGTCATACAACATGTAGGCAAAATCATATAATAAGACAAGTAAACTATGAGAGAATTTATAGCTACTAATTTCATGGAATTAGAGTATCGTTTAAGCCTAGATTGGTGAATTAAAGTGGGAAGCTCAAAGGGTGAGTCCTCACCTTAGACGGAATCAACTTGAATCCAATTGCAATGTCCACACCGACTTGACTTCAACAAGAAGGATCTAAAGTAGCCTCTACTGAATACCTATACTTAACCAACAAAAGCAGATTAATAACTGACCTTATCATTACTACAATATGTATGTAAAATATATTTCGAACTAATAGAAGGTGATTAGGGAGTCAACTTCACCTTTGAATATCTCCAATCAGGATTAAACCCGCAAGATAGTTGAGTCAACTCGTGTGGCGGCCCTTGACTCAAACACACTCTCTTCTTCCTCTCCCTTTTCTTCATTTCTCTTCCTATCCTCCTCTTTCTTACTCTCTTACTGAAATGTCCAGCTAGACCTAGGCTAGGCCCGTGTCTAACTCGACCCAATTGACTCGGATTTACTTAGATTCAACCGATTCAACTCGACAGCGAGTCAGGGTTACGAGTTAACTCGACTCCCAACTCTCTTCTTCTTCTCCTTCCTTCCTTTCTCCCTTTCTTCCTCTTCTTCCTCCTTTCACTCCCTCAACCTCATCCTTTGCTGGGATATCCAACTAGGCCTGGACCAGGCCCAAGTCTAACTCAACCGAGCCAAACTCGGTTTCAACAGAGTCGACTCGGCTTCAACAGGGCAACAACCCCATGACTCTCTTTCTCTCTTGGTTCTCTTCCTCTCACTGCCCTTCTCTTATTCTTTCTAGCTATCTTCTTTTCTTCTGCTGCAAGGATCAACAGCCCCGCCTACAACTCGACCGACTCGAGCTATCGCGGCGATGGGTCAACGGAAGGAGAAAATGGCTCCCCTCTCTCATTTTTCTCCATCTTCCTCTTCATGTTTTCTTTCCTCTCTCTTTCCTTTTTTTTTTTCTTTTTAGGCAAGGGAGGAGCCCCGACTGGGACAGCTGCTCGAGCTGGTGCGGCGGAAGCTATCCAACAACTCTCCCTCTCTTTGTCAGTCTCTTTCCTCTCTGTTTTCTCGTTTTCTTTCTTTCCCTCTTTTTTGTTCAATGGGTTGCCCTAACGGGTAGCCCTTTATAGGCCCTAAGAGAATTTCAGAAACACTGCTACTACTCTTTGGGATTAGTTGCATCTTTACAATTGTGGCTCGGATAAGAGCCCACGTTTGTTGCTGATTTAATGCGAACCTGGCTATATGGAGATAATCCACTCATACCGATGTATCTCTGAATCCCCGGCCCACCAAATGGACAGTTCAGATCAACCAGTGGGCTACATCCCAAGCAGGTGGGTCTTCCATAAGAATGGGGAAGGTGACGGCCTCTCTAATGGCAGATTTGAGTCTGCGGGGTGATCTCCTGATCTAAGTCTTGTAGATGGTTCGGATTTGACCGTTGGACACTATGGGACCCACTAAACGGACGGCGGTTAGCATCTCTCAAAGATCTAGCTTCAACAACGGCGACGGTTACAGACCTTAGCTTGACTGTGAAAAAAGCCCTAGTACGAAGGGTTAGGATGGATTTTTAATGAAAGGCTGAGATCCCAGGGGAGGATTTCACATGGATTGCTAGCGTGGAAAGGGAGACTTTCCATTTTCAGAAAGGAGTGTGTTTTTAAGCTTAATTTGCGGCTGACGTTGTGTGCAGACGAGTGAGATTCAACAGCAGGATCGACCATGGCGTTGTTCGTCTTTGGGTCCTCTACAACATGGACGGTTCGAATCTCCTAAGTGTCCGCTAATGGTGGGCCACAATGGTTAAAAATGGACGGGTATCCGTCCGTTCAAAATCCACTGCGAGCAAGAAGGAATTTCCCTCTTTGGAGAATTTCGGTCATAGCTGATCTGACCGATCTCCCTGGTTCAGTGCACAGCGGGTGCACGTACCGTTGTGCATATGCAGTAATTGTGGGGTCCACAGTGATGTTTGTGATATGATCCACGTCGTTCATCAGTTTTGTCAACCCGACCTAGGGTCTGCCTAAAGAATGGGGTAGATTCATAGCTTAGGTGGGCTATACACGCCAATGTCGTGTGCGATTGGTGGTCTGCGCGGCCCATGGAAATCTTAAGTGGAATCCGGCCCGTCCATTAGTTTCAAAAACAATATACATTACGTAATAAAAATTACATTAGTATATAATACAGTATATGTTATAAACGTATGATACATTGTATTTATCAATAATTATTTATCAATTAATAACATTTTTAATTTAAAATAATATAATATATATATATATATATATGTGTGTGTGTGTGTGTGTGTGTGTGTGTGTGTGTGTGTGTGTGTGTGTGTATTTATGTATTTTACTTACATATATATATATAAGTATTAATTATTCTAAGTGATGTATATATTTTATATATATGGTATAATACAATAATATGTAGTTTAAATTACAAAATGAAATTATTAGTTAATATACATCAATTACATGATAATGTGTTGACATACAATTTATTTTTTATATAGTTTAAATAATGTAAAATAAATAGTATAAATGATTTGTATAATTTAAGTAACATACGTATTATTACAAATGATTAAAAATCATTTTGTATTATAATATATTTATACATTTAGAGTGAGTTATTATGGATCAACTTAAGATGGGCCACCCATCTAACTTTGAGTATAGCTTAGGTGGGCCACTCTTAGTGATAATTGGGTTTTATACTTGATTATTATAAATCCGATAGTTAGCCTCATTCCAAATCAATTATCAATGGTCCTCAGAATCGAGTGAAGCATCTAAGTGAAGTCCAATGGTCACTTTAGATGATCAAAACCCCAAACAGATGATGAGAGGTTCTGATCTAAAGATCGATCTTATATGTCACGCCCCCAAACTCGGAGATCGGATTCACAGGAATCCCAATCGCCGAATCCAGTGCCGACAGCCTCCGTAGTACCCCATTCTCGGCTCCTAGCATCCAAATGCCAGATTCCGATCCTAAGATCCTACAAGGAGGATTTTTTTTTTCAATATATATTTAACTCGTAATAAGCATAACCACAAGATTACCCAATTCACAAAGGCAACATCATTATCACATATCCACTAATATAATCATTTGAGTACAATGCTGAAAGGGGAAATACATAAATTAAAATCAAGCTCCAGAGGACCACTGCATGCTCCAAGCTCAACACTGCTGCAACCTAACATTACCTGCACGCATCTATCGTGCATAAGCTTCTAGAAAGCTTAGAGGGTGGTATAATTGTGTGCACAAGGTAAGTGCCAAGTATTCAATACAATGCCTTAATCATACAATACCGGAAACTCTGGTAATCCATAAATCGTACAATGTCAGAATAAGCAGAAATACTGACAAGATCATGAATTATCAGATAACATAGTAAACGAAAGTATGGACAAGTCCACAAGTCAATCAATATCAAAGTACGCAATATAGAACAGCTATGCAATAAGGAATCATAAAGAGCCAAATATCATATGCCGAAGATGCAGTGCAATATACAAATCCTGCTAAGTCTGTCTAGGCCATATAAGTGCAGAAACATAGCAACCCAATATGTCATATGCCTGCGGATGTAATGAAATATGCGATGTGAATGAAATGACCATACTGGAGTGTGAAGTCGGGATGATAGTACGTAGTATCGCAGGCTACGGGGTCCACCACAAGGGACTTCTATCCAAACCAGAACCATACCTAAATTTGGATAGTCAGACTCAACGTGGTAAACTCCGGATGTCAGGTTAGTGTCGCGCCCAACCGAAATCTTTACCATAACGAAGGTACACAACAATTAGTTGCGCACCACCAGCCCGAGTGGATAGTGAATGAATGAATAAATGAATGAGCATGCATATCCTACTCAATAAGTCTACATATCAGTACGGTTCCTCTCTGGAATCATCACCGGGGTCTATTACATTTCAAACCAGATTGCCGCCCCATCGCACGCAACAAGGTGAGTGGAAGAGACCTCACTATCTGCCTGCCAATATCGGGCCCGGCTCATCGATAGCGGACCCATTCCTCGAGCTGGTCAGACTCAGCATAGCATTGCCCCCTCCTCTCGGGCAGGTAAGGCTGTACCCCCTTCCGACCGACCACGACACAGTGGGAGACGGGGCCTAACGGTATGCGGCCCTCATGCGCTCATGCATCCACTCGGTCTAGACGTTGGAGCAACCTCTGGAACCAAGAGGGTTTAAGGACTTTCACCTAGGGATATCTATAGCACCCCATGTAGAACAGATTTCCGGTGTCCCATCTGGCCATCCACGAAATACCTGTGGAGGCTACGACCCCGATGTCGCTAGGGCGTACAGTAATCATAACACACAATGCAAGATGCATGAGTCAAACAATCCAGTCATGCATCAATCCTGTGCATGTCATGCTCTCATGTGGGGTAACTCCGCTTATCAGGGATCCCCATGAACAACCTGCCTATGGCATATGTAATGGTCAATCACATCTTATAACAAACATGCAGATGATGCGTATGGGTATGTATCATGATGCTATGCTGTCACACACTCATAATCGGTATCAATAACCGGCATCAACAATCGGCCTCGACAATGTGGACATCCAACCAACATTGCCCCCAAGGAATGGCTACATAGAGCCAAATCATATGATGGGCCCACGGCCTCACACAAAGGCCTAATATACAACAAGATGGGCCTTACTCAAAGGCCACATATACACAACAGGTGGACCCTACTCATGGGCCTAATACATATCACAATGGGCCTTACCCATAGGCCATGAATACATCATAATGAGCCTTACCCCTGGGCCATGAATACATCAAAATGGGCCTTGCCCATGGGCCTCAAATATATGACATGTGGGCCCTACACATGGGTCTTGAATACATCAAATGGGCCATGCATCATGGTCCTAATACGTGTCACAATGGGCCTCAACTACGGGTCGCATATACATCACATAGGTCACGACAATCGGTCTTGGCAATTGGAATCGGCCTCGACACTTGGAATCGGCCTCGATACTCGGCCTCGACAATTGGAATCAGCCTATGCAATCGGCCTTGACAAATCAGAATCGGCCTCGATAATCAGAATCGGCAGGTCGGTCACGTCAATCGGAATCGGTGATCGGTCACGACAATCGAAATCGATTGATAATCAGAATCGGTAAATCAGTCACCGATCGGAGTCAGTAATCGGTCACGACAATCAGAATCGATCGAAATTCAGAGTCGGTAAATCAGTCACGTCAATCGGGATCGGCAATTGGTCACGACAATCGGAATCGATCGACCAATAATCAGAGTCGGTAAATCAGTCACGTCAATCGGAATCGGCAATCGGTCACGATAATCAGGATCGGTCGATAATCAGAATCGGCAAATCGGTCACGTCAACCGGGGTCGGCAATCGGTCACGATAATCAGAATCGATCAATCAATCGGTCACGGCAAACGGGGTCGACAATCGGTGATGGCAATCAGAATCGATCGATCAATAATCAGAGTCGGTAAATCGGTCACAATAATCAGAACCAATAATCGGTATCGACAATCGATACCGATAACCAGCACATAAACAGGGCGGGGTCCATAGATGAACAACCGATCAACCATAATATAAAGATCGGCCCTCGGCCGTGGGTATATCAAATCCGGTAACACGGAACCATCTGTTCATGGTGAATGGGGCCCACTTATTTGGGTTAACCCACTAAGAGAATGATGAGAATGGGCCTAACGAGGCCTAAGGGAAGGTCACAATGTGGACATTAAACCATCATTGCCCAACAATGTGGCCATCTAACCAACATTACTCCCAAGGAGTAGCCTATACAAGGAATTTATACACAACTTAACAGGCCATACATACATCGCACTGGGCCTCAACCATGGGCCTAATATATATCACAAAGGGCCACACCACATGGGTCTTATAAAACACATCGAGCCTCATACACGTCGCGATGGGCCGCATCACGGTGGGCCACATACATCACAATGGGCTGCATTAATGGGCCTCATACACATCAAGTGGGCTGCATCAATGGGCCGCACTAATGGGCCTCGTGGATGGGCTATAAATATATCAAGGTGGGCCTCACAGATGGGCCACAAAATACATACGAAGTGGGTCTGACGGGTGGGCAAAAAAAATAAAATAAAATAAATACATCATGGTGGTCTCCTTGCTGGCAAAACAGGTGGACGGCTCGAGTAAAACACATATAAGGTGGGTCCACAATGGACGAACGGTTAGGATCTAATACATACATCGCAGGAGGGTCTTTCACATATGGACGGTGGGGTACAAAACATGCCGCTTGATGCGTACCACACAACACACACACACACGATAGCAAGGGGTCCCACTGTCCCCAATCAGATGGACGGCTAGGATGTAACGTACATACATCAAGGTGGGTCCCATCCCACATGTGCAGTACGTGTGGGGTGGGCCCCACACAATCTGAAAACAGATGGACAGTGTGTGTGAAACACGTACATGATGTGGGTCGTGCACGGATGGACAGCACATATAAAACACTTGCATCATGGTTGGAACCTACTGCACGTGGCAGGTGAAGTTGGAATACATACATCAAGGTCCCAACAGATCAGCTGACGTCCATCAAGATGGACGGTCTTGATATGACACGTACATCACGGTGGAGTACCCCTGCACCATCCAAATATGGCCCAGCAAATCAACACCATCTAAGCATTGGATGGTGTTGATAAGGCACATACAACAACGTGGATCTCACCGTCCAGGTATATGGATGGTGAGATATAACATATACATCAAGTATGCCCCACAGCTACTGGCAGCGTGGACGCAACACATACACGTGGGGTCCACAGCTACTGGCAGCGTGGACAAGACATACATCACGGTGAGCTCCATCTACATGGAAGGATGGCTCAGATAAAACACTTACACCGTGGTGGGCCCACCCTCAAATGAACGGACGGTTGGATGTACAGAGAGGTGGGTCCCACAGAACCTGCTGACGCTACAGCAGCAGCAGCTACCTGCTGCGTGGAGCCAAAGATGAACGGTTTGGATATACATTACTTGGGCCCCACGTCCACGTGGAAGGGCTGGACGGTATGGATATACCTCATACATCATGATAGGTCTCCACAGCCCGTCCAATGGATGGCGTGGAATACAAATATACAGCACGTGGTGGATCTGGACGGTGCACACACAGCACGTGAACCAAGGGGGCCCACGCACCAGCGCCCAGATGGACGATTGGGATAAACATACGTGCGTGGTCCACATGGTGCGGCCCACCTAAGATATACATATATTATTATTATTATTATTATTATTATTATTATTATTATTATTATTATTATTCTAAAACAAATCCCACCAGCGTCCAAATAGATGGACCGCTGGATGGAATACATACATGGGTGTGGCCCACCATCCGAGCAATGGACGGTGGGGATCCACACGTGCAAACATGGTGAGGTCCACCGTGATATGAACGGCGTGGATGTACACCATACATCATGGTCAGGGCCCACCTGGCCTGCTGACGTCTGCAGCTGCCAGCTGCATGTATTGGCCACCGTAGGTCCATCAGACGGATTGTCTGTATAAAAAAAATAGATGGATGGTGTGGGATTTCCACACGTGCAGGGTAGGACCTGCAGATGGACGGCGTGGAGTGCAGATACATCACGGTGGTTTCCACATGCGTCTGGGTCCCACATGCTACATGAAAAATAGATGGACGGTGTGGGATTTTCACACGTGCAGGGTAGGACCTGCAGATGGACGGCGTGGAGTGCAGATACATCAAGGTGGTTTCCACATGCGTGTGGGTCCCAAATGCTACTGTGCAGCATTTATAAAATGCATATATCATGGTGTGATGCCACGTGGGTGGCCCACCAGCGTCCAACCCTAGTCCAGCAAGTGATGGACAGTTAGATATAACACATACTTCACGGTGGCACCACAGAGCTGTCGTCATCAGCAACTACAGCTGCTGATGGACGGTTGGATCACACACAGCGGCCAGTGGGCCACGGTTGTACAAAGTGGATATAAAATAAATACATCGAGGTGGAGTAGGGCGGCACCTGTACACGGTGTCCAGCACCATCCAGCGCCATTGGACGGGGTGGATGGAAGACCTACATCATAGTGGGTCTGTCCACTGGACGGTGTGGCTCTCACACGTACATCAAGGTGGGTCCATGTGGTGGCCCACCAAAGCCTTGGATCGGCTGATATTTGCATTTTTCTTTCATCCAGGCCGTCCCAATGGACGGGCAGCAAGGTGGGGCCCATCACATGGACGGCCCAAATCAGGTGGGCCACATTCTATCATAACAAAAGCGAGAGAGAGGGGGGGAAAGAGAGAGAAGCACCCACCTGTGATCACCTATTCCTTCTTCCGCCTATGCACTCTAGAGCTCCAAGAGAACATTTTCAACGGTTGAGATGATGATCTAAGGATTGGATTTGGTGGTAGGAAAGTGGGCCATAACTAGTTTTTCCATGGAAGCCATATACGATTCTTGCTTGGAGGATGAAAGAGAGAGAATGAAAGAGAGGGAGAAAGAGAGAGAAATGATGTGAGTGATGGAGTGATGGGAAGAGGGATGGTGAGGTGATGAGAATGTTGACTTTTTGGGTTGCTTTTTGTACTTGGGCATGGGGAGAGTAATGGGTTGAGTGATGGGTGTACTTTTGACAAGTAAAGTGATTGATGTGATGGATTTGATAGATTCTCTTTGGATTTGCAACGCGCGGTGTTTTCCTCGAACTAAACGCTGGCCCACATCTCCTGTCCTAGGTATCGGGTCGGCGCGCGAGTCACGGCATCGGAACCGCGGCGACGGCGCGGTCGCACTGGTATATGTCTCGGGTCGAGTCGACTCAGATATGCAGGACTCGGATTGGGATCGTGCGCAAACGCCGGTAACAGATCGCGGGTCGCCGGAATTCGACCGGGAACCGCGGAAGCCTATGGAATGGTACTGTCTAAGATACGGGGCTTACAGCTCTCCCCTCCTATTAAAAATTTCGTCCTCAAAATTTAAACCACAACACAACCAATATAGAGCTTACCAAGGGAGCGAAATCCTATTCGAACGCAACATGCCATCATATTCAAACGCCTAAGAGATGGGGACAATGCCTACGAATCTCAGCCTCCTGCTCCCAAAACGCCTCATTAACACTACGATGATCCAACTGGACCTCGAATCTTGGATACCTCGAATCTTGGATAAAAAAAAAAAGATCGAAACTAAAATACTATACAACCTCACAATCTCATCGGTGGGGAGCTATATCAGAAAATCTCTAAGTTATTCGAACTCGGGATCTAATCATTCTAAGTTCTCAGCACTCATAGAGTGTAGGGTAACTATCAGCAGATATGTGATGTTATCTTCAGGTATTCCCAAGTTATGTTCTGATACCAACTTCTGTCATGCCCCCAAACCCGGAAATCGGATTCACAGGAATCCCAATCGCCGAATCCAGTGCCGACAGCCTCCGTAGTACCCCATTCTCGGCTCCTAGCATCCAAATGCCAGATTCCGATCCTA
This sequence comes from Magnolia officinalis, assembly GCA_021015155.1. Taxonomy (NCBI): domain Eukaryota; kingdom Viridiplantae; phylum Streptophyta; class Magnoliopsida; order Magnoliales; family Magnoliaceae; genus Magnolia; species Magnolia officinalis. The sequence continues at coordinate 28,649,646 of JAJHSJ010000002.1, forward strand.
GGATCCTACAAGGAGGATTTTTTTTTCAATATATATTTAACTCGTAATAAGCATAACCACAAGATTACCCAATTCATAAAGGCAACATCATCATCACATATCCACTAATATAATCATTTGAGTACAATGCTGAAAGGGAAAATACATAAATTAAAATCAAGCTCCAGAGGACCGCTGCATGCTCCAAGCTCAACACTGCTGCAACCTAACATTACTTGCACGCATCTATCGTACATAAGCTTATAGAAAGCTTAGAGGGTGGTGTAAGTGTGTGCACAAGGTAAGTGCCAAGTATTCAATACAATGCCTTAATCATACAATACCGGAAACTCTGGTAATCCATAAATCATACAATGTCGGAATAAGCAGAAATACTGACAAGATCATGAATTATCAGATAACATAGTAAACGAAAGTATGGACAAGTCCACAAGTCAATCAATATCAGAGTACGCAATATAGAACAGCTATGCAATAAGGAGTCATAAAAAGCCAAATATCATATGCCGAAGATGCAGTGCAATATACAAATCCTGCTAAGTCTGTCTAGGCCATATAAGTGCAGAAACATAGCAACCCAATATGTCATATGCCTGCGGATGTAATGAAATATGCGATGTAAATGAAATGACCATGATGGAGTATGAAGTCGGGATGATAGTACGTAGTATCGCAGGCTACGGGGTCCACCACAAAAGACTTCTATCCAAACCAGTCCCATACCTAAATTTGGATAGTCAGACTCAACGTGGTAAACTCCTGATGTCAGGTTAGTCGCGTGCCCAACCGAAATCTTTGTCATAATGAAGGTACACAACAATTAGTTGCGCACCACCAGCCCGAGTGGATAGTGAATGAATGAATGAGCATGCATATCCTACTCAATAAGTCCACATATCACTACGGTTCCTCTCTGGGATCATCACCGGGGTCTATTACACTCCAAACCAGATTGCCGCCCCATCGCGCCCAACATGGTGACTGGAAGAGACCTCACTATCCGCCTGCCAATATCGGGCCCGACTCGTCGATAGCGGACCCATTCCTCGAGCTGGTCAGACTCAGCCTAGCATTGCCCCCTCGTCTCGGGCAGGTAAGAGCGTACCCCCTTCCAACCGACCACGACACAGTGGGAAATGCGACCTAACGGTATGCAGCCCTCATGCGCTCATGCATCCACTCGGTCTAGACGTTGTAGCAACTCTGAAACCAAGAGGGTTTAGGGACTTTCACCCATGGATATCTATAGCACCCCATGTAGAACAGATTTCCGGTGTCCCATCTGGCCATCCACGAAATACCTGTGGAGGCTACGAACCCGATGTCGCTAGGGCGTACAGTAATCATAACACACAATGCAAGATGCATGAGTCAAACAATCCAGTCATGCATCAATCCCGTGCATGTCATGCTCTCATGTGGGGTAACTCCGCTTATCAGGGATCCTCATGAACAACCTGCCTATGGCATATGCAATGGTCAATCACATCTCATAACAAACATGCAGATGATGCGTATGGGTATGTATCATGATGCTATGCTGTCACACACTCATAATCGGTATCAATAACCAGCATCAACAATCAGCCTCGACAATGTGGACATCCAACCAACATTGCTCCCAAGGAATGGCTACATAGAACCAAATCATATGATGGGCCCACGGCCTCACACAAAGGCCTAATATACAACACGATGGGCCTTACTCAAAGGCCACATATACACAACAGGTGGACCCTGCTCATGGGCCTAATACATATCACAATGGGCCTTACCCATAGGCCATGAATACATCATAATAAGCCTTACCCCTGGGCCATGAATACATCACAATGGGCCTTGCCCATGGGCCTCAAATATATGACATGTGGGCCCTACACATGGGTCTTGAATACATCAAATGGGCCATGCATCATGGTCCTAATACGTGTCACAATGGGCCTCAACTACGGGTCGCATATACATCACATAGGTCACGACAATCGGTCTTGGCAATTGGAATCGGCCTCGACAATAGGAATCGACACTCGGAATCGGCCTCGATACTCGGCCTCGACAATTGGAATCAGCCTATGCAATCGGCCTTGACAAATCAGAATCGGCCTCGACAATCAGAATCGGCAGGTCGGTCACGTCAATCGGAATCGGTGATCGGTCACGACAATCGAAATCGATTGATAATCAGAATCGGTAAATCAGTCACCGATCGGAGTCGGTAATCGGTCACGACAATCAGAATCGATTGAAAATCAAGGGGCCCACGCAGCACGTAAACCAAGGGGCCCACGCACCAGTGCCCAGATGGACGATTGGGATAAACATACGTGCGTGGGTCCACATGGTGCGGCCACCTAAGATATACATATATTATTATTATTATTATTATTATTATTATTATTATTATTATTATTATTATTATTATTATTATTATTATTATTATTCTAAAACAAATCCCACCAGCGTCCAAATAGATGGACCGCTGGATGGAATACATACATGGGTGTGGCCCATCGTCCAAGCAATGGACGGTGGGGATCCACACGTGCAAACATGGTGAGGTCCACCGTGATATGAACGGCGTGGATGTACACCATACATCATGGTCAGGGCCCACCTGGCCTGCTGACGTCTGCAGCTGCCAGCTGCATGTATTGGCCACCGTACGTCCATCAGACGGATTGTCTGTATAAAAAAAACAGATGGATGGTGTGGGATTTTCACACGTGCAGGGTAGGACCTGCAGATGGACGGCGTGGAGTGCAGATACATCACGGTGGTTTCCACATGCGTGTGGGTCCCACATGCTACATAAAAAATAGATGGACGGTGTGGGATTTCCACACGTGCAGGGTAGGACCTGCAGATGGACGGCGTGGAGTGCAGATACAGCAAGGTGGTTTCCACATGCGTGTGGGTCCCACATGCTACTGTGCAACATTTATAAAATGCATATATCATGGTGTGATGCCACGTGGGTGGCCCACCAGCGTCCAACCCTAGTCCAGCAAGTGATGGACAGTTAGATATAACACATACTTCACGGTGGCACCACAGAGCTGTCGTCATCAGCAACTACAGCTGCTGATGGACGGTTGGATCACACACAGCGACCAGTGGGCCACGGTTGTACAAAGTGGATATAAAATAAATACATCGAGGTGGGGTAGGGCGGCACCTGTACACGGTGTCCAGCACCATCCAGCGCCATTGGACGGGGTGGATGGAAGACCTACATCATAGTGGGTCTGTCCACTGGATGGTGTGGCTCTCACACGTACATCAAGGTGGGTCCATGTGGTGGCCCGCCAAAGCCTTGGATCGGCTGATATTTGCATTTTTCTTTCATCCAGGCCATCCCAATGGACGGGAAGCAAGGTGGGGCCCATCACATGGACGGCCCAAATCAGGTGGGCCACATTCTATCATAACAAAAGAGAGAGAGAGAGGGAAAGAGAGAGAAGCACCCACCTGTGATCGCCTATTCCTTCTTCCGCCTATGCACTCTAGAGCTCCAAGAGGATATTTTCAACGGTTGAGATGATGATCTAAGGATTGGATTTGGTGGTAGGAAGGTGGGCCATAACTAGTTTCTCCATGGAAGCCATGGACATTCTTGCTTGGAGGATGAAAGAGAGAGAATGAAAGAGAGGGAATGAGGGAGAGAGGAAGAAAGAGAGAGAAATGATGTGAGTGATGGAGTGATGGGAAGAGGGATGGTGAGGTGATGGGAATGTTGACTTTTTGGGTTGCTTTTTGTACTTGGGCATGGGGAGAGTAATGGGTTGAGTGATGGGTGTACTTTTGACAAGTAAAGTGATTGATGTGATGGATTTGATATATTCTCTTGGGATTTGCAACGCGCGGTGTTTTCCTCGAACTAAACGCTGACCCACATCTCCTGGCCTAGATATCGGGTCGGCACGCGAGTCGCGCCATCGGAACCGCAGCGACGGCACGGTCGCACTGGTATATGTCTCGGGTCGAGTCGACTCAGATATGCAGGACTCGGCTTGGGATCGTGCGCAAACGCCGGTAACAGATCGCGGGTCGCCGGAATTCGACCGGGAACCGCGGAAGCCTATGGAATGGTACGGTCTAAGATACGGGCTTACATTATATCTAACCATTGATCCTCAATTTCTCGAGATCTGACAACATAGACATTCCATTTCACTAGCTTTAGATATCCCTAAGATTGTATAAGTGGAAAACTAACCTTTAATCCTATGATTAGAAGGTTCGGCCCGATTTATGGATGCAGATTTCCCTAATGGCCAAGTTTAGGCTAGAGTGCGTGAATGTTTACTTAAATTGGGATTGCATTTATACTAAGTCAAGTTACCATGGTAACACCCGAGTACAAAAAAGTCTGGGGTGTTACAATCTACTCCCTTAAAGAAGAATCTCACCCATGAGATTCGATCATGCCCATCCAATTTCTTTCAGTACCCACTATTGTTTAGGGTTTGCTCACAAGATTTGAAGAAGAATTTTACTACTATCCCATATTTATATATTTGTGTGTGTAATAAGAATTGCAGTTATGCTCTCAATGTTCAGGTTAACAGGTTAAGATAGTTATGGTCGGCCTGAGTCTGATACGCCAAACTTCTGCTTGGCCGGGCAGTGAGTTTACTAGTATCCTTCTTAATCCCAGTGTGTATTGATCTTCTGCTTGATCAAGGCATTGAGATCATTGTAATCATTAGGATTTAGAATTCATGTCAAACCGCATACACTCCGCTTAAATATGGTTTCGTCGATTCGGGTTCGCGATCATTTTGGTTGTTTGAGATAAGTTATTTAATTTCCTACTTCCCAAAAAGTAAGCCTAAATGATACATTATGCTTCAGCATTGCAATTTAGCTATCTGGAGTGCTATTCTAAAATCTATAATTTAATTATTTCTAATTGTTATAGTTACATTATTACACATTCAAAAATTTCATAATCCTTATTAACTATCTAGTAACTACTAAGGATTTGTAAAGATCATACCTGGGCCTATTCGCTAAGGGTTGGGTGTATCCAAGGCAAACATGTGGGGAGCTCCTCATTCTCATGCTTGAGGTTGCGAGGCTTGAGCAGGATTCAAAGAAGTCCTCTCATCTCGCTGTTTCTTAAAACACCGTCTTAAGATATGACCCGGTTTGTCACAATAGCTGCAGAGCCTATCTTGGCTCAAAGAAAGAATTGGGTGAGATGTGAATTTCACCCTTTTCTCAGGCATAGAAGATATAAATGGCACCGTCTTGGCTTTACTTGCTGAACCTCGAATAAGAGCACGTGTTTTGGCCCTACTGTAACGACTCGAAAAAATTTTGTACAATGGCCTGAGTACCATCTCAGGCAGGAATCACTTAGGATCAAATCTTTCAGAACTTAGACAAAGTTAACCAAGTGTTAAACTAGATTAGTCATGAAATCCATACTAATCACTTTAAATACGATCTGCAAGACCCAGAACGTGTAGAATCATTAACTCTAGGTTACCCTAAAATTTAGGATCAATCACATTACCTAGCTGCTCTCGGGAGCACATTGAAAGTCCATATCGAATCTGGACCGCACATCGAAGGTCCGAATAATACGAAATTATAAACTTAGGACCACCTTGCTCGGCTTGATAATCTTCTCGGAGATCAAATCCAGATAATGTCCCAGCGCTATTCGCTTGAGGCCGGAGTGAAGAGTGTGAGAAATGTGAAATTAATTAAAAGTAAAATATAAATTTAAGTAATCTGGCACGTGTCACTTGCGGATCAGTTATAAGGATTTCGACCGTCAGAATCAGGCCAGAATAAACCCTCGGATCAGGAGAAATTTCATACACATGGCAGTGTACTTAAAATCCCCGATCGAGTTTCAGTGACCGTTGAACTGAAACTGGTCCGCCACGTGCGATCTGAGAACCCGACTAGAACAAAAACTTAACTATACCTAGATCCAGCATTAGTGAGCTTAAGTCCGACTGCACACAGAAAAGGGGTCGCCAGAAGTGCTCCGCTGAGATGGAACAGACCCACTTTGGTTATAACCTAAGTATACCTTGACCTTAGGTCTATTTTGGTGATGTTTTAGGCTATATAAGGACCTTAAACCCTCTCTCATTCAGCCCATACGAATTTTAAGAAACCCTAGGAAAGAGAAGAGAGAAAGTGTGAGAGTTCTGGGAGAAACTTCCTGCCACTCTATCTTCTTGCTATACAAGCTTAACCATGTCATTCTAATCGCTTTCCCGGCGATTCCGACTTCATTTCTAGGTAAGAAAACCCAAACCCTAATTTGATTTAGGTTTTTAATTGATTCAATTAGCGAAATAGCTAACACTACTTGTACTTTAGGTCGTTCTATTGTCGTGGGAGAAGCCTTAGCATTCCTACCAAATTTATTACGCTTCTACGGCGTAAGGTGAGAACTTTATACATATAGGTTATGGTTTTCAAGGCTTTCAATGTCAGTTAATGATTTATGACTGACATGGATGCAATTTCACATGCAAAATGTGTCGTCTGTTTCGCCTTTCGAGTTTATATGAACTATATGGAATATAGTGTATTCTAAGTATATGTTGGAATGTTTGAAATTGTTTGGAATTTGGATTTGTGCTTAACATGTTTATTTGTCGTGAATATATGCTTAATACATGTGTGACAACTCCTTAGCGAAAGGACTTGCCCTAAATCACGTCACGGTAAAAAAATACGTTATACGTGTTAAATGTGTAGCCCAAGTGTTTGTGAAAATGTTCCAACAGATATAGAACCTGTATTCATGCATGCCATGATCACCTGTCATGGGTATATGCACGTGATATACGGGGCAACTCCCTAGTGATGGGATTTGGCCTAACACATGTGTTATCATCACACACCATGTATGGTGATGTATGTGTTTGTGAAAATGTCTGAATGTGCTAATGGTTACTTAAGAGTACTTGTATGAGGATCGAGATATGAATCTCGGTTATCTTAACCATGTACATGATTTCCCACATATACGTTACATTGTAATGTCTGTATTACTCATGATATGAATGTGTATGGAATCCTGTTTGTGTTGTACTTTATAAAATGCTTGTTTGATTGTGAGAATCGCAGTACTTGTTTATTTCCTGCTTTAACTATCTCATATGATTCTTGTTGAATTAGAGTGAAGATTGGGACTGTGTTAGACCAGGCAATCGGTAATAGAACAGAATTCGTGGTTGAGATTCATTCACCACGTAGGATGTGTTTGACGAGCTCGAGACGTATTTTGGTTGGTGGCAGTGGTTAGGCCACACGAAGTGCTTGCGCTTCATGTCGTTCAATTGGCCGTACACTCGAGCAAGCCGAGCCCGTCAAATAACCCGATCTATCTTATGTATGTTCACCATGTTTGGACGCCTCTGTTTGAACCTACGGTACCAAACTTACTAGTGAAATCCCGTTAACCATGGTACCTCGATCTGCTCAGACTCATGAGCCGGACATGGTGGTATGGGACACCATGGTCGAGCTGTCGGCCTACGCTGGGGCCACGAACCTCCCCGTAGTGACCATTGAGCAACCAGACTCGTGAGCCGATTACGGTGGTATGGGACACTATATTCGAGCTGTCGGCCTACACTGATAAGGTGATGGGGGAGTGGTACAATGATTCTGTGTAACAGCCCTGACAGCCCTTTGTAGTGACCTTGAGTGTACTCTGAGTCTACGTGGAGGCGACGACCCTTCCGTAGCAACAAGAGTACAAAACTAGGCCTGTATTGATAAGGTGATGGGGGAGTGGTGCAATGATTCCATGTAACAGCCCTGACAGCCCTTGCAACGACCTAGAACCACACTATCGTATGAGATTATCTAGGATTGACGACCCTAGAATGGATCATTGTTTGGGAATGATATAAGGAAGGTACCTTAGTTTCCCAATCCTATTGTTTGAAAGGTATTAATAACAACTCGGTAATCATGCTCATCATCGCACTGCATGTGCTTGGAAGATGTGGAGCACTGAGGGATGAACGCATGTCGCAGACGTAAGATGGTGTCGCATGAGGGGGTATGGTGGTGAGGGCATGCATCATGACTGCACTTCATACTTGCATTAACAAGAGTACTTAGGATTGTTGATTGTACTGCTTTATCATTATTGCTTGACTGATTTGATAACATGTTAACCTATGCTTTATTGCTCCACTGAGTTAGCTACTCACTGCCACATTACGGGACGGTGTTCTGAACACCTACCAGAATCTGTCTTAGATGCACGTACCGATGATACTCTAGAGGCTGAGCCTGATTATTATGATGATCAGGACGAGTTTTCCGTCATACAGTTCGCTGAAGGCTTCGCGTAGGCTATCCAGAGTTACGGGGCTACAAGGTTTATGATGATAGTTGTACCATTTTGACATTTTAATTCCGGAACAAATACATGTATATGGTGACTCAGTTGGTATTCATACTCTTGAGATCGAGATTGTTTTATTTTATACACATCTATATACATCTTTCAGTCTTCCACTTGCATTTTGTACAATGATCTGGAGTATGGATTATTGTTTTGGTATAATCTCACTCATGTTTATTGCACTAACACAGACAACATTCAATCATCATTCTCTATGTTGCATAAGTGATGTTTTGGAACTCGAGAGTTGAGTTGCTACTCGACCCTCGAATTTTAGGGTGTTACAAGTTTGTATTAGAGCATGATTTGGATTAAACTAGACCTGAGTTATGGTCCTACGACGTACACTGACGCCTTTTGACGTAGGAGGGTGTGAGAACAATGTAGAAACAGTCTTTGGCATCCCAGTTTCATCCAACGGCAAAGTTCACTGAAAACGATCGCTGTAATCGAGTCTATACTCAACCCTAGTTGCACGGGTCGACCTTAAAACACTCCTAGGTCGTCTATTGACGGGTTTAGATTACAATCTACATAATTCCAGCCATTGAAAATCGGTAAAATACCATCAATTATCAGAACATTCTCAGAATGACCCGAAACGACTCGAAACGGAGTCGAGGGCCACACGATGCAATCCAGGGGGACCCACGGTGGACCCGAGATGTCATTGACACCTTAGGAGGGGGGTGGCCACCGCCCTAAGTCTAGAGGACCGCGGTGGCGTCGCGGCTACCGCGGTGCACCGCGGCCCCTTGGGCCAGGCTGGTCGAGCCGGTGCGGGTCGGCATCAGGCCGACCCCTAGGTGCGTGTGGGGCCCGTGAAAATTCATGTGGATCCCTATTTCTTTCATTTTTACCCCCTTTCTCACTTCCCACCCTTTCAAGCCCTCTTTTCTCTTTCAACTTGCTGTTTTCTCCCTCAAATCTCTCTCCCAATCGCTCAATCCATCATTTTCAGTCATAACTCATCCATTTTCATCGTCTACAACACTCCCTACCTCCCCACCCTCTCCATTCTCTCTCATTTGGGCTCTTACACGCCCCATTTGTAGCTAAAAATCATGCACAATCACTACCCCACTCCATCTCTCCATTTTCCTTCTTAAATCCCAGTTCATTGGGCCTTTACAACCTCTGTTGAGGCTCAAAACCCGTGGAGGATCAGTAACTCCAGCCCTTTCTCTCTTTTTCCATCACTTTTCATGGCTTTCCATGGCCCTATTTGAGTTTGTCGCAGCCATTTTCTCCATCTCCACCATCTTTTCTCTTATGGGAAAGAGGAAGAGTACCACGGATGAAGCCGGGCCTAGTCGCCCAACCCATCCAAGGAGAAGGACTGATGCCCGGGCTGGTACAATGCCGTCCGTGAGCATAGGTCGAAGCAGGACTTAGATCCCTAAGTTCCCATTGAAAGAGCGCTACCGATAGGCTTTGAGCACGGTCGGTTTGGTGGCCGCAGGGTTGTACTTGAAGCTCACGTCGATGAGAGGCTATTTGGGCTACACCCAATTATGGACCGGTTGGTGGACGTTGAGTGGGGTCCCATGTTCGAAGCTAAGTCTCACGCATGTGAGAATACAGTTCGTACTTTCTACGCTCACATCCGAGACTCATCGCTTGATCCTCTCCAGTTCATTATTTCTATTAGGGGGCGAAATTATACAATCAACTTGGACTTAGTGTCCCGGGTCATGGGAATTCCACGTGGTGAAGTACATGCTGGTGAGGATTATTTCAAGAGTGCGCGAGAAAGAGACCGTCGTACACGATACCTTTGTGACCGACTGGTTCCCTGGACTAGAGGAAATTGCCTCCCATCGACGAGATTAACAGATAATTTCCGTTTGCTTCACTACATTTTTACATACAATGTGTATCCACGGTGGGGCAACCGCACTGAATTTACTCGCTTGATGGTGGACTTCCTGTACAGGGTTGGAATGGAGATAAGTTGTGCCTGCCCACGTTCACCCTATTCCAGATAATCCAGACCGTACGGTCTGTCAGAAATGACATCTCACTCCCGTTCGGCCGTCTGGTGTGTAAGCTTGCTCTAGAGGTCGGCTATAGACTTAATATGGATGATATTGCACCGATTCGGATCATAAGCGATGCTACGCTTAACAACATGGGGAATGGCCCTTGGCAGCGCCAAGCCCGACTCGACGAGTATGGGGATGAGTCTGATAGTGAGGGGGAGGAAAGTATTGACCTAGATGAAGAGAGCGAGGAAAGAAGTGGTGATGAGATAGAGGAGGAGCAGGAAGAAGAAGAAGAGGCCCAAGATACTGAGGAGAGCTCCCCTCCTACGGCACCGGTGCAAGATACTGATCGGGCTGCTTTGGATGCTCGCATAGCTCGATTGGAGGAGGATCATGTGGAGCTACGACAGGGCCAAGCTACCTTGAAGCAAGAGATTCAGGAGGCCCGAGTCAAAGCAAGACAAAAGCTTGAGGAGAACGAGGCCTTCATGAAGCGGAAATTCAGTAAAGTGTCCCGCACCTTGAGGGCCATCCTATGTTGCCTGCAGGATAAGAGCGCCCCTCCTCCATCACCAGACTCGGATGTCTAGTCATCCATACTGTTGCCTTGTAGTTTGTTTTGGTCACCGCTTTAGGCGGTTTATGTTTTCATGTTGATGGGTGTAGTAGCTAGTAGTATGTTTTAAGTGATTGAAGCTTTGGTTGTAATTAGCTCGCATGCATCTTTTGTCATGATTCATGTAACTCTGTATTCCATGTATTGTAAAAATTTTGGTAAATGAAATGCATACAGCCTTTTTGTTATGAAGTGTATGGAATGCTTAAGTGCTTGTGTATTGTGTTGTTATGCTTCATCTTACATGTGTTGCACCCTATGTTGTATAGGGCATGCCACGGAAATATATGCAGAGCACGGCACACCTCCTACTTACTGATACGATGGACCAGGCTCCTTCCTATGGAGATGGTCGTACGGACCCTGATTTGGGCCTGGATCGTGAGACTAGACCTACGTCTCAGCCTTCTACTGGTCCCATGTCTGGACTGCCACCTTTTACACCACCGGTTCGTGAGCAGAACCGGTCATCCTCTTCGACACAGTATGAGCCACAGGCTGCTCCACCTACTGATAGGTTTGAGCAGTTGATAATGATGATGCATCAGCAGCAGATGCAGTAGCAGCAGCAGCACCAGTAGCTTAGGGCCAATATTACTGGGGCCTTATCTCAGGGTGGTAGTGCGACTCCACCTTCACCATCTACACGTTCCGCTGAGACTACAGAGCCTCCTGCTCAGGCTGAGGATGTACCTTCACCCACACCTGCTGCGTACCCTACGGAGTACGTGGGTACTTGCGGTCTTCTCGAGCGATTCCAGCGCTTGAGGCCTCCTACTTTCACGGGCTCTCACAGGCCAGAGGAGGCTGAATACTGGCTGGACCGCATCTCCAAGATGCTACGGATGCTCCATTGTACGGAGCAGGAGCAGGTTGAGCTGGCCACCTTCATGCTTGAGAAGGAGGCTAGCTTATGGTGGGACAGTGTCCTACGAACGATGGCAGTTGGATATGCATGGACATGGGCGGCATTCGAGTTCCGTTTCCATGAAAAATACTACCCTCAGACCTATCGACACAAGAGGGAGAACGAGTTTTTACGCCTCAGGTAGGGAGGCATGATAGTTACGAAGTACGAGCATCGATTCACTGATTTGGGCAGATATGTCCCGACTATTCTTGCTGAGGAGCAGATGCGGATACGATATTTTTCAGAGGGCTTGCGACCGGACATTCGGTCAAAGATGTGCTGCGTCAGTATACCCTCCTATGACGAGCTGGTACATATGTCTATGAGGGCAGAGCAGGATGTTGATCGGTTGACACGTTCTCGTGATGCTATGGTTACGAAGCCACGACCGGATACGCAGAGCAGGCCTTTCCTCAGCAAGAGGCCTCGCATCGACTCTCCCCCTAGGGCCACGGCGCCAGTAGTTCCGATGAAGTGTTCAGGTATGACCTGTACATATTGCAGGAGACCGGGTCATCCTGCAGAGAGCTGCTTTGCTTGGATGAGGGATAACAGGTTTTCTCCACTGCAGAGGATTGATCGCCCTCGCCCACAGGCTATATCAGCTCCACCCCTACAAACTGCCCCTGCTCATCCTTCCTTCCGACTTCCTGCATCTCATTTCAGGCCGCCTCAACGGCCTAATGCGCCACAGCCGAACCATAGACACAGGCTCGAGTACATGCGCTTGTAGCTGAAGCACCTGAGACATCAATTACGGCCCCGATGGCTTTTAAGGGTACGACCCACATTCAAGGTACACCCGTCTCCTTGTTGGTGGACACTGGGTCCACTACTTCTATCATTTCATGTGGGGCAGTTAAGCGTCTAGCTTTACATATTACCCCCACGAAGGGAATGAGACTCACTATTATTACTGGGACTTTTTCGGATGTCACACGGATGTGTGAGGGTTGTTTAGTAGATTGGGTAGCAGGACAGTGTTCATTGACCTCATTGTCGCCCTACTATAGTATACGACATTATCCTCGGTATGAACTGGCTCACCAAGATAAAGATAGAGATTGATTGCGATAACCGGGAGGTGACAGCCTATGGACCTGATGGCACGGTCTTTACTTTTCCAGTGCAGGTTAGTTGGCCATGTCGTTTTGGATGTTATGCTGCTTTACTAGAGCATGTTAATGGTCCGACGTTGGGAAATACGCCTATGGTTCAGGATTTTGCAGGTGTGTTTGCGACGATTCCTGGTTTGCCTCCTCGACGCGAGATCGACTTCACCATTGATCTTACGCCTGGTGCGACACCTATCTCATTGCTGACTTATCGTATACCTCCATGCGAGATGGAGGAATTGCGAAAACAGATTGACGGGCTGGTAGAGAAGGGCTTTATACGACCTAGTGTGTCTCCTTGGGGAGCACCTGTACTGTTCGTGAAGAAGAAAGATGGCTCACTACAGTTGTGTATTGATTACCGTAGATTGAACCAAGTCACCATGAAGAACAAGTATCCTTTGCCTAGGATAGATGATCTGTTTGATCAGTTGAAGGGAGCAAAGTATTTCTCGAAGATTGACTTGTAGTCAGGGTACCACCAGTTGCACGTCAGAGATGAAGACATGCAGAAGACAGCTTTCAGGACCTGTTTTGGGCATTACAAGTTCTTGGTAATGTCGTTCGGTCTTGCGAACGCACGGGCTGTGTTCATGGACTTGATGAATAGGGTATTTCGACCATTCTTATACCGATTCATCATCATGTTTATCGATGACATCTTGATATATTCTAGGAGTCGGGACGAGCACAAGGAGCACCTGAGAGCGGTGTTGGGTACTTTGAAAAAGAACCAGTTGTTCGTGCAGTATAAAAAGTGTGACTTCTGGCAGGAGGAGGTCAAGTTCCTGGGATATGTTGTATCCAAGGATGAGATAGCTGTGGACCTTGCTAAGGTAGCCGCAGTCCAGGACTGGAAGCAACCTGGTTCAATTACCGAGGTGAGCAGTTTTCTTGGCCTGGCAGGGTACTATCGGCGTTTCATTCGGGACTTCTCGAAGATAGCCAGGCCGTTATCACAGTTGACGCGTAAGGATCTGAAGTTTGCTTGGAATGAGAAGGCGGAAGTAGCTTTTCAGGAGCTGAAGGACAGACTGACGTCCGCCTCTGTGCTAGTATTACCAAAGCAAGGGGTTAAGTACATGATATACACAGACGCATCTCGCGTTGGCTTGGGTTACGTCCTTATGCAAAAGGAAAGGGTGATTGCATACGCTTCGAGACAATTAAGGAAGCACGATGAGAATTACCCTACACACGACCTTGAGTTACCAACTGTCATCTTTGCATTAAAGCTCTGGAGACATTACCTCTACGGAGAGGAGTTCGAGCTTTTCTGCGACCACAAGAACCTTAAGTATATATTCACGCAGCGAGACTTGAATATGAGGTAGCACAGATGGATAGAAACCTTAAAGGACTTCAAGTTCGAGGTCTCCTACCATTCGGGCAAGGCTAACCTTGTGGCAGATGCGTTGAGCCGCAAGAAGGTTATAGCATTTACGGCTCCACTGATGATAGCAGAGTGGGATATGTTGGAGTTTGTGCGGGATTTCGAGCAGAAATTCACAGTGGAAGAGCCATTTGAGAGTGTCGCGTACGTTCGAGTGCGGCCACTTATTGATGATAGGATTATCGAAGCCCAAAGGGGCGATGAGCGGTTGTTTGAGCTTCGAGAGCAAGCTAGCGACGCCGAGGACTCCGAGTGGAGAGTTGGCACAGATGGGGGTCTACGATACCGTGGCCGCCTATGCATTCCAGATATTCACGACTTGAGACAGGAGCTTCTCGAGACTGCCCACAAATCGAAGCTTGCAATACATCCTGGTAGCACGAAGATGTACCAGGACATGAGGCGATCGTATTGGTGGGACAATATGTAACACCCTGAAAATCGGGGGTCGAGCATAAACTCAACTCCCGAGTTCCAGAACATCACTTATGCAACAAAATGAATGATGATTGAATGTTGACTATATTCGTGCATTGAACATGAGTGAGATTAAGCCAAAACAGCATATCATACTCCAGAGACAGTTAAATTTGCAAGCGGAAGACTGTGATAGATAGATAAAATATATAAACTATGATGAGTCTTCAGAGTGTGATAACATTACCAGGTTAAATAATTACAAGTACAGTTCTAAAATATACCAAATGTGAGGAAGTGTAATGTCTCCTATCCCAAGTACCGTAGCCCCGTCAATACAATACCAGGTCTTCATAGACCTGTCAGAGATTACATGTAGGAGAACTCCTCCTCAACATCATAGTAGTAGTTCGGCTCTGCTTCATAAGCATCGCCAACACCTGAAACTCAACAAATCTGGTTGGTGTTGCAAACACCGTCCCGTAACGTGGGAGTGAGTGATCAACTCAGTGGAACAATAAAGCATAGGTTAACATGTTATCAATTCAGTCAAGCAGTAATGATAAAGCAGTACAGCCAAACAATTTTTTAACTACTCTTATTTAATGCAAGTATGAAATGACATGATGTATGCCCTTGCCAAACCACCCTCATGAGACATCATCTTACGTTCGCGAATGCGTCCATCCCTCAGTGCTCCACATCTACCAGGCACATGCAGTGCGATGATGAGCATGATTACCGAGTAATTATTAGTTCTTTTCAAACAGTAGTATTGGGAAACTAAGGTACCTCCCTTGTATCATTCCCAAACATGATCCATTCTAGGGTCGTCAATCCTAGTTAATCTCATACGATATTATGGTTCGAGAGGCATCGCGAAGGCATCGCAAAGCGCTCGTCACCCGTCAGCACGGATACAGATCTCACCGTATGCGGCTCAATTGCTGACCGTCAGCTCGAGTACAGGTCTCACCGTACTCAGCTCAATCGCTGGCCGTCAGCTTGAATACAGGTCTCACCGTACTCGGCTCAACTCATACTCCAGTTGCTGTGAAGGGCTCATCGCCAATCACAGACCTTGGAGTATACTCGAAGACACTACAGAGGACTCATCGCCCGTCAGCACGAGTACAGGTCTCACCGTACTCGGCTCTCGCCGTAAGTGTCGACAGCTCGAATACAGTGTCCCATACCACCGTATTCGGCTCACGAGTTTGGTTGCTCAATGGTCACTACAGGGAGGCACGTGGCCCCCAGCATAGGCCGACAGCTCGACCACGGTGTCCCATACAACCATGCCCGGCTCATGAGTCTTAGCGGATCGAGGTACCATGGTTAAAAGAAATTTCACTGGTAAGTTTGGTACCCTAGGTTCAAGCAGTAGCGTCCAAACATGGTGAACATACATAAGACAGATCGGGTTACTTGACGAGCTCGGCTAGCTCGAGCGCACAACAAGTTGAACGACATGAAGTGCATAAGCACTTCGTGTGGCCAACCACTATCGTCAACCGAAGTACGACTCGGGTTCGTCGAACACATCTCACGTGGCAAATGAATCACAGCCACGAATGCAATTCTGGTACCGATTGTCTGGACTATAATTATAGCCCCAAACACAATCAAGTGCAGATAGATAAAGCAGTAGTGGATCAAGATTCAACTCATACAATCAAGGTCTGGTATTATCCGTTTAGGGCTGCCAGGGCTGTTGCACGCACTCGTTGCTCCACTCCCCCATCACCCATGATGGATCATACAACGTAAATATAAATTTAAACATATGCATTACATAGTTAAAATCATAAAGCAGTTGAGCATGTTATGAATCACAACACAAGCATGAGTTTGTACATGTTCAATTCCTAATCACACAACTATCCAAGGAGATCATACACATAGTTAAAAGAGGTTGGGAATCATATCTCAACACCCTTATACCTTACAATTTGCTAACTACTACTCATTCAGACATTTCAAGAAACACTTAAACAAACATACATCAACATACATGACATATGTCGATCACATAGGCATTAGGCCAAATCCTTTCACTAGGGAGTTGCCCCAATCATAACACGCGTACACCCACGACGGATAGTCATGGCAAGCAGGAATCCAAGTTCCATATTCATTCAGTCATTTCCACAAACACTTGGGCCACACATTTTAGCATATATAGTGTATATTGGCCGTGGCGTGATTTAGGGCAAATCCTTTCGTCAAAGGGGTATCGCCAATACAACAATCATGAATCCATGACAATTAGTCATGGCGAGCACGAATGAGAATTCTATACTCATTCAGTCATTTTCACAAACACTTAGAATACACTATTACAACATACATGGTGTATGTTAGCAAAACATGTATTAGGGCTATCCTTTAGCCAAGAGAGTATTTTATCCATGTATAATATATTACTACAACAAATAATCATGATAAATACATCTCCAAAATTTATACGTATACAGTATTTTCTAGAATACGCAATTTCAACATACATAGTGTATATAAGTAAAACATGTATTTAGGCGAATCGTTTTGCCAAATAAGTATTTTATCCATATATCGTATATCCATATAACAAATAAACATGTCAAACACATTTCTAAAAAATATACGTATACCGTACTTTCTACAAATACCTAGAGTATGTAGAATTCCATATTTTTCATCTTTAATCGAAACGGAAAATAGACAGCACTTTGTACATGTGCAATTGCATGCAGATCATGAATCTATCATTATCTGACATTGAAAGTATTGAAAACCATAACCTATACACCTAAAGTCCACACCTTTTGTCGTAGAATCATAACAGAGTCGATGGGTTTGCTAAGCTTCCGTATTCAGCAGTTTGGCAACCTATAGAACGAAATAGGTTAGCTATTTCACAACCTACAACTGTCTAAACCCCAAAACATATTAGGGTTAGGATTCCTTAGCTAGAAATGACGCCGGAAACGCCGGGAAAGCGATGAGAATCCGGCGGTGGAGCCCGAATAGCGGCAAGGAAGAGTGGTAGGGAGATTCTCCCACTGCTCCCACACTTTCTCTCTCTTTTCTCTCTCTCAATCTCAAATTCGTATGGCTGCCATGAGAGAGGGTTTAAGGTCCTTATATAGCCTAAAAATTCACCGAAATAGACTTATGTTCAAGGTATACTTACATTATACTCAAATCGGCATTGTTTCAGCTCAAAAGAGGGTTTCTGGCGGCCCTCCTTGAGCCAAAGGTCGGACTTAAGCTCATTAACGCTGGATCTACGTTCTATTAAGTTTTCATTTCAGTGGGATTTCCAGATCACGCGTGGCGGACCAGTTTCAGTTCAACGGTCAGTGGATCTCGATCGGAGATTCCGAGTACATGTAAATGTGTATGAAATTTCTCCTGATCCGAGGGTGTAATTTGGTCTGATTCTGACGGTCTGGTTGCTTAATACTGATCCGCAAGTGAGTGGTGCCAGATTACTATTCAAGATATTTTATTTTGAATTAATTTCACATTTCTCACACTCTTCACTCCGAGCTCAAGCGAATAGCGCTGGGACATTATTTGGATTTGATTTCCGAGATGGTTGTCAAGCCCAGCGAGGCGGTCCTAGTTCCTTAACTTCGTGTTAATCGAACTTCCGACGTGCGGTCCAGATCCGATACGGAGTTTTGAGATGCTCCAGTGAGCAGCCGGGTAATGAGATTGATCCTAGGTTTTAGGGTAACCTAGCGTCAATGATTCTACAAGTTTTGGGTCTTGCTGATCGTATTTAAAGAGATTCTAGCAGATTTCGTAGCTAATCTAGTTTTGCACTTAGTTACTTTGTCTCATTTCTAAAGGATTTAGTCCTATAAGATTTCTGTCTGAGGTGGTACCTGGGCCTTTGTAGTTTGTATATAAAGTGATCCAAGTTATACTACTTAGCTAGTTTAAGATAGTGTCTAGGGTGAAAGTACTTTGAAAAATTGAAAAATCAAGGTGGTGAAGGGTGGAATTTGTGAAGAAAATGGTTCACAAGCGATTTTAGCCTTTGAGACTGAGTTTTGACAAGTTGATAAGGTGTTAGGGTCGACCCATTGCCTAAGGACGTCTAATCCCAGGTTGAGAAAAATCCGGGATGTTACACAATATGAAGGTCCACATCGCAGAGCATGTTTCATGTTGTCTCATGTGTCAGCAGGTCAAGGTCGAGCATCGCCGACCTCCTGGACTCCTTCAACCCATGCCCATAGCTGAATGGAAGTGAAACTTCATCTCTATGGACTTCATCTCGGGGCTACCAAAGACGAGAAAGGGTTATGACTCTATTTGGGTGATCGTGGACCGGTTGATCAAATTGGCTCATTTTCTCCCTATCAGAGTGACGAACTCTGCAGACAACTTGGCTAGGTTGTATATCAAAGAAATAGTGCGTCTCCATAGGGTTCCCTTAGAGATTGTGTCAGACAGAGACACGCGATTCACATCTATCTTCTGGACTCGTATTCAGGAAACAATGGGTGTGAAGCTGAAGTTCAGTACTGCGTTTCACCCTCAGACCGACGGGCAGACAGAGTGGGTGAATCAGATTTTAGAAGATATGCTGCGGGCTTGTGTTTTGGACTTCAAGGACAATTGGGATGACTGTCTCCAGTACGCAGAGTTCGCCTACAATAATAGCTTTCAGGTGAGTATTGACATGACTCCTTACGAGGCCTTATATGGGAGCCCTTGCAGAGCACCGCATTGTTGGGCGGAGGTTGGCGAACGCAGTTTGATTGGCCCAGAAATAGTACAGGCGACCTCAGAGAAGATCGACATTATCAGGCGTCAACTTCTTACGACCCAGAGTAGACAGAAGAGTTATGCCGATACGAGGCGGCAACCGCTGAAGTTTGAGGTTGAAGATCACGTATTCCTCAGAGTTTCCCTTATGAAGGGAGTCCTTCGGTTTGGAAAGAAGGGGAAGCTTACGCTGCGATTCATTGGCCCATTTCAGATACTTGATCGAGTGGGAGCGGTGGCATACAGTCTCGCTTTGTCCACACCACTCCTGGGCGTGCATAACGTATTTCATGTATCTATGCTGAAGAAATACATCCCTGATCCTTCACATATCAACCATTGGGAGCAGGTGCAGTTGAACGAGGATGTTACCTACATGTTGCGCCCGATGCGTATCCTTGACAGGAAGGAACAGGTGTTGCGCAGTAAGGTGATTCCACTCGTAAAGGTACTGTCGATGCATCATACAGAGGAGGAAGTTACCTGGGAGATTGAAGCCGAGATCCAAAAGAACTACCCTCAGCTTCTTGAGGAGTACGAAAAGGTACAAATTTCGAGGACGAAAGTTTTCAATAAAGGGGGTAGATTGTAACGACTCGAAAAAATTCCGTACAATGGCCCGAGTACCATCTCAAGCAGGAATCACTTAAGATCAAATCCTTAAGAACTTAAACAAAGTTAACTAAGTGTTAAACTAGATTAGCCATGAAATCCACACTAATCACTTTAAATACGATCTGCAAGACCCAAAACGTGTAGAATCATTAACGCTAGGTTACCCTAAAATCTAGGATCAATCTCATTACCCAGCTGCTCTCGGGAGCACATTGAAACTCCATATCAAATCTGGACCGCACATCGAAGGTCCAAATAATACGAAATTATAAACTTAGGACCACCTTGCTGGGCTTGATAATTATCTCGGAGATCAAATCCAGATAATGTCCCAGCGCTATTCGCTTGAGCCCGGAGTGAAGAGTGTGAAAAATGTGAAATTAATTAAAATAAAATATAAATTTAAGTAATCTGGCACATGTCGCTTGCGGATCAGTTATAAGGAGTCCGACAGTTAGAATTAGGCCAGAATATACCCTCGGATCAGGAGAAATTTCATACACATGGTAGTGTACTTAAAATCCCCGATCGAGTTTCAGTGACCGTTGAACTGAAACTGGTCCGCCACGTGCGATCTGAGAACCCGACTAGAATGAAAACTTAACTATACCTAGATCCAGCGTTAGTGAGCTTAAGTCCGACCACACACAGAAAAGGGGCCGCCAGAAGTGCTTCATTGAGACGGAACAGACCCACTTTAGTTATAACCTAAGTATACCTTGACCTTAGGTCTATTTTGGTGATGTTTTAAGCTATATAAGGACCTTAAACCCTCTCTCATTCAGCCCATACGAATTTGAAGAAACCCTAGGAAAGAGAAGAGAGAAAAGAGAGAGAAAGCGTGAGAGTTGTGGGAGAAACTTCCTGTCACTCTATCCTCTTGCTATATAAGCTTAACCACACCATTCTAATCGCTTTCCCGGCGATTCTAACTTCACTTCTAGGTAAGAAAACCCAAACCCTAATTTGATTTAGGGTTTCAATTGACTCAATTAGCGAAATGGCTAACACTACTTATACTTTAGGCCGTTCTACTGTCGTGGGAGAAGCCTTAGCATTCTTACCAAATTTATTACGCTTCTACGGCGTAAAGTGCGGACCTTATATGTATAGGTTATGGTTTTCAGTGCTTTCAATGTCGGTTAATGATTTATGACAGACGTGGATGCTATTTCACATGCAAAATGTGTCATCTGTTTCGCCTTTCGAGCTTATACGAACTATATGGAATATAGTGTATTCTAAGTATATGTTGGAATGTTTGAAATTGTTTGGAATTTGGATTTGTGCTTAACATGTTTATTTGTCGTGAATATATGCTTAATACATGTGTGACAACTCCTTAGTGAAAGGACTTGCCCTAAATCACGTCAAGGCAAAAAAATACGTTAAACGTGTTAAATGTGTAGCCCAAGTGTTTGTGAAAATGTTCCAACGGATATGGAACCTGTATTCATGCATGCCATGATCACCCGTCATGGGTATATGCACATGATATACGGGGCAACTCCCTAGTGATGGGATTTGGCCTAACACATGTGTTATCATCATGCACCATGTATGGTGATGTATGTGTTCTATGTGTGCAGGTGAAAATGCTTGAATGTGCTAATGGTTACTTAAGAGTACTTGTATGAGGATCGAGATATGAATCTCGGTTACCTTAACCATGTACATGATTTCCCACATATACGTTACATTGTAATGTCTGTATTACTCATGATATGAATGTGTATGGAATCCTATTTGTGTTGTACTTTATAACATGCTTGTTTGATTGTGAGAATCGCATTACTTGTTTATTTCCTGCTTTAACTATCTCATATGATTCTTGTTGAATTAGAGTGAAGATTGGGACTATGTGTTAGTCCAAGAAATCGGTAATAGAATGGAATTCGTGGCTGAGATTCATTCACCACGTAGGATGTGTTTGACGAGCTCGAGACGTACATCGGTTGGCGGCAGTGGTTAGGCCACACGAAGTGCTTGCGCTTCATGTCATCCAATTGGCCGTACGCTCGAGCTAGCCGAGCCCGTCAAATAACCCGATCTTTCTTATGTATATTCACCATGTTTGTACGCCTCTGTTTGAACCTAAGGTACCAAACTTACCAATGAAATTCTGTTAACCATGGTACCTCGATCCGCTAAGACTCATGAGCCGAACATGGTGGTATGGGACACCGTGGTCGAGTTGTCGGCCTACGCTGGGGCCATGAGCCTCCCCGTAGTGACCATTGAGCAATCAGACTCGTGAGTCGATTATGGTGGTATGGGACACTATATTCGAGCTGTCGGCCTACACTAATAAGGTGATGGGAGAGTGGTATAACGATTCTGTGTAACAGCCCTGACAACCCTTTGTAGTGACCTCAAGTGTACTCTAAGTCTACGTGGAGGTGACGACCCTTCCATAGCAACAAGAATACAAAACTAGGCCTGTATTGATAAGGTGATGGGGGAGTGGTGCAACGATTCCGTGTAACAGCCCTGGCAGCCCTTGCAGCGACCTAGAATCACACTATCGTATGAGATTATCTATGATTGAAGACCCTAGAATGGATCATTGTTTGAGAATGATATAAGGAAGGTACCTTAATTTCCTAATCCTGCTGTTTAAAAGGTATTAATAACAACTCAGTAATCATGCTCATCATCGCACTGCATGTGCCTGGAAGATGTGGAGCACTGAGGGATGAACGCATGCCGCGGACGTAAGATGGTGTCGCATGAGGGGGTATGTTGGTGAGGGCATGCATCACGACTGGACTTCATACTTGCATTAACAAGAGTACTTAGGATTGTTGATTGTACTGCTTTATCATTACTGCTTGACTAATTTGATAACATGTTAACCTATGCTCTATTATTCCACTGAGTTAGCTACTCACTCCCACATTACGGGACGGTGTTCTGAACACCCACCAGACTCTGTCTTAGATGCAGGTACCGATGATACTCAGGAGGCTGAGCCTGATTATTATGATGATCAGGACGAGTTTTCCTTCATACAGTTCGCTGGAGGCTTCGCGTAGGCTATCCAGAGTTACGGGGCTACAGGGTTTATGATGATAGTTGTACTATTTTGACATTTTGATTCCGGAACAAATACATGTATATGGTGACTCAGTTGGCATTCATACTCTTGAGATCGAGATTGTTTTGTTTTATACACATCTATATACATCTTTCAGTCTTCCGCTTGCGTTTTGTACAATGATCTGGAGTATGGATTACTGTTATGGTATAATCTCACTCATGTTTATTGCACTAACACAGACAACATTCAATCATCATTCTCTATGTTGCATAAGTGATGTTTTGGAATTCGAGAGTTGAGTTGCTACTCGACCCTCGAATTTCAGGGCGTTACACCTATGCTCGAAGTCCTTCTCTACTCGTATGGCTTTGTCCACGATATTAACGAAGTCAGTAAAGTCGAAGGTACACAATCTCGACTGGATTTTAGATCGGAGACCCTCCTTAAATTTTTTCAATTTATATTCTTGTCCTCAACGGCCTTTGGTACATATCGTGACAATTCGTTGAAGCGCGCTTCATATTGCAGCACAGTCGTATTCCCTTGTTCCAATTTGAGAAACTCAGATATTTTCTCGTGACAATAGCATGGAGGAAAGTATTTTTATTGAACATTTTCTTAAACTCATTTCAGGTCCACTCAGAATCAGATGGGACACTTCTTAGTACACCTTCCCACCATATATCGGCCTCGCCTTCCAAGGCATAAGTGGCGAGGATAACCTTTTGGGCGTCTGAAGAACCCAACAATCTCATCATCTTGGCCATTTTATTCAGCCAATGTTCTGCTAGAACTGGATCTGGTGCTCCTATGAAGGACAGTGGCCCCAGCCTCTGAAACCGTTCAAACATATCTGCCCCACTAACTTCTTTCATCTTTGAAGCCGATGCATCCATATTACATTGGAGGGCCTCTAACAGTGTGGCGATCGAAGCCTGTTATTGTATTATAACGATAGTCAGTTGACTAATAACATTGGCAGGTGGGGTTTCAGGTTGCGCAATTGGTGGAGGTGTTCCAATAGGGCCCGCAGATGGTTGTGATGGGATGGTTCCTAATGTTGGCCCTCTTTCAGGACTACTCGGCCCAACTGGAGGTACAGGAGAGCGCTCAGGACCCTCTTCCCTAACAACATCGTTTATTGTTGAAATCAAGTGTACAGGCTGTGGCCTTGGGCGACGGGATGGGGCCATATTCCTATTAAAAGAAATGATTCATCGTAGTCATAACCTCCTAAGTTTAACAAGTCTTAAACTAAGATCATAAGACAGCTCATATGAATCATACAACTGGAGTATTGTTCAAATCGTTGGGTGCTTGTCAACTACCTATCTTTTGTGACTAGTTGTAACCAGACTCCAAGGGTCCTACGATGGTCCTTTTATCTGTTATGCAAACCATAACGCACGTCTTCTAGTTCTCGACTTGTAGTTAAGGTCCTATGAACATCTTCAGTTATATTAATGTTCTAAGATAGATTATAGGGGGTCTAACTAATGAGCCCTTGAATTTTAACCAAACTTTCCATAACACCTAAAATTTGTTTCTAAGTTCAATGACTACCCTAGGAATTCTCATGGGAGTCTAAAATTTCTACATGAGGGCTTGGGTTTAATATACATTAAACTTACCCAAAATTTCAAAGCTAGTCTCAACAAGTCTAGCTTAGGGCTCGAATTTGGCCTAAAATTCTAAATTCCATTTGTTGGAACATACTAGAGATATTGTTTCTAAACAAAGAGTTGTATTAGGGGATTTAAATCACAAGATCCTAATATGACTCCTTAAGCTTATAAAGTGCTTATGTTTGATGTAACGCACAACATAGTGGGTACTTGTTCCCTTACGGTACCTAAGTTTAGTCACTAATTTCAAACAACTTATGGTTTACAAGGGAACCTAGTTTTTTTTTTTTTCCCTTTTATTTCTAAGTTCAAGTGACTAAGCCTAAAATCATAAGGGACCCTACAATTTAAGTCCATAGATTCAGCAATCACAATTCACAAAGGAACTTAGGTTTGTGTTTCTAAGTTCAAATGGTTAACCCTAACATTTCAAGGGAGCCTAAAATTTAGATTTCTAGGTTCATAAATTTCCCTAACGCTAAGGGAATGAAACCTAGTTTCAAGTCTCTAATTTCTTCAATGCAACTATGGATTATTTGAGGTCATATAAGTCCCGTTTTTCCCAAGGCCTGGTTTATCTAGACTTGCTCTGATACTAACTGTAACGCCCCGTATTTACAGGACCCGAGTATATAACCTGTTTCCCAAAAATCCGAGTGTTAGCTTATAAAATCCAATGAAAATTTGAACCATTTATCATTAATCAGAGTTAACAGCAACGAAGCTAGAGTAAATCATGCATTGAATTAAAACATTCCAACCATAATGAAACTTTAAATGTAGCGCCCATACAAGACTTATACAATCCCAAAGACTTATACAATCCCAAATAACAAGGTTCATATAAGCAGAAACAAAAACTATCAGCTAGTGGTGGGGCTCGATATGGACCATAAGGACGCCGCCTAGCTCCCTAGCTAATCGATTTGTTCCAGCAACCTAGTGAACAACATCGGCTCGCCCTATACCTGCAGCAACTGTTATGGTTTGATAGCGTCAATGGCTATCGCAGTGAGGAGCACCCTCTAAGATTACACGCTCATAATTCATAATCTATAATAGATCGCAAGTCATATGAATGAATATATGAAACAACACAATGCATGACCATGATCACATACTCAAATTAAGTCAATCGACACAATTTCATCATTAGCAAACCATAAAAGCAATCACAATACAAGTGACCGTATCTAAGTAGTCAGAAAATAAATCTTATAAACTCCATAAAATTGTTAGAAAATCAAGCTTTAAACCTCTACTTCACTCAGAAATCAAATTGTACATGAACACCGTAAGATGGCTAGGAAATCGCTAAGCGAACACCCGCTCCACCCGGAAATCATGGTACAACTGAACACCACAAGGTGAAGAGAGAACAACATACCGACGTCTACTTCACCCGAAAATCATATCGTACGTGAACACCGCAAGATGGCTAGAAAATCACTAAGTGAATACCCGCTCCACCAAAAAATCATGGTACAATTGAACACCGCAAGATGAAGAGACAAACAACATACAAACTCTAGACCACTTAAAAATCATATCGTACGTTAATACCGCGAGATGGCTAGGAAATCACTAAGGGAACACCCGCCCCACCCTGAAATCATGGTATGACTGAACACCACAAGACGAAGAGACAAATGACATACAAACTCTAGACCACCCGAAAATCATATCGTACGTGAACACCGCAAGATGGCTAGGAAATCGCTAAGCGAACACCTGCTTCACCCGGAAATCATGGTACGACTGAACAGCGCAAGATAGCTAGACAACCAACATACAAAACTCTACTCCACCCGAAAATCATATTGTACGTGAACACGGCAAGATGGCTAGGAAATCGCTAAGTGAACACTCGCTCCACCCGAAAATCACATACGATTGAACACCGCAAGATGAAGAGAGAAACAACTAGCCACAAGAGGGCACCAATATTCCATCAAGGCCACCAAGGGCAAATAAACTGTCCAAGCCACATAGGGCAATCATGCAGTCTAAGCCATGCAAGGCAAAGTTTGACCCAACTACGTAAGACAGATGTATGATCAAGCCCATATAAGTCAATTAGGGGTCGTAAGATTATAAGTCCTTAACATGTTATATTCAAACCATAAGATAATCGCAAACGACAACATCTAATTATTAATAAACTCTATAACTCGAGATAGCATGTGGCAACTAGTTCATTCATGTTTGTTAGCATTAAAGGGGCATAGCAGTTGCTCATTTCATAGTTCAGTCATACAACATGTTGGCAAAATTATATAATAAGACAAGTAAACTATGAGAGAATTTATAGCTACTAATTTCATGGAATTAGAGTATCGTTTAAGCCTACATTGGTGAATTAAAGTGGGAAGCTCAAAGGGTGAGTCCTCACCTTAGACAGAATTAACTTGAATCCAATTGCAATGTCTATACCAACTTGACTTCAACAAGAGGGATTTAAAGTAGCCTCTACTGAATACCTATACTCAACCAACACAAGCATATTAATAACCTACCTTATCATTACTACAATATGTATGTAAAATATATTTTGAACTAATAGAAGGTGATTAGGGAGTCAACTTCACCTTTGAATATCTCCAATCAGGATTAAACCCACAAGATAGTTGAGTCAACTCGTGTGGCGGCCCTTGACTCAAACACACTCTCTTCTTCCTCTCTCGTTTCTTCAATTCTCTTCCTATCCTCCTCTTTCTTACTCTCGTACTAAAATGTCAAGCTAGACCTAGGCTAGGCCCGTGTCTAACTCGACCCAGCTGAATCAGATGGACTTAGATTCAACCGAGTCAACTCGGCTGCGAGTCAAGGTTGCGAGTTAACTTGACTCCCAACACTCTTCTTCTTCTCCTTCCTTCCTTTCTCCCTTTCTTCCTCTTCTTCCTCCTTTCACTCCCTCAACCTCATCCTTTGCTGGGATATCCAGCTGGGCCTGGACCAGGCCCAAGTCTAACTCGACCGAGCCAAACTCGGTTTCAACAGAGTCGACTCGGTTTCAACAGAGTCGACTCGGCTTCAACAGGGTAATAGCCCCATGACTCTCTTTCGCTCTTGGTTCTCTTCCTCTCACTGCCCTTCTCCTTTTCTTTCTTGCTATCTTCTTTTCTTTTGCTGCAAGGATCAGCAACCATGCCCTTCAACTCGACCGAGTCGAACTGCCGCGACAATGGTTCAGCGGAAGGAGAAAACGGCACCCCTCTCTCGTTTTTCTCTATCTTCCTCTTCATGTTTTCTTTACTTCTCTTTCCTTTTTTTTCTTTCTTTTTCGAAAGGGGAGGAGCCCCGATTAGGACAGCTACTCGAGCTGGTGTGGCCGAAGTTATCCAGCAACTCTCCCTCTCTCTGTCAGTCTCTTTCCTCTCTGTTTTCTCATTTTCTTTCTTTTCCTCTTTTCTTTTTCAATGGGTTGCCCTAATGGGTAGCCCTTTATAGGCCCTAAGAGAATTTTAGAAACACTGCTACTACTCTTTGGGATCAGTTGCATCTTTGCAATAGTGGCTCAGATAAGAGCCCACGTTTGTCGCTGTTTTAGTGCGAAACAGGAGATATGGAGATAATCCACTCATACCGATGTATCTCTAAATCCCCGGCCCACTAAATGGACAATTCAGATCAACCAGTGGGCCACATCCCAAGCAGGTGGGTCTTCCGCAGGAATGGGGAAGATGACGGCCTCTCTAATGGCAGATTTGAGTCTACGGGGTGATCTCCTGATCTGAGTCTTGTAGATGGCTCAGATTTGACCCTTGGACACTATGAGACCCACTAAACGAATGGCAGTTAGCATCTCTCAATAATCTAGCTTCAACAGCGGCGACGGTTGCAGACCATTACTTGGCTGTGAAGAAAGCCCTAGTACGAAGGGTTAGGATGGATTTTTAATGAAAGGCTGAGATCCCAGGGGAGGATTTCACATGGATTGCTAGCGTGGAAAGGGAGACTTTTCGTTTTCGGAAAGGAGTGTGTTTTTAAGCCTAATTTGCGGCTGACGTTGTGTGGAGACGGGTGAGATTCAATGGTCGGATCGACCATGGCGTTGTTAGTCTTCTGGTCCTCTACAACATGGACGGTTCGGATCTCCTAAGTGTCCACTGATGGTGGGCCACAACGGTTACAAATGGACGGGTATCCGTCCGTTCAAAATCCACTGCACGCCTGAAGGAATTTCCTTCTTTGGAGAATTTCGGTCAGAGCCGCTCTGACCGATCTCCCTGGTTCAATGCACAACGGGTGCACGTACCGCTGTGCATTTGCAGTAATTGTGGGGTCCGCAGTGATGTCCGTGATCTGATCCACGCCGTTCATCAATTTTGTTAGCCCAACCTAGGGTCTAGCCTAAAGAATGGGGTAGATTCATAGCTTAGGGGGGCTATACACGCCAATGTCATGTGCGATTGGTGGTCTGCGCGGCCCATGGAAATCTTAAGTGGAATCCGGCCCGTCCATTAGTTTCAAAAACAATACACATTAAGTAATAAAAATTACATTAGTATATAATACGGTATATGTTATAAACGTATGATACATTGTATTTATCAATAATTATTTATCAATTAATAACATTTTTAATTTGAAATATTATATATATGTGTATTTATGTATTTTTTTAAATATATATAAGTATTAATTATTCTAAGTGATGTATATGTTTTATATATATGGTATACTACAATAATATGTAGTTTAAATTATAAAATGAAATTATTAGTCGATATACATCAATTACATGATAATGTGTTGACATACAATTTATTTTATATATAGTTTAAATAATGTAAAATAAATAGTATACATGATTTGTATAATTTAAGTAACATACGTATTATTACAAATGATTAAAAATCATTTTGTATTATAATATATTTATACATTTAGAGTGAGTTATTATGGATCAACTTAAGATGGGCCACCCATCTGACTTTGAGTATAGCTTAGCTGGGCCACACTTAGTGATAATTGGGTTTTATACTTGATTATTATAAATCTGATAGTTAGCCTCAATCTAAATAGATTATCAATGGTCCTCAGAGTCAAGTGAAGCATCTAGGTGAAGTCCAATGGTCACTTTAGATGATCAAAACCCCAGACAAATGATGAGAGGTTCTGATCTAAAGATTGATCTTATATCTAACCATTGGTCCTCAATTTCTCGAGATCCTACAACACAGACATTCCATATTTACTTTTCACTAGCTTTAGATATCCCTAAGACTATATAAGTGGAAAACTAACCTTTGATCCTATGATTAGAAGGTTCGGCCCTATTTATGAATGCAGATTTTCCTAATGGCCAAGTTTAGGCTAGAGTGCGTGAATGTTTACTTAAATTGGGATTGAATTTATACTAAGTCAAGTTACCATGGTAAAACACGAGTACAAAAAAGTACGGGGTGTTACACTATAAGGCAAAGGTTAACATGTTATCAAGTCAATCAAGCAGTAATGATAAAGCAACATAACAATCACTTCCTAACTACTCTTGGTAATGTAGGAATGGAATGCGATTGATGATGTATGCCCTCGCACCAAATCTCCCTCAAAAAGCGACTCCGACAACCATTTTTCGCATATATCAGCACTCCCTAAAAAAAGTGCAACTTCATCGCCAAAGGCACATCCTAACTAATGTAATGCAATGCATGGTCATGTTAGCCGAGTACTTAATTAGTGCTTATTCATACAGCAGGTTCGGGAAGCTAAGGTGCCTCCTTTTATATCATTAACCCGAACCAAAGGATCCGTCTAGGGTCATCAATCCTATTTAATCACATACGATAGGCAAGTTGTAAGGCATCACTCCTAATGAAAAGCAGTCGATAGGCAAATTCAAAGTTTATACTCAAGGTCACTACGGGGACGCTCATCACCTTAGCTTAAGCCGACAGCTCGGACACGGTGTCCCATACCACCATGCCCGGTTCACAAGTCTTGGTTGTACCATGGTTAGAGAGGTTCTTTACATTGGAAAGGGGTACCTTAGATTCAAGTAGTGGTGTCCATACATGGTAAACACATAATAGGCCAATCGATTTATTAGAAAAATCTGATTGGTACAGGCACATGCTGATTTAATCGACATAGAGCGCATAAACACCCCTCGTGGCCTAACCACTATCGACAATTGTCTTGCGATCTAGATTCATCAAATATACCCATTGTGGCAAAACTAATTCGGCCACCCGAATAGGAACT
Organism: Magnolia officinalis; assembly: GCA_021015155.1. NCBI lineage: Eukaryota > Viridiplantae > Streptophyta > Magnoliopsida > Magnoliales > Magnoliaceae > Magnolia > Magnolia officinalis. The sequence goes on from JAJHSJ010000002.1 coordinate 28,680,731, forward strand.
GTTACCGATTGCCTGGACTACGTTGTAGCCCCAATCTTACTTAAAAGCAATAGGTAGACACATGTGATAATATGTTAGCATTAATAAACATCTAAACAAATTCCTCATTTACGCATTTCATCAAAACACCTTGATCGTATTACTAACACTTGCATTTATCCCTATAAGCATAGCGACAAATATGATTACATGAAAGAAGCTATACATATGATTAAGGTAATTGAGAATCCTATCTTAATACTCTTAATAAATACAAATCATCGACATTTTCTCGTTCAGATAATTCATCAAACACTTACGCTACACTTCATCAAATATATGGCTAGGTTAGTTACAACATGTATTTTAGTAAATCCTTATATAGAGAGGTCAGCATGCACATGACAATGATGATTCCTAAATTAGTAGTCATGGCAAGCACGAATCATATTTATATGTTCATTCAAACATTTCAACAAACACACGAGAGGCATATTTTGTTCAAAATAGTTCACACATTATATTATATCAAAAGCGGCGTATCTAAGACTGTATGGCAACAATCGAGTTAGATATAAATCATTAGCTGACATTAAAACCATTGATAACCATAACCTAAATGTTTATAGTCCGCACCTTTCATCAGAATACTCGATTCGGACTCGGTTCAAATTCTACATTCCCGAAAACGGAACATCGGGCACCTAAATAACGAAATAGGTTAGCTAGTTTGCTAATGAGTCAATCTGGATCTCTATAACAAGATTAGGGTTAGGTTTTCTTACCAAAATCATAGCCGAAACAGGTTGTGTAGCGTAACGGGGAGGTGATTCAGTGTGTGGAGTCGTGGGAGAGAATCACTACAACGATCACCAAAGAGCTTTCTTCTCTCCTTCCTCTTTTCTCTTCTTTTCACTCTCTCCCTTATGGTTTTGGGGAAATTCATATATGAAAGAGGTGGGTGATATAAGCCCAGAAGTGATGCAAATGGCCCCTGGGCCACTATAAACATGGGTTATACCCTTTGGGCAGCTGTTTTTGACAAACAGAGCTCATAGGGAGGCCCACTACTCACATACATCACAGGGTAAGTTCCCTGACAATGGATCTATGTCAGGATGTAGTTTCGGTGCGATCAGATAGGCTGATCGACCTTGGAGGACCTGTGTCAGATCAACTATCAAATTTACTCGATTGGGGCCACAAGTATACGGATACGTGTAGGAAAATTTTCTTTTCCCATGGGTGAAGTTTGGTTAGAAACTGATGGTCCAAAATCTCCAATTTCGCGTGTGAGCGAGTGGCACAATTCACTTAAGTTTTATTACATTTTATAAAGATATTCGCATTTCTCACACACTTCACTCAGGGCTTAAGTTGTGCATTTTTGGACACTATCTGGGCTCGATTCCCACGATGGTTGTCAAGCCTAGTAGGATGGACATAATTCTATAGTTTTGAGGTCATCGGACACTTGACATGCGGTCCAGGTCCGATACGGAGTTTCAATGTACTATCGAGAGTGACAGGCTCTTGGGATTTCTCCTAGGTCTTTAAGTGGTGTTGAGTCAGCGGTATTAATCGTTTTAGACCTTCTCGTTTGTGAAAATGATGACCCGAACTAAATCCACTGATTATTTAGTTTAGCACTTAACTAATTTTTCCCTAAATTACGACAAGATATAGTCCTTAGGTATTTCTACCTGAGGTGGTACTCGGGTCTTTGTTCTAGATTTTTCTGAGACGTTACAGTAGGAGATGACATATGGAGAAGAATTACACGAGTCCCATAATCCAGAAAGATGAGAATTCAGATAATTCGCCAAGAGAGGCCAATTTAACAGATCTAGTGAAGGCAAGAGTGGTTGTGACGTATACTTTGTGTCTAAGGTTAGACACTTGTATAACGAGTGAATTCTAGACACGGGGGCATCATATAACATATGTCCTTATCAGAGTTGGTTCGCCATGTACAAAGAGTATGATTATAGTCTGATTCTTATAGGCAATGATCATGCTTGTAAGATTATTGGAATTGGTTTGGTGCATATTAGAATGTTTGATGTGGTTGAGCATACTTTAACAGATGTTAGTCACATTCCTGATTTGAAGAAAAATTTAATATCTCTGAGAACTCTTGATGCACTGCGGTGCAAGTTCTCCAGTTATGAAGGTATCTTGAAAATTTTTAAAGGGGCACTCATAATTATGAAGGCATAGAAGAGCAGAAACCTTTATAGGTTGATTGAGAGTACTGTATCGGTGGAGCTACAATGTCTATAGCGGAATCCATGTAAATATGTATGTGGCACATGCGCCTAGGCCATATAAGCGGGCACGATATGAGGTATGACTTGATCGTGGTTTAATTCCTGCTTTAAAAATTTTTGATATATATATATATATATATATATATATATATATATATATATATATATGTATGTATGTATGTATGTATGTATGTATGTATGTATATGTGTGTGATCATTGCGTATATGGAAAACAATCAAAATTGTCATTTAAAATAAAGAAACATATTAGTAAAGGATAACTTAACTATGTGCATTCTGAAGTGTGGGAGCTACCGCCCATTATTTCTAGAGGAGGGTCATCATTCTTTGTATATTTCATTGACGACTTCTCTAGAAAGGTGTTGGTTTATTTTATAAAGAATAAATCTGATGTATTTTCTACTTTCAAGTCAAGGAAGGTTATGGTTGAAAAAATAGTCAGGCCGACAGTTGAAAGTTCTAAGAACAGATAACATCAGATAGTTTACTTTGAAGGAATTTAATATGTTTTGTAGGAATGAGAGGATCATAAGGTATAATACAATAAGGGATAAGATAGAGCAGAATGATGTGGTGGAGTATATGAATCAGACTCTTTTGAAAATAGCCTGAAGTATTCTAAGTAACGTTGGGTTAGGAAAGGAGCTATAGGCCTAGGCCATTAAGACAACTTGCTATTAGTGAATCATTTCCCATCTACGTCGATTGATTGCAAAATTTTAGAAGAGATATGGAATGGTTAAGAAGTTGACTACTCAATGTTGTAGATTTTTTGTTGCGATGCTTACTCACATGTACCGTTAGTTGAGAGAGATCAGCTACACCAAAGGGCTAAAAAGTATATCTTTGTATGCTATGGTAATGGAGTGAAATGGTATAGACTGTATGACCGGGTTTCTTGAAATATCATATTTAGCCATAACATCAAATTCGATGAAGGTTCCCTGTATCAGAAGGATGAGCATAAGGAAATCAAAATATCGATTGTTAATGTGGAAATAGATAGAGGTGAAACACCTTAAGAAGCTAAGCTAGAAGAAGAGGTAAATGGATGTTGTTACTATCAGAATATACTATTACGTATAAGCCGGCAAAAGTAGTAAAAGGACAAGCAGTGGCGGATTTCGTTGAGCGCACCCTGTAGCAGACTGCGAAACCATCAGTGATAACTTTCCAGATGAACAAGTTATGCTGGCTGATTCGCAGAGCCCATGGCAGATGTATTTCGATGGTATTGCCCAAGCGTCAGGAGCGGGGGCAGGAGTGATATTCATTACTCCTTAGGGTGATTTGTTGTCATACTCTTTCACGTTGGGCATTACATGTACAAATAATGAAGCTGAGTACAGAGCCCTCATCATTGGAACGGAAATGGATCGAGAAATGGGAATCAAAACGCTGCATATCTTTAGGGATTCTAAGCTTATTATAAATCAATTGATGACCGAATTTGAGGTGAGAAAATAGAAACTTTTGTCATACTGCCGAAAAGCACAACGGTGTTAGAACAGTTTTGTCATGTTGAGATCAAACACGTACCGCAGTCTGAGAATGCAAGGGCAGATGCTCTGGCTAGTTTGGCGGCAGCTTTTTCTTGTCCAAGTCGAAGCCCTCTTCAAGTAACTATAGAGGAAAGAAGGTTTCTACCATCACCAGAAATCATCGAAGAAATCGTCAAAACACTCCCTGCATCGTGCTTAGAAATAACGACAGATGGTTGGTGTCAGCCCTTCATCGATTACCTTAAGTATGATATCCTGCCAGAAGATCCAGCGCAAAGACAGTAAATCAAGCAACGGTCAAATAGATTCGTCATATGTAGTGAGGTATTATACAGAAAATATTACAATGAAATGCTGCTACGTTGCTTAGAAGAACATGAAGCAAGCCACATATTGCGAGAAGCACACTCTGGGGAGTGTGGGGCACATCAAGCTGGCCAAAATCTATTCTATAGAATACATCGAATGTGATATTATTGGCCTACCATGTTCAAAGATGCGGTAGATTATGTCAAATGAGGTCATGAATGCCAAATTCACAACAACGTTATACACATTCCGCCAGAAGACCTGCATCAGTCAATCGCCTCTTGGCCCTTTTCAACTTGGGGACTTGACGTCATTGGTCCCATAAATCTGCCTTCATCTAAAGGAAAGCAGTATATTTTAGCAGCAACAGATTACTTCTCTAAATGGACAGAAGCAATTGTTTTACGCAATGTTAAAGAGAAAGATGTGGTTAATTTCATCCGGCATGCAATAATATACCGTCATGGTATTCTGAAGAAGATTGTTACAAATAATGGCACTCCCTTCAAAAACAGAGGCATGGAAAAGCTATGTTAGAAATTCGGTATTCATCATTCCTTTTCGACACCTTACTATCCACCGGCCAATGGATTAGCGGAGGCGTTTAATAAACAATAGTCAAGATACTGAAGAAAACGGTGATAGGGAACAAGCGTGATTGGGATGAAAGATTGCAAGAAGCTTTATGGGCATACATAACTACTACTCACCGGACGACAACAAGAGCGACACCATATTCACTATCTATGGGGTGGAAGCAGTAGTCCCGATTGAAATACAAGTAGCGTCGCTAAGAGTGGAAGTGCACCGTCCATATCAGACGATGAAATGCAAAGATAAGGCTAAACGAGCTGGATCAACTCGATGAAAAATGCCTGGTGGCTCAACAGTGATTACAATCGTACCAGGCAAGGATATTGGCCCCTTTGATAAACGTGTTAGGTATCGCTTTTTCAAAAAAGGGGATATGGTGCTGATGTTAAAAAGACCTATAGTAGTCACCCGTCGAACAGGAGGCAAATTTGAGCCTAAATGGGATGGGCCTTATATAGTAAAAGAAGTATACTCCAATGGTGCATACAGAGTTGTGGATCAAGACGGACAAGGTATCAGTATACCGGTCAATGCTCGCTTCATCAAGAGATATCGTCCCTGAAGACGCTAATGATTTTGATTCAGAATATTATTAGCATGATAGTTTTATATCAAAAGGGGGCAAGAATAAGCAAGACCATGTCCATATATCGTCAAATGAATGTATAGAGAAGAAATTCGCAAGCATAGCAAGACTACACATCAACAAGTATTGTGAAAAGAAAGTGACCATCATCATCATCAAGTGAGCCCTACAAATTTGGCTAAAATTAGTATCGTCACCAAGTTAATATATTATGAACGGCACAGACGGATCCTCTTGAAGATATTATCAAAAGCGGTGACGTATCAATCTCAGTCGGAGATGTCTATCATTCTGGCAATAATGACGATCATACTTATTATTGTCTTTTAAGGCATTTTAAGGCAGTCTAGCTAAGCCCTGAAAGGGCCAAGTCTTAAAAGGGCCAGCTACGCATGAGACCTATCAATTTCGTCATTCGGGCAGCAATGAGAAGCCAGCGGCCCTAAAAAGCTCGTGAAGGCCATCATATGCATACCCATGCGGGCAGCTGACGCAGTCAGTGACTAGAAGCCTAAAAGGCTAAAAACTTCTCAATGGCCAGTCACGTGTGAGACCAATGCCATCTGTATAGATTTCCAGCAGCGTCACGAGGAATGGAGGAAAATTCCCTCCCGTGAATGGGCTCCACCTTGGAGACGAAGGAAAAGCGGACTACAGTGTGAGCTCTTTATCCATGTCCATAGATGGGCCAACCATGCGTAAGACCCCCCAGATCTTTGGTTTGATTTCAGTACTAAATCATGAGGAAAGGCTTAAACCTACTCATTGATGGACTGACGACCCTAGATTTGGTACCCTAAAGGTCACCTTGCGAGCTATGTGAACTCTAGAGAGTTACCCGGCCAACCCTATGCATAATTCCAACTGAGTTCACGGCCCCGGTATCTTCACTTGGACCCCTCTGATGGATTGCGGTTTGTGAACTCCCCAGGCTGCGAGAAATCCAGTGAACTCTTAAGAGTTACAGAGACCATCACGTGAGACTCGACTCCACTACTCAAGAGTCTAAAAAACTGCGTGGGCTCTACTACTCAAGAGCTTAAACTGTGTGTAGCTGACTAAATTGAAATTTAGTACCGCCAATCAAAACAAAAATCATATAGGAGATCCCGCACTAACAAGCATAAAATGTTGGTGTTTTATAATTAGTTCCTTATTAAATGTCATGTCAAGATTATTGTATGGATAAATATGTCGAAAATGATCTGCGATGAAGAAATGCATAAAAGAATGAAATATCTCAAAATATTGTCATGAGTTCATTGCTTGGAATAAAAAAAGAAATTACATGATCAAAAAGCATATACACAAAAGGAGCTACATGTAAATAAACACATAATACTAAGATAATGTAAGAATATATGGCCATATATGCTTACAATTGAAACATATTAAAATATGACAATTGCTTGATATAATGACAAGAATCCCAAAGTTCCCTATGCAGAATGTGTTTCTTCTAAAGTAAATAAAATCACAATTATATTAAGACAGAACAAAATTATCCAATGTTTAGTATCTTGTACTTTGAAGTTAAATGTTTCAAAATATGTCTATTCTTCCGAAGAAGATGAACCTTCAATGGTAATGTGCTTATCCTTCTGAAGTGGATGACGATGTCCTGACATTTCTTGCCTTTCTGGTTGAGGAGATTGTCGAGTAATATGTGTAAAGACGGAGGAAGACAGAACTGTAAGAAATCGTCATTCTTTATAAAGAACTTCATGAGTGTTCGTCAAAGGAGTACCGAAAGCTCTCCATCCTTCAAAGGTATCAGCAGGCTTTGCTTCATAAATGGCATCCTCTAAAGAAAACCTGGTACCAAATTGATCTTAAAAGGGGGGAGGGCTTGTTTCTTCAAAATAGTCGATGTCCAGATCTTTCTGATAATCTCTAAGACAAGGAGGGGGAATCCACATGACATGACCTACTGAAAGATAATTGTCTACCAACTAATGTTGGTGAACCCACCATCACATCCAGTAGTAAGAAGCGCTAACCGGATAATTATGACCAGGAATGATGAAATTGTCACGAGTTTCTAGTATGGTTTGATCAAAGCCAAACTGGTGAGCAAATCGACTAGGGTAATATGGTTCGCACTAGAATATGCTACCTTTTCTCCATGGATGAATGTTGGATCTAATAGAAACAAGGAAAGAACGCTCGTTAAATGAGATAGAATCATCATCAATAGCGTCTACGTCTTCCGGGTAGCTAGACAATGGAAATTGGTGAAAATCGATGGGATCGTCGCTTTTTATTCTTCTAAAAATCCATCCACTCAATTCTTTAATCTTATCCCTCAATTGGAAATGTTGAAGAGGAAGCTGATCAGAGTTCGAATATGCCCGCCCAGAGTCAGCAAACATCCAAGGAAAATATACTCCTAACCAACCTACGAAGAAATGCTAAGGAGCACAGATAGAAAAGACTTCAGGAACAAGATCTTTTGAACCAGAAATAACATCTTCAAAGGCGCGATAGAGAGAACATAGAACTAGGGGAGCTAGCGAATATTTCTAGCCTTCCACCATTGCTCCTGCAACTACAAAGTACGAGGGTCTAATAGTATCCGATCGATTAGAATCATGGAATATCACTAAGCTCAATCAGTAGGCAAGAAAGGCGGCTAATTCGCAAGAAGGACTGTATTCCGCAGAATGCTCTGTTTTCTTATGAATGTCCTTAAAGTTCCGTATGGTTGTGGCCTGCATAGTTGTCGAGACGAAAATGCATACTTCAGAAAATTATTAAAAGGATGGGGTTATGAAAATAGAAGTTGGTAGGAAAAGACTATACCGCAATTTTTTAGAAAAGTGAGTTAAACATTTAAGAGAAGAGATACGATCAGGATGAAGGGAGACGGCCAGTGCACTGAAAAGTTTAAGGGTAGTTTTAGAAATTTTTGGATATACCTCCTTCTATAGATGTAAGAGTAAGTTCTTCATTGGAGGGTATATATGCGTCAATGATATCGCCCATAATGAGAAGACTGGCTATACAAAATAGATTCCATAAAGAGATGCTCGTTTCACCTAAGGGAAGGTGAAATGAATTGGTGATTAAAGACCGATGGTTAAGAAGGCATCTGAGGATAATAGCATCCATGCGAAAGTCTTCGGATGTAGCTATGATTGCGTCAGAAAGGGTAATCTGCTCCAGTATGGCGATATGTTTTCGGACGACGGCACAAGCCCAGGCACTGTAAAAATCATGAATGGACTACAGGCCGATGGCTGTAAATCTCCATATGAGCCTTCCAGTCTTCTGGTCAAGGATGATCATCCAGTCGTCCTTTAGTTGCAGTTCATTCGAGTTCTTCGGACGGAAGAAGATCGATCCTCCATTTGATTTCAAGAATTAATCAGAGAAGGATCGAGGGGGCATCTGTTGGTATACGAAAAATGTGCAAAAGTTTCCATCATTTAAAGAGGAGAAGATAAGAAAGAATGGCTTAGTATTGCGCCGGAGTGCACAAAGCAAGAGATATTGATTGTGCGGGACCGCGCAAGAGATATTGATTGCACGGGACCGTGCAACCAAAATACCAGTTGTACGGGATCGCTCAACTGACTTACAGGGTTGGTTCTCTAAGAAGGATCCGAAGTAGTGGAAGATGGTTTGCGTGGGTCCGCGCAACCGATATCCGTTGCGCGGGATCGCACAACCAAAATATCAGTTGCACGGGTTCACACAATGAATTCTAGAACTGATTCTTTGTAAAAGATATCAAGCATTTGAAAGGTGGGTCCCATTGCACCAAAATTGAGGTACTACACATGCGAGGGTCTATAAATACCCCCTCCCCTCCTTCATTTGAGAGGATTGAATATTTTGGAGAGGAAGCAGAGCAAGGAAGGAGATTGAAGGTAAGAGAAGAAGCTCTGGTCAGTTGCGCGGGTCCGCGCAACCAGACTGCCCTGCAGTCTGTGAAGTTAAAGGGTCGTTATGCTGCTGGAATGGCCAAGTCTCCAGATTTCTTCTGTTCTAAGCTCCAAGAGGAATCAGTAGAAGGGACTCATATTATATTCCTCTTAAAGAGATGATCAAATCAAGAGTCGAAATGCTGCCGGATTTGATATCTGACTTGAATATTTGAACTTTGTCAATTTGTACATTTTGAATGATCTATCTTAGAATCAAGGGATATCTGAGGACGCGAATGAACTCAGTATTAATAAAATATGATGATTTCCTTCTTACTCTCTCTCTCTCTCTCTCTCTCTCTGTTATGCTTGAATAAGATAATCCCCCAAATCAAATGCATTTGTTTCTTGTTCGAAACAGTGATTTCTAAGTGTTAAATCCATGCATTTAGTACCCTTTTTCAGTCTAGGCTCCTAAATTCACCTTGCAACACAAACACGATTAAAATAAGATATTAAACAATATCATGTTCGTAAATTCAGGTAATAATTGGGGTCTAATATGCAATATTTGACCATTAACACAATCCCCAACCAGCATTTTGCTAGTCCCAAGCAAAGTATGCGAAAAGAATAATTTAAGAATTACGGGACAATTCCTATAAAACCAAGTGATTTTTGAAAAACAATCCAGACAATAGAATTCTAAGATTCATGAATGTTGGGCATTACTTTCTCCTAGGCTCAAGTGCACAGTAAACTTCATAGTCAAGTTCAAAGTATTAATCCATCCATTAGAAAATTTCTAAACATTGAGTTCTATGGGTGTATAGCGCAACCTTGACTTATACAATTAAAGGTTCAATCGTCAATTTGCATGATAACATTGATAACCAAAAGGAACACTCTGGATAACTGACCTAAGCCAAAACTTGCGTTACAGTTCAATTTTTATTTTTTTTTCATTGGCGGCTTTCACGCTATGTCAACCTTGGGGAATCGAACCCTCACCTATAGGGAGCAAACCTATGGCGAAGACCATTCGCCCAATCCTTTCCGAAGGCAACTATTTTTTAGCCAGGTATTCTTTTTTCTTTTTTCCTTTGAACATAATGGACGAATTCCCCAGGTTGACTCCTTCGATGCCTAGTGACTACCAGGTTAACAATTCAATATCGAACTGAAGCTTTAACATGTTAACTAGGTGTGATATGTGAAATCAAGACTCAATCAATATTTAAAACTTCTAATCATGGATTAACAATTTGAACTTAAATGTGAAATCTAACAGGTGGCTAAATCCAAGAGTCATAAATTACCAACATTACGTATCTTATAATTATAAATCAAAGATGATAGTCAAAATCACTTCGAATTCACAAGAATTTTTAGAAAAAATTTAAAAATTTTCACAATTTTTGCTCAAGACCAAGAAAATACTGATTAGGTAACCTAATCTCCCATCCCCAACCTAAAATTTACATTGTCCTCAATGTAAAAGATATAAGTATGCAATGCACATGAGACAACGAAATTGAAAGAGAAGTGATGGAGAGATAATACCTGATGAAGGAGTTAAGAGGCTTTTTACAAAGAGATTTCAGCATGACGGTGGTTCGGCACAAGACTCAATCCAACAAAAGCAAACTATCCTAACTGCATAAAGCTGACTATCCTATAACGGCATCAAGAAAACTATCCTAGTCCTATGAAAGCAGGGGAAAAACTACTCAGTCATGCTGCAAGGTTCCTCTTTCGACCAGTATCTTGATAAATTTCTCAGTAGGTTACTCAAGAAGATTAGCCAAAAGTCCTTTTTGCAATAGGCTTGGATGCCCTGGAGCATGAATTTTCAGAGAAATTTATGGACCTCAGCATAAAATTATCATTGAATCGCTTAAGGTATCCAGAGTATATATGATTCACTTGTGACCGAAAAAGTTTCAATGTTAGTACTCGATGGTGAATCTGAGACTACAGGTAGATAAAATTCAGAAAAAATCTCAGGAAGTGATGTAGTCTCAACATATTCTGAAGTTCCAGACTTCGGTTCCATTGTCAACTCCTCCTCCTTTAATGGTAGACATTTAGGATCTGGGGAAGGATGGGCTTCAAAATAAGGGTTCTCTCGGTCAGTGATAACTACCGAGATGTTGTCTTGCAAGGCATTCACTATGTCTTTTATCACGAGATTGTTTGAATTTGCAAAGTGTGTCAAGCAATCATCCAAAGAATTGGAAAATTCAAGTGAGAGTGACTCATTCTCCACATTGAAGTTTGTGATGATCTGCCTAAGGAATCCATCGTCTTTGAAAGTGGATGGACGCATGCTCTCTTACTCTTGCCTGCACAGACAGATTGAAAATCAATAGGGGAAGCATTGATGAAAATACTTTATTCATTGAAGCTACTCAGTAAAGGCATTGAATCATCAAAAGTGTACAGCTCAGATGGTGGCCTCAACTGGGTGGTTTCAACTTCCAGAGTCATATCGAGCAACTCGTCCCTCTCCTGAAACATATCATCATTTAATTCAGGGGAGTGGTCCAAACATGTTTCACGAGAGTTAGAAGGGTCGGTTATAAGGGGCTCATCCTCCACATTTAAATCAAGCATGTTAAATGAGTGGAGTAGATCCTTATGACTAATCACTTCTTGTATTTCTTAATCACTGACTCGGACCATACTTGAGATTGATTCCAGGGGAATTTGGACTGCACATTCATGATCATTATCCCAATACTCATCATCGTCTAATTCAATGCAGTACACACTTGGGATGGGATCGCTTTCCTCACATTCTATTCCTAAATTAGGTTGAGGTTAGAATAAACTAACCACTCCTTCATCATTGAAATCATGTGTGTCATGTGAGTGAAATGTGTCATTATTATTATATTTAAAAGACACTCATGCCTTTTGATCATTCTTTTGAACCGTCATCGAGATCGACTCTTCGGGAAATTGAACCGTATGCTTATTGTCATAATCCAACTCTTCATTCTCAATTTCATTATTCTCCATAATCGCATCACGTGAATTCCACTATTGTATAAAATCTGTAAGTTCTCGTAATGCTTGAGTGAGTTCCTGATTTTAGTGTGGAATTTTGAAGTGAATTCTCTTGGATTGTTCCTTTTTGGATCTCAGAGGTATAGGACCCAAGAGAATTATCACTATGGTGCATTATTGATTCAACTTCTCAATTTTAATATTTTCACTAATCATGAGTAGGGAGTTGGGAATGAAAAATTGGATTAGGTTGAGGTTGGGGTGAATTAGCCTCCATTAACCTATCAAGGCATGAATCAAGCGCTTCTAGTGTTTTTCTAATTTCAGCAAAACCGCCCATATAACTCTGATGTGAATCCTCTTGGATCTTTTTTGGTTGGATCTCAAAGGTAGGGGATCCAAGAGAATAATCATTATAACATGTTGTTGGTTCATCTTCCCAATTTTGATGTTTCCATTGATTATAATCATATGGATCATAAGTGGGAGAATATAATGGTTGATAATAGTCCTTATTCCCATAATTATGATCACGTAAGGACTTCTTAACCGATGGAGCATAATATTCTAGTCGATTCTCGATATTAGTTTCAGAAAAATCTTGAGATATAGGTTGAATTCCATCATAATCATTATACATTCCTCCTCAATATCTCTTATCCATCTCAACATATTGATGTATCCACTCTTTCATGGTGAAACCTTAACTCTAAATCTAATTTAAAAGAAAATAAAAGAAAATTCCTATAGCAGTAAGAGATCTAGATAGAGGAGAAGCTAGAAAGAAGTTACCAGATTAGAGTTTCCTATGTTAAGATCCTGTAAAAGAAAACAAAAGAATTCAGTTTCTAAAAACAAAAATTCTGAAATTAGAAAGTTTCTAAAAACAAAAATAGAATGCTAGTTTCTAAAAAGGAAAGAAATCCTATAATTAGAAAGTTTCTAAAAATAGAAAATAAAACCCTAATTCTAAAAGAGAAAAAGTAGAGAAATTAGAAAGAGATTACCAATTTAGAAAGTCTATGCCAGGATCCTACAAAACAGGAAAGTTATGTTAGTTTTTAGAAATCAATAGAAAAACCTAAATTTAAAAAAAAATAAAAAAAAATAAAAAAAACCCTAATCTTAACATAATTTTAAAACTAGCTAATCCTAGAAAAACGTAACCGTCAATCCCCGGCAACGGCGCCAAATACTTGTTGACGCCCCAAGTATAGGGTTGCAATGTAGTAATAATCTCAGTAAGATCGAGATCGAATCCACAGGGACTGAACCTTGTACGTATCCTGAAAGTAGCTAGAACTAGAACTAGAAGAAGATGTAATCTAAATCAGGAAAATTAAGAGAGTAATGGTGAATAGATTAATTAAAAACTAATAAATTTAAAGGTGAGAAACTAGGGTGCCAAGGATTCACTTGTAGCAATCAGCGAGATCTATGCTTGATTCAAGAACAGAACTGGCATCAGAGTCCCATCTTCATCCAATTGGAAAGAAGAGATTTGTCAGATCTCTGAACTTCTCATAGATCTAATTATCAACAGATTAGAGTGGTGAAGATTCGGAAGTGATTCCGTTACCTAACCATGCCCAGGAGACAAGGCAAACAACAACAATTTACCAATCCACAACCAACCATAGAGATTTGTGAAAGTTATGAAGGATTTTGTCACCCTACCATGCCCATGGGACGATGGTAAACAACGGGACTTACTAATTTCACAATTTCAAAAATGGAAAGAACATACTTAAAGCTATCGTAGATCCATTGTAATTTAAGTCACAACAAACCATTAAAAACTAAAAGTATATCATATAATCAAACTAGAATCCAAGAGAGTTTAACAAAACATGAATTAAAGCTATAGGAAACTACCCATCACGCTACAAGCTTCACCTCTTAGCCCTAGCTAAGAGGTTTAGCCGATCACAGTCATGATTAGCCAAAAATGCTTAAAAAGAAAGCATTAAGGGAAGAAACAATGAAGAAGAAGGGGAAGAAGAACTCGATGCCGCTGGCCGACTTCCACGGTCTCTCTCTCTCTCTCTCTCTCTCTCTCTCTCTCTCTCTCTCTCTCTCTCTCTCTCTTCTCTTCTCTTCCTATCTTGCCTCCACGGCTGCCCCAAGATGGCTGATCTCCACATCCAAGCCTTCCTTTTATAGATTAGGAGGGAGGGCAAGGTCGATCGGTGCTGCTGAAGTTGTTTAATGCACACCAGGTGCGTGCGCAGCCACAAAACGCAAGCCAACTTGCATTTGAATTGAACTTCGGGATGGTACACTGTCAAGAACCCTGTTTTGGCTTCATAGTTGGGTAAAAACTCCCCTCTGAAGGTTCTGGACGGTTTGGATCAACCATCCGAACATAAACAGTGGCTCACAACACCTCGCAACGTTCGAAAAAATCAGACGTGCGTTTCTTGCGAAAGGACTTGTGCTTACATGTTCAGTGGGCCCCATAATGATGTTTTCAGTGAAATCCAACCCGTTCATTGGATTGCTGGCGAAATTTTAGTTGGAAAGGAGTAGTTTTGGTCGAATTTTGGTATGGTCCACTATATCAAATCAACTTGTCATTCATCCTGCATTTTCTAGCGATCCACATGTATACATGTGGATGGGGCCAAATGGCCATCTTGGCTAAGGTCGTCCCCACTTCCTAGAGCAGATTAATGGTCCGGATCATCCGTTTGGAAGATGGGTGGGGCCCACTATCAAAATCCAGTCGGTCAGTGTCCATTCGCTGGACGCTGGTGCGGAAGGTGACGGGTCAACCAACGTTGACCGAACCGGCTGGTCCGGTGTGGTGCGAGCGCGTGTACCCTATGTACATGCGATGTATATGTGGGGTCCACTGTGATGTATATGTAAAATCCGCTCCGTTCATTCGTTGTGCCACCTCATTTAAGGGGTTGAGACCAAAATTGAAGCACATCCAGATATCAAGTGGGCCCAGATCAGTGAATTGTGGGCTGATCTATCTGTTAGGCCACTTCCACAAAGATACAATGGCTGAAATTTGACGTGTACGATTAATTTAAGGTCCTCAAGCCAGATATATAGTTTTGAGCTGAATGGATGATGGGAACCCTGTGATCTTGTATTCTGGACAATTTTCAAGCCTCTTTAACGTGAATTGCCTGATTTTCTCAGATCTTTGGTGTGTAAATTCTTCGATCTTAGTTCCCTAGGGTCTGTCCCTTGCCTTGGTGATTTCTGAGCGTTAAATTCATGCCTTTAGTATCCTCTTCAGTCCAGGCTCCTAAATTCATCTTGCAACACAAACACGATTAAAATAAGCTGTTAAACAGTATCATGTTCGTAAATTCAGGTAATAACTATGGTCTAATATGCAATATTTAACCCTCAACAGTTCTTCATTAAATAGGAGCTTTGAATGCTCATAGAAGTGAAGGATCACAATGAAAAGAACATGAACTCGTATAGATAGAGTATAAATGGGCTAGAATAAGCTTGAGATACACTAAAGACTCTATGGTGCCTATTTCCACTAATTTTACAAGTTTCTACAAGTCGCTTTTATAGAAAAAAGCTTCCAACGAATAGAAAACGACTATAAAACAGCTAGTTTACAGTGTTACTGAATTGACCTTCGGTATCACCGAACTTGCTTCGATGGTACCGAATTGTTTATCGGTAGTACCGAATTAAATTCCCAAGTTGCTGGTTAAAAACAGTTTCTTTCGGTGGCACCAAACTTTGTTTATTAGTGGTAGTCGGTGTCATTAAAATATCCAATTGGTGACACTGAATTAATGTTGTAAGCGTGCTGGACTGTTTTGAGGCCTTCGGTAAGACCGAAGGCATCTTCGGTGGTATCGAAGGTGCTATTTGGTGGTACCTTCATCCTATCGACAATGAAAAGATTTTCTTGTTTTGTCTAATAAATCATTCAACAACTTGGGATATGGAAAAGCCAAGACTGTAGGATATAAAATATGAACTTAGGATTAGCTTAGAATAGATAACCTAAGTAGGTATTCATATTTGGGATGGGATCATCTATTTGCAAAGTCAAGATCATAGAAGTATTTCTTTGTCTTCAACGTGGCTTTGATGCTTTTGATCCAGTTGCGTCGGCGTTCTTCACTTGCCAAGAACTCATTAGACTACAAGGCACAACTAATCACGTAATTGACAAACATAGATGTAAATAAGTGCACTAACAGACCTTCCAACTAGCCCAAACCAAATAAGAAAATTCATTCCCATATAAACTAGCAAATGGTCATGGGAAGAAAAATATTTAAAAGAAACTTCAGAAAAAATACTGTTTTGATCCCATCGAAGGGTTTTCAATGGCATCGAAGACCGCTCATTGACATTGAGTAGGTATAACAAATATGTCCAGCAAGCTCAAGTTAAAATCCTGGATTTTCTCAATGGCATCAAGGGACCTTTGATGGCATCGAAGGTTCACCTCGATGGCATCAAAGACCACTCGATGACATCAAGTGAATACTTCAAACTGTCCAACAAGAGTAAGTTCAAATCCTGGATTTTCTTGATAGCGGATTTTCTCGATAGCATCAAGGGACCTTTAATGGCATCGAAGGGTCACCTCGATGCCATCAAAGACCACTCGATGACATCAAGCGGATACCTCAAACATTCCAGCAAGCTAATGGAAACAATCATGATTTTTTTGATGACATCGATGGACCTTCGATGGTATCGAAGGTTCACCTCGATGGCATCAAAGACCACTCGATGACATTGAACACAGATCTAAACTGTCCAGCAACCTTT
Organism: Magnolia officinalis; assembly: GCA_021015155.1. Classification (NCBI taxonomy): domain Eukaryota; kingdom Viridiplantae; phylum Streptophyta; class Magnoliopsida; order Magnoliales; family Magnoliaceae; genus Magnolia; species Magnolia officinalis. The sequence goes on from JAJHSJ010000002.1 coordinate 28,697,643, forward strand.
CAAGATAAAATTGAATTTTCTCGATGGCATCAAAAGAGACTTCGATGCCATCAAAGTTAACAGATTTTTGCTCATTTTTTTATTGTTGCAAACTCCTTTACATAAACAAAAGAGGAGTTTCTTTGTAAATGGGTGAGTCATAAAGAGAGCTTTATGAGTGTGTGAAACCCTAGATAAAAACCCTTCTACCAACCTTTCTTCCCTTATGGAGTTCATCATTCAGTCCTTTTGTTAAAGATATTCATTGAGCATTTGAAGCTTAGAATGAAGAATGAACTCCAGCATTCATTAATGCTTTAGTAACCATCTTTAATGGCAAATCTGTTGTGCTAGAAAAGCATTGAATGCCTACCCTTAGGAATCCTAATCTTAACTATAAAAACTCATCATTAGTAAGTTAGGATTCACATACCCTTTGTCATGCCCCGAACTCAGAAACTGGGCTCACAAAATTTCCGATCACCAAATCCGGTGCCGACAGCCTCCGTAGTACCCCATTCTCGGCTCCCGGTACCCATACACCAGGTTCCGATCCTGGGATCCCACAAGGAGGATTTCAAACATGATTTGATTCATAATGAGCATAACCATAAGCATAACCCACGAACAATAACCACAAGAACACCATCACAAAATTCACTATGATAAAAAACTTTAAGTACAATGCGTCTAAAGGGAAATACAATATAATGAAAGTAACAAAAACTCCAGAAGCTCGGCTGCACGCTCCAACTGCAGCGAGACTACGGTTACGTCCTGGCGTCACTTGCACGTATCAATCGTGCATAAGCTTATGGAAAGCTTAGAGGGTGGTGTAAGTGTGTGCGTAGTATAAGCGTACTCAGAATGCAAGGTCAGAGTAATGCGGAATCTTACTGATGAATACATGAATGCAATCAGCCGTACCAAGGCTATGCGGTGCAAGATATAAATGTTATCGGTCATGTAAAGACCATGCGATGCAAGATGCAGCTCAAGCTTGTCAATCCTCATCATATATCAGTACAGTTCTCATTCTAGATAATCACCGGAGTTTAGTACACTCCAAATGGCACTGCCGCTCTCCTAACCGCATAGTCCAAGTGAGCGTAAGAAACCTCACTATCCGCCTGACCAATAGTCTATTAATACCTATCCGGCACGTCGATAGAGGATCCATTCATGAGCTGGTCAAACTCAGCCTAGTATTGCCCCTACCCTCGAGCGAGTAAGGCCACACCCCTTTCCAATCGACCACGACACAGTGGGAGACGCGGCCTCCTGGTATTCGGCCCTCGTGCGCTCATATATCCACTCGGTCTCGACGTTGGAGTCATCCTCTGGTACCATCGGGTTTAGAGATTTTCACCCAAGGACATCTATGGCACCCCGATGCTAGAATCAGTATTTTCGGTATTCGATACGACCATCCACTATGTGCCTGTGGAGGCTATGGCCCTGATATCGCTAGGGCATACAGTAACCCCAATCACACAAATGCAAGTGCATGAATCACACAACCAGTCATACAACAGTCCTATGCGTACCACGCGCTCATGTAGGGCAACTCCGCCTATTAGGGAGCACATAAACAATCTGCCTGAGGGCATATGCTATGATTAGTCACTCCTCATATCAAGCATACATATGATGCGTATGATCATGAATCATGGACTTATACATGTCATAAGGTGATGGGCTTGTGCATAACAGATATGGGCCTAGACGGCCTACTCACTACAAGTATGGGCCCATCAGTGGGCCTTAGGGAGAGTGACAATGAGGACATTTAACCAACATTATCCTTACAATGTGGGCGTCAAACCATCATTGCTCCCAAGGCATAGCCTACTATAATATTCAACACATAAATCATGGTAGAATCACGTTATAATGGGCCTCATGTACATCCCATTGGGCCTCGACCCATTGGCCTCCAATACTTCAAATGGGCCTCAAACCATGGACTCATATATCTCAAGTGGGCCTTAGTGGGCGGGCCACAAATACATCAAGTTGGGCCTAATCACATGAGCCTTGCATACGTCACAATGGGCCTTATACAAATCAAGGTGGGCCTTAACAACGGGTCACAAATACATTAAGATGGGCCTCAACAATGGGCCTTATACAAATCAAAGTGGGCCTCAATGGACGGTCCATAAATACACCAAGATGGGCCTTAAAATAATCTCCAAAATAGTTGGACGGTTTGGATGAAACTCATGCATCATGGTAGATCCTATAGTGATTGAAAGGATGGACGTCATGGATAAGGTACATACCCATAGTGGGGCCCACACTAATGGGAGGTGTGGATTACAATACATACATCAGTGGGTCCTAAGTAGGGCCACCATAATGTTTATTTTTCATCCATCCTGTTGACAAGCTCATACAGACCTGGGCCCACCATAATATTTATTTGCATCTAATCTGTTCATAAAGTCACGTGGACCAAGGGGCCCACCATGATGTTTATTTGCATCCAATCTGTCCAGGGGCCCACGGTGATGTTTATTTGCCACCCAAACTGTTCATAAGGTCACGTGGACCGGGGGCCCACCATAATGTTTATTTGCATCCAATCTGTTGACGAGGTCATAGGACTAGGGGCCCACCGTGATATTTATCTACCATCCAAACTGTTCATCAGGTCACGTGGACCTGGTTTAAGGAGGAAAAATAAATTTCATTCTAATACAAAACTTCTGCAAACCCAGAAAGGGTTTCAAGGGCAGACATGCAATCACCACTGTTAATTTCCTATGATGTGGGCCACCTGAGTGGCGGATATGGCTGATTTTTAGGGTGGCCCCTGATCAGAAGGGACCCATTAAGATGTACGGTGTTGATGTTCAAACACATCATGGTGGGGTCCATGGCTGGGACCCGTGGCCCAGCCCAATCCGCCCGCCCGTCAGGCGCAGGCACTACCTGCGTCTGCAGCAGTAGCGCCAGCGCTACCTCTCCTTTTTTTAAATTTTATTTTTCCATGGTTTTTCACAGGTGGGGCCCGCATCAAGGAAATCCGCCCCGCCCATTGGTCCCTGTGGCTCAATACAAACGCATCAAGCCCAACGTGCAGCATATTTTGGCAAATAAAAACATTAAGGCAGCTTTTAACGTACACACTACTATTTCCTATGGTATGGCCCGCTTGATTATCGGATTAGCCTCATCTTTTGGCTCAACACCTAAAATGGCCTGAAGAAAAGGATGGACGGCTTGGATTGAGTACATACATCAAGGTAGGGCATGCATGAGTGGCCCACCCCAAACCAAAAAAAAAAAAAAACAATTTTTTTTTGTTAGCTGTTATTACATGCCCATGTCAGTACACGAACTCCATGTTAGCTACCACACTCCGTCCAACGTCCAAGACGCTGGACGGCATGGATAAACACGTCATTGTGGTGGGTTGTACATGGACGTGGCCCACACCTCAAGGTGGGTCCCACATGGTCGTGGCCCACTTGATCAATCCGATGTTTGTGTTTTCCTTTGATCAGGCCTGTCCAAGCAGACGGCCATGTGGGCCACCCGATGGACGGCCTAGATAGAATGCATGCCTCATGGTGGACCACACACACACATATATTTGGTGGGCCATCAACAAGGAAAGGGGAAGAGAGAGATAGAGAGAAGGAGAGAGAGATCGGCATAGTGGAGGGGCCCCGCTACTATGGGCCCCTCATATGACTACATCACATACATTAAATTGGGTCCCATCACAAGTGGGCCATCAAATTGAAAAATCAACGGTGGATCACCCACCTCTAGGCCTCCTTCTTGTTCCCCTAGCTGCCTTAGCTCCTTGCCTTCAAGTTTGATGGTGGTAGATGGTGAATGAACGATTGAGATGTGAGATGAGAGAGTAGGGGGAAGTGGGCCACACTTGTTGTTTGGGAGGGAGAGAGCTTGGACGTGGGATGGAGTTTGGGTTGCTTAGGAGATTTGAGAAATGAGAGAGAGTGTGAGGTGATGGGAATGATAAGAGATAATGGAGTGATGGGTTGAGTGATGGATGAAGTGATGTGAGGGTTGACTTTGGGGTAGCTTGTGTAAGAGAGAGATAAGGGTAGGGTATGGGTTGTTGTACTTGGGTAAGTGTGTACTTGACATTGATTGATTGATTGATTGATGAGACATATTGTAAAAATTCCCTCGAAGTTCGCAACACCGGCGTTTCTTCGGAATGAACGCAGACCCACATCTTCTGGCCTGGGTATCGGTTCGGTGCGCGAGTCACGGCGTTGGAACCGCGGCGACGACGCGGTCATTAAGGTACAAGTTTCAGTTCGAGCTGACTTAGGTATGCGGGACCCGGCTTAGGATCATGCGCAAAGGTCGGATACAGGTCGAAGATTGACAGAATTTGACTGGAAGGACCGCGGAAGCCTACGAAATGGTACGAACCAGGATACAGGTCTTACACCCTTAACCCACACCTCAGCATCTCCAAAGGCATATCATTATCAAGGTTAGGGTTCAAGGGACCTGAAGATGCTTTTATGATTCAGGAAGATCTTTATGAAAGGTGCTTCAATGGGGCTCATTCAATTTAGGTAATAAAGTTAATTTGAGTCCATTGTTTTTTAAAACTGATCCTTGTGTAGAATTGAGTTTCAGAGTTTGAAATACCGAATTCATTAAGTCCTTGTGTAGGCCTCCGATGGGAGAGTACATTTGTTGTTATTGTGTAAGACTTCATGTTTGAGTTTGAGATCCAAACTCACTAAAGCCTTGTGTAGGCCATTGACAGATATAAATCGTGTAGATCTTGTGTAGGTTGTAAAGGTTTATGTTGAACCTGATTTAAAACCATTTGAATAGTGAAATTCAACACACTCTAGAAGAGAGTGAGTCAGTCGGGAGTAGAGTATGCACGTAGACGAACCACTATACATAGTGTGGAATGGGCTGAATGTTTTATCCTTTTATCTTTTCTATTTTGTTGAATAATACAAACGACTCTCTCTACTGCAACAAACATGTTTGATAAAATGTCTGAATGATGTTCTCAGTATAGTAGAGTTGATAGATCCATTTTTTATTGTTTCTATTAATGTGTATGAGTAGTTAGAAGTAAGTGATTGTTGCCTATCTAGCTAAAATTTTAAAAATTCCTATTCACCCCCCTCTAGGACATTAGTCGTATATTCAAGCTTTACTTGTAGCGGTAAGACCACAATTTCATGCTTCAGTAGGATATTTATTCTTTCGTTCTTAACCTCTGGGTGACTACAAGGAATGATGTTCCCTTGAGCAAATTGCTAGATGCTTTAAACAAACTCAAGCATTTCATCGATGCATACTTTGTTGCCAAGAAGGATTTAGAAACTCTTTATGTCGATGCAAATGAGTGTGTTGTCATTCATAAGAAAACGAACATACTCTCTGATCAATACGATTGGGTCTAGTATAATCACATGCACTGAATTTGGCAGCATCATTTTAACAAAGTGATGCTGAGAACACTACAAGCTCAACGCAAAGAGGTTGATGATGACCTCCAGGAGATCAAGCACATCTATCCTAGAAGGTGCTCAAATTGCACTCAGACTCTTCTAAACTTTATTAACTCTTAGATTGACCTTTATCAAGCTTGGTCGCACGAGAGCAGTGAATAGAAGAGAGAGGCTTAGCATAAAGTTAATGCTATCGATCACTGCATTGACCAAGTTTTGTTCTTCCTCGACTATGTTCTAGAAAGTGGAGTCTTTGAAAGCTTAAAAGCAAATAGCTAAACTCATCAAAGAGTGTGTTGTTAATGAATTTGATGAGATGAAGGTTGCTTAAATTGCATTTCGACTGGGCCCTTCCTTTTCTCTTTTTTATTTCCTTTTTATATACATACAGATAAATAATCGGCTCCGCACGCATTTTGTTATTATTCTCACCCTTTAATAGAATATATATTTTTGCTTACTTTCGTTCCTCGACCAATTTTGGTCTTCATGCATTATTTGTAACTATTTTAACCATTACTTGGCCTGATCTTTATATATCTCTCACATATTGAGATGGTATGCTTTTAAAAATCGACCATTTTATCAGATTTTTTACTATCTTTCCATCCATTTCACGTGTTGGTCGAGCCAGCAGGATATGGCTTATGATAAACTAGAGTAGTAGTTCGACTGAGAACTTGGCCTACTACTTCTTGAGTCAGTTGAACAATTTGATTCCGATCCCGATATTGTTGTACAGGAGTTAGAGGTAGTTTTAGACCAACATAATATTATTCTTCATTATAAGATTGATTTCTAGGGAAAGGTTATCTTGTGGGTATCTCTTGATTCCTGACTTTAGGTATTAGGTTTCAATTCTCATGTTTTATAGGATGCCTAAAATCTATTTATGGTTGTGAATTCATACGTCCTAAATAGGAACACGTTCAGGATGTGTAAAATCTGTAAAGGAAATGTTTTTGGCATTGGCTAGACCAGATTTCTAATAGAGTTAGTATTGACCTGTTGCTAAGGTGCAACAGGTGCCTTTCGGTAAACAAAGCCACCAACTGATTCATGCTCTCAGTATCGCTAACCATTCACCTATTAGAGACTTTAGTTCGAGCTCATGATTGTTCAGCTTGAACTCGCGACAATTATGTAATGTGTTGAATTCTCCTTTGCACATCAACTATCCGGGTTGACATAATCTCGAGAGGTTCAACTCAGGATGTCGATGGTCTATCCGAGTTTGGTGGAACAGGCGTCGAACTAGGTGGTTGATTTACTTGCTTGGGAACTTGTTAAACTTGCAACTCTTCCTCCTGACCAAGAGGTTCATTAGCACATCAACTATCCCAGTTGACATAATCTCGAGAGGTTCAACTCAGGATGTCGATGGTTTATCCGAGTTTCGTAGAACAGGCGCTGAATTAGGTAGTTGATTTACTTGCTTAGGAACCTATTAAACTTGCAACTCTTCCTCCTGAGCAGGAGGTTCATTATCTACAACAACATTAGTAGCAGTTACTGAAACATTATGACCACCCCTTTAGCTTATAATTATGAAAAATTACTACACCGGTAAGTATACTTTATAATCGAATTCTATCGAGCGTGCAAAAAATGTTGGCCCTCTCAATCTAATTTGTTTTCTGTCAGCTTGATTGTATTGATAACAAAGGGGTGTACTGAGTGCACCCAAAGGCCAGAGCACAGCTGGTGGCTAGATATTTATTCAGTTCTTATCCACTAAAACGGGATTAGACTTATACTTAACCGCCACTCAAGGGTGGTGACTCTCCAACAGTGAGCATGGCATAATTGTAAACAATCCAGACCGTCCTAATCGCCGACCTAATTTTGGATGTAGCATACCAGAAAGTTATACTGAGAATATGATAGTAACCAATTGATTTGGGCCTTGGAATTTTGACCGTTCACCATTTTACTTTTAATAATCTATTTAATAGCCAACAACTGGATGGTTAGGATTTCTTAATTACTGTGACTTCAACAATATGGCCCATGCATGATGTATTTTACAATTTTGATGGTCTGGATGGCAGTACATGGGTGCACATGTGAAGAGAGATGAGTTACCACAATTCCCAAAATGGTGGTGGTGAACTATCAAAAAATGGCTAGCTCCCCAAAATATAAAATAATGAAGAGCTTACACTTTCAAGGGAAACGGATTGGCTACTCCCCCTGCCACCAGCCCGGTGACAGGTGGTCGGTGCTATGTGGGCCCCACCATGATGTATGTGTTTCATCCGTTCCGTTCATACATTTCTACAAATCATTTTAGGTTTGATCCCACAAATGAGAGGGATATAAATCTCAGGTGGACGACACCACAAGAAAACAATAGTGGTTGGATATCCACCATCAAAATCCTCCTAAGGCCCACCGTACTGTCTATTTTACATCCAATCTGTTGATTAGGTCATAAAAACCTAGATGAAGAGAAAAAACAAAGATCAGCTTGATGTAAAACTTTTATGGCCCCCAAAAAGTTTTTAATGGTCGACATTCATTCAAAACTATTCCCTGTAATGTGGTCCACTTAAGATTTGGATATACCTCATTTTTAGTCTCATACCATAAAAAGATCTATAAAAATAGATGGACATAATGGATGAAACACATACATCATGGTAGGGCCCACAGAGCACCGAACATCAGCCATTGGCTGATGGCAGGGGGAGTAGCCAACCTTTCTAAGCAAATTTGGAAAACCGCATAATATCTATAGGAGTGTTGCTAGGTAAAATATAGAGTACTGCAAGGATGCATTCTGTCACAGTAGATGTTACATACATATAACTCAATCCAAACCGTTTAAATTTCTGGGCCCACTAGGAAAGGGTCATGGTCGAATAACTATACTGAATGGTCATGATCCTAACCATCCAATTGGTGATCATCAAATGAACGGTTAAGATGAGCAATAATGGCAGTCCGAATTCAACGAATAAACGTGATGGTCCAATCAATCAGAGAAGGATAGAGATTGGTGGGTTTGGGAGGTATCCGTGGCCCGACACAATCGAGGCCGAAAAGCATTTGTGTGACTTGAGGTTTGGAAACTTTTGAAAAGAGAATAGGTGGTGAGATGTCTTCTCTTCGCAATAGCAAAAGATATAAAGAGCTTTCACATCCCATGCATTCAAACAACAGTCTGTCCCATCTCCGCATATTTGATGGTAACCTCCAAAAGAAGTGGGCCCCACTTTGGTGCACTCACCTATTTTTCACCCTACTTAGATGGTAGACCACGATCCACCACATTTAGATGGTGCTCACAATCTTTTAAAATAATAATAATAATTATTATTATTATTATTGCACGAGGACGCATGGTAATACGATTCCGTACTTAGTTACTCAGTACGCTATTATCCTACTGAGTAAACTCTGTTGGACCCACCGTGAATATATGTAATTTATCCTCGCTGTCCATCCGGTTTTTTCAGATCATTTAAGGGGTTGATCCTAACATTAAATTATATCCAAAGCTCAAGTGGACCATACCACAGGAAACATAGATGAATGGAAAAAACAAATATAAATTTGATCCAAAACTTCCGTGGCTGGCATCGTCTTAAAACTCCTCAGAGTCTACCACTTGGTATGGAACCCTATGGGTTTCGAGTCGAAGACCTCGTGTTCAAACTCATCAGAGTCTACCACTTGTGCTGGAACCCTAGTGTGGGGTAACGTTATTTTACAGGATGGTCACCCTGACATTAATCCGTCCGGGCAGATCTCCGTGGGGCCCACCCTGATGTAAGTATTTTATCCACGCCATTCAACGCTTTTCTCAGATATTTATAATGTATGATCCTAAAAATTAGGCAGGTCTACAGGTCTAGTGGAACACAACAAAGGAAGCTGCCCTGATAATGACACCCATCATTGAAACCTTTCTAAGGGCCAACTTGATGTTTTTTTACGATCCAATATATTCATAAGGTCATCTAAACTTGGACGAAGTGAAAACACAAATATAAGCTTGATCCGAAACTTCTACTGCGCTCAAGAAGTTTTTAATGGTGTATGTTCAATTCCCACTTGGTGGTCCACTTAAATATTAGACTTGCGTATTTTTTAGGTCATATCTTAAAATGACACGAGAAAAGCATTGAACGGCTTGGATAAAACACTTACATCACGATGGGCCCACGGAGCCCTGCCCGGACGGGGGTAGGAGCCTAGGAGGCGATCCGCGTCCTATTTTACAAGTGTTGCGTGTGGGCCCACGAGGAGTGTAGTTGTGGCAGGACGCGGTTTGGCTAGTGACGCTGCCACCAGCCAGGTGGCTTGTAGGGTGCGCTATGTGGACCCACCGTATGCTGTGTTTTATCTATGCCGTCCATCCATTTTGAAAGAAAATTTTAGGGCTTGAACCAAAAATGAGGTAGATCTAAATCTCAGGTGGACCACACCATGGGAAAACAGTTTTGATTAAATGTCCACCATTAGAAATCTCCTAGGCCCAACTGTAATGGTTATTTGACATCTAACCTGTTGATAAGGTCATACAGACTTAGATGAAGGGAAAATATATACATCAGCTTGATCCAAAACTTCTGCGGTCCCAAGAAGTTTTTAATTGTAGGCGTTCAATCAACACTTTGCGGTTGACTTAAGATTTGGATCAACCTCATTTTTTGGCTCATACTATAAACTGATCTAGAATAATTATTGGACGGCATGGATGAAACACACACATTATGGTAGGGCCCACATAGCACCGACCACTAGCCATTGGGTAGTGGCGGGTGAGTAGCCGATCTATTTCCGCTGTGACATTTAATCTGTCCAGCAAAGCTGTCCCACTGTGAAAATAGGACACCCCAGAAATCAAATTGATACAACTAACATGTGGGACATTGAATTTGGATTATATTGTATTGTCATCCATTGTTATGGCCCACTTAATGATCTTATAGCTAGCTTTTGGGGCATTTATCATCATGGTTAGGATATTTTGTATTGTTGTCCATTGTTGTATGATGTGGCCCATTTTCATTATTCTATAGGTGTAGCTTTTGAGGCATCGTGGGGATCATATAATGAATGGCTTGGATGACATATAAACAATGAGGTGGGCCCATCATAGAAAAATAACAAAAAAAAAAAAAAAAAAAAAAATCTATAAATTTATGTGGTAGTACACATGATGGTTGTGTCGGCCTCATTTTGAAAGCATCCACCTTTTCCGGTGGGTGAGCCGAATGACCACGTTGGATGTCATGCACAGGCCTTGGTGGGCCTCATCCATAACACTGGTTGAGTACGTTATTCCAGGAATCGGATTGCAGTAGGCTCTTATAGTACTGAGTAAACTCTGTTGGCCCCACCGTGAATGTATGTGATTCATCCACGCCGTCCATCCGTGTTTTCAGCTCATTTAAGGGGTTTATGCCAAAATTGAAGCATATCCAAAGCTAAAGTGTACCATACCAAAGGAAACTGTGGGAATAATGATTCTCACCGTTGAAACCTTTCTAGTCCCCACAGTGATGTTTATTGCCCATCTAACCTGTTCATAAGATTTTAAAAAAAACATGGATTAAGGGAAAACACAAATATAAGCTTGATACAAAACTTCCGTGGCCCTAAGAATTTTTTAACGGTAGACGTTCAATTCACACTTGAGCCAAAAAATGACGTTTTCTGCATACTTGAGTATTGGATCCGGCTCGTTTTTGTATTGATGCCCTAAAATGAGCTAACCAAACGGATGGACGGGGTGGATTTCTCAAAAACATCACGGTAGGCCCCACCTAGGTTTCACAGGAAATACCCGTCCGCAAAAGAGTGGAAATGATTGCGTGTGTATATATGGACCGTAGAATTTCCAGATCCATGTTGACCAGGTTTGGATCTTGGTAGGTCCGGATCTCTTTTTTTAGGATCTGAACCCTTGGAGTCGGGTTATCGTGAGTTCCACGCCAAATAAAGGCACGCCAAATGTGGTCAGCTGGCCCATCTGAATGGAGGGATTAGATTCCACACCTACTCCCCCTGCCACTAGCACCGTGGCTAGTGGTTGGTGCTCTGTGGGCCCCACCATGATATATGTATTTCATCCATGCCGTTTATACATTTTTACAGATCATTCTATAGCTTGATCCCAAAGTTGAGAGCGATATAGATCTCAGGTGGAACACATCACAAGAAAACAATAGTGATTGGATATCCACCATTAAAATCCTCCTGAGACCCACTGTACTGTTTATTTGACATCCAATCTGTTGATTAGGTCATAAACACCTAGATGAAGATGAAGGGAAAAAAAAAAAAAAAAACAAAGATTGTCTTCATCCAAAACTTTTATAGCCCCCAAAAAGTTTTTAATGGTTGACATTCATTCAACACTGTTTCCTGTAATGTGGTGCACTTGAGATTGGTATATACTTCATTTTTGGTCTCATAACCTAAAATGATCTATAAAAATATATGGACGGCATGGATGAAACACATAGAATCATGGTGGGTTTCACGGAGCACCAAACATGGGCCATTGACTGGTGGTAGGGGGAGTAGCCAATCCGTCTCCCCTTTTTACGCTGCATGATTTTCGCTCAAGTGCACTCTCGCCACACCTAACCTCACGTGATTTTAATAAGGTTCAATATGGTGGACCCCACCAGAACTTGACCATATCCATTTTTAAAATGACAGAACTGAACCTAACTTAATTCTTAAACGGGCCAGAGGACCCGGGTATATAGGGTACTTCTGACAGTCCTATGTGTGGGACCCGAATTGTCTCTCTCCTGAACCTCCTGTGTTTGAAAGCTATATTGGGCCCACTTTGATGCCATGACAAATCCATTACGTTCATCAGTTTCTCAAGCTCACATGTGGACAGTCAGATCCAAAAGTTAGGTGCCACACACAACAGAAATAGTGAAAATGAAAACATATACAGTGAACTTTCTTAGAACTAATTATGATATTTATATGCCGTCCAAACCGTTTATTAGGTTATTACTTCTAAGATAAAATATAATCACAAATATCATCTTGATCCAAAACTCTTATGGCCCCACAAACCTTCCAATAGAAAGTTGATGCAGGGGAGGATGTGACGTTGAGCACTGCCTAGATAACTATTCCAAATCTATGGAACTTCTATGGGCTCCCTACAAGACTCCTCGAATCTCCGGGGAAAAGAACAAGAAAATAGAAAAATATTTTTTTATAAAATTTGAAACCTAAAAATTCATTTTTTGAGTTGAAAGCACGTATTTTTTGATAAGATGGACAGGCGTGACCCACTTTGTAGGTTGGTTCATCTCGGATGACCCATTTCAGTAAAGATTGATAAGTTGTGTACCCTATAATGATACCCGAATTAAAAGTTACAGTCAATTTATGATCCACCATCTTTCGGCCCAACCATGTTAGGAACGTATTTGTGACACATTCTACATCAAAAGTGTTCAATCTCCATTGGTGCTAATGCGATCTACTGGAGTATAGATCTGCACTCTTCTCCTGTTGTGAGCTCAAAAGCTAATGGATTACTTAGCAATCTGATCTTTTGCTTGTCACAGGTAACTTCTATCTCTATTATCTATCTCTCTCTCTATATATATATATATATATATATATATATATATATATATATATATATATTATATATTCTGCATTGATTGATCCACCTCATCTTGTCAATACTGCTTCATTAAATGCAATATAGATAATCTGGTTTAATCACACTGCAATGAATATATCTTTTCTGCTTATGATAAGGAGATGATCCAGATACGATTTTTTGTGGGCATCTCTCCGACCCTATCGTAGCCTCTGGCTGCAGAAACTTTTTGTGGGTGCACCTATGCACCTGCAATTCTCGTCTTTATCCATGTGGACAATGTGTAGGGGAGATGGTGGAAAAGTATTCCCACCATCCTTAGATAGAGGTGGGAATCCCGACACATTTTGAGATTGGATTTGAAAATTAAATTCCACCCATTTTGAAATGCATGTGGGAATTGTGACTACCATCATTTGGACGGTGGAAGATAGGTGTCCAGCACTTTTCACTGCACCCTCTTTGCACCTAACTTGGGCCCACAAATCTGTTTTCAAATTCAAATATTTGGATACTCTTAAAAAAGAAAAAAAAATCAGAAAAGGACTCGATATCTTTATTCTCTAATCAACTTCACTTTTATGAAGACAACTTGTCACATTACATTATGTGAAACCATCACTCACGCTATATGCTTTTCCAGCTAAAATATATTTTCTCATTTTTTATCTTTTGTTAGTAGTCATGGCACGTGTAGTAACACACGTTGAGAAAGGAAATGAGGAGAGAGAGAAAAAAGTAAGCCTGACAATAGGTGGGCCTTGAACTTGGATATTGATTATTTTTTGTTTTGGAGGGACAGGGCTGTCCATTGCAAGTCATGGAGAAGAAAAGGGTGAGAATTACCTATCAAAGAGCACGGGCTGTATAGAGGAAGAGAGGGACTGTCGGTACGGAAAGAAGATAGCGGAAGCGGATTGGCTGATGTGTCTGTACGTGTGGTGCGAAGATAAGCACAGACACTCCTCGAGCTCTGAGCTGTACGAACGGTTTAAAGGAGATCAAACTTATATGGGCCCACAATTATGTGTTTTTTATATTCACAACGTTCATCTAGTCTGGCGAGATCATGTTAAAGCATGGTATCAAAAATAATTCATATAAAAATCTCAAGTAGACCACACCACAAATAGTAGTAGTAAGAATGATTCTCACCCATATAATATTCACATGGCTGACCATAATGTTTATTTTCCATCAAATATGTTCATAAGGTCACACAGAGATAAAGAGGAAAAAACAAATATCATACTTATGTGACTCCCAAAAGGCTTTCAATGGTACAAGTTCAATCCCTCACTGCTTTTTGCAGTGTAGTCCACTTAATTTTTGGATCTGTCTTATTTTTCTTCTAGAGCTTTAAAACAAGCTCACCAAATGGACACACGGTTTGCATATAACACATACCTCATGGTGGGACTCCTGGAACTTAGTGACACAGACACATCGGCCAGTTCGATGGTGTATGGTACATTAGCAAATCCTCTTATGAAGATGACTACTTTACATGTAAAACGGTAGAATTTTTTCATAAGTAGACACATTCAAATTACTTAAATATTCCTTTTTTTTTTTTGTTGAAAGTTTCTTCTAATGTTCTTTTAAGCCTAAAATTAAATCACTCTAGTAAGATTAATTGTGTGGGTAAATTACAATCCATAGCTACTTGGGTTATATATCATAGAGGTTTAAATTTTGATATTAAAGTGCATGGCATTAGGCGAGGAGAAATGATGATATCCAAAGCTTTTACATTGTAAGTTCTGTTACAGGTATTTCTTCTTAGCCAATATGTCACATGTATAGTATATGCAATCCACACTAAAGTCATTTAAACCATATTCATCATCTCATATGATATAAAATCAGGTCAATCCACTTATCAAGTAGGAGAAAACATCAAAATTAAGATAGAAAATAGTATGATTAAGAGTACTGTATGGTGTTATGAGTAAAAATGAACGATTTGAGAGATAAGGTCGGCTCGGATATCTATGCACGTCACGTAGACGATTGGCATCGATCTTGATCAAAGAGTCCCTCAACAGCCATATCGTAGCAGTGATCCACCGCTAAGAGATTTCCCCTGCCCGATGGCCTTGTCTGCAAAGAGATGAAGTACCTCCGCTTCCTTCGAAAGAGAACGAGCATCGAGCTCACCCACAGTCCCATCCATTTCCGAGCTCTTACTTAGATCCCTTGGAGAAGCATCCAAGGCACAGTCCCAAATAGGACCAAACGCGAAGCCGCTACACTCATGCTGCTTGAGACCTGCAAGGAAGTCTCCACATCGTACGATAAGATAAAGTGGATGGTCATCCCTGGTGCCTCCAACGCTCCTTTAAAGTCCCGAAGGAAGGGGACCCTGCCCTGCTGCTCGGACACAAACTTCCCAAAGCAGATTGGTGATCTGGTCAAAGCCCAAAGATTCAAAGCTGAAGATATGTTCCCATGATGCGAACTACAGTGTTAGAGGGAAGCCCGACCACAGCCTACCAAAGAACCTAGCTTGGGGAGGTCGTCATTAGAACGGCCATCAGTTTAAATCCTGAGGTCGGCTCGGATGCACGACATCAGCTATCAAGTTCATTTGTCTTCGGATCCCGACCATTCAATATCATCAACACCAAAAATCTCAGGAAACGGTTGAGAAACGACTGCTAAATGCACACCTATGATCTAGGGAGTGTTTCTCTCCATGTAATTAACTCTTGGCTTATAAATAGAGACCAATCTACGGTGAAAGGTACGCACCATTAAACCCTCAACTCTAATGAACTCATATCGTTTGTTTCTAACTTAAGCATTGGAGGGTCCCCTGCTACAGTCAGGGTCTCATTTGTTGTCTTTGTATGCAGCTACCCAGGGGTCCAAGCTAAAGTTAACCAGATTTCAGGATCAACATATGACCCATCTAATAATTTAATGGACTTGATTTTCATATCAGGTCATCATCACGTGGTCCACCTTTTCAACAGATTGAATACAAATGTGTTGTATCAAAACTTATGGTACAACCATTGTGTCAATTGAGACTCGTTCACGTCTCTTAATGATGTCACTGCCCGTCCGTTGGGCCCCATGATGAACAGCCCACCGATAATTTTCTACTGGTTAGCCCATGGAAGCTGGTAAACTAATAGCTAATCGGATAGATTAGCTTTTATCATCTCTGTGATTATTTCTTTATTCTTGAAGCAATGGTGCTTGACTTTAACAGTTTTGATCAAACAGAGGGTAGCACCGATCTGCAATGGAGATGCGGCCGACTACATTTTTACGTAGACGAGTGGAATACTGGAGTGGACCTTTTATTTTCTAGCAAAAGTAGTAAGGGCCTGTTTGGCCGGGTGGATTGGAAGGGATTGAATGGTATTAGGGTGGATGGCATGGATTTCTAAGTAATGATGGTGTTGTCGGTGGATTGTCTTGAGATCCATGGGATTGCTATATCCAGTCTGTTTGCCAATCGTGGTATTAAACCTTTCTATCCCTTCCAATCCCACGAACCAAACACGTCCCAAGCAAATTTGAACGGATTAGGGTGGATTGGATGGGATTTAAAGGTAATGGTAGTGTTGTCAGTGGATTGTCTTAAGACCCATGGAATTGAGATCAGATCACCGACTCTGTTTGGCACACCCGGCCAATCCCAAGATTTAACTTCCAATCACTGCCAATACCATCCAATCCCTTCCAATCCGACCGGCCAAAGAGAAGTCAAGGGAAGCGGATTGGCAGGTGTACCACACACCAGCTATATAAATGATGTATTGAGGTTAGCAAGTTCTTTTTGTCCTATTATGAGGTATGTGTTATATCCAAACCATCCATCCATTTGGCAAGCTCAATTAAGGCTTGAGCCAAAAAATAAGACAGATCAAGTGGGCCACACTGAAAAAAGCAGTGGGAGATTGAACGTCTACCATTGAAACCCTTCTGTGGGTCAGGGAAGTCTTGGATCAATACCATATTTGTTTTTCCTCTTCATCCAGGTCTTTGTGACCTTATGAACAGATTGGATGAAAAATAAACGTTAAGATAGGCCCTACTAATGTTTTAACAGTGAAAATCATTATCCCAACTGCTACATGTGGTGTGGTCCATATGAGCTTGGATATGATTCATGATATAAAATGATCTCGCCAAATGAATGAACACTGGATATAATAAATACATCATTGTGGGCCAACGTAATTTTAATCTCCTTTGAATACGTAGTACAATTAGGAGCTCAGGAGCGTCAGCGTTTGTCTTGCACGACACGTACATGCACCACATACATAGCTAATGTATGTGGTACACAGCCAATCCGCTTCCGAAGTTAAGACAGTTTGAACACCAGCAACCTGGCTGGTGTCCGTACCTGTCACGTGAAAATGAGCAGTGACGCTCCTCAAGCTCCGGGCTATACTAACAGTTCCAAGGAAATCAAAGTTATGAGTCACCAAAATGA
Organism: Magnolia officinalis; assembly: GCA_021015155.1. Classification (NCBI taxonomy): domain Eukaryota; kingdom Viridiplantae; phylum Streptophyta; class Magnoliopsida; order Magnoliales; family Magnoliaceae; genus Magnolia; species Magnolia officinalis. The sequence goes on from JAJHSJ010000002.1 coordinate 28,715,146, forward strand.
TATATTTATTATAACCACGTAGTCTTAGATTATTAGCCAGACCACACCACAAATAACATCCAGACAATGATTCTCACCGTTGAAACATGCGTAAGGCCCGCCATAATGTTTATTTCCCATTCAATCTATTCAATAGGTCAAATGTCATAGATGAAGAGAAAAAATAAATAACATAATGATCCAAAACTTCCATGACCCTAAAATGATTTAAATGGTAGACATTCAATCTTTCACTACTTTTTACAGCGTGGTCCACTTATCTTTGGATTAGTCTTATTTTTTAGCTCAAGCCTTAGGCCCTGTTTGGGCAACGGAATTAGAAGGGATTAGGTGGGATTGGATTCATCTGGTTCCGTGCCAATTCCACTCTGTTTTGAAGCTTGGAATTAGATCGGATGGAGTTACATTGGGTCCCGTGCCAATTCACTCAATGCTAGCAAGTTGTGTAGGTCTCCACCCTGATGTGTGAGCTATATCCACACCGTCCACCCATTTTTTGAGATTATTTTAGAGCATGGGCCAAAATCAGGCAATTTTAAAGCTCAAGTGGCCCACCACTGAAAGCAATGGGGATTGAATACTTACCGTTGAAAACTTCTTTGGGGCCACATAAGTTTTGGATCTACCTCATTTTTCGGCCCATACCATAAAATGAGGTTACAAACAAATGAACGGTTTAGATATAATACATATGTGTTATTCCGATAATTTCAAATGATGGTGGGTATATCCATTCAATGTACCACCGTATTACCAACAAAGCATAGCATTAATCTAATCCCATGGAATCAGGGGACAACCCCTGCCATGGGTAATAATGATGTTTTTTTGAATACAATCCCACCTAATCCCTTCTAATACAGCTGCCCAAACAGGGCCTTATGCAATCTCTCCAAATGGAGGAAGGGTTTAAATATAACACATATCTCATAGTGGGACCGACGGAAACTCGGTAACATCAACACACAGCCAGTTCGGTGGTGTGTGGTACACCTGCCAATACAAATGGGATAGTTGCATAAAAGACCACATCGTTGTGGAACTGTGTTTACCTGGCAAAGTTCCATGCAAGCACTGTGATGTATGTGTTATATCCATCTATTTTTCATATTAATTATTTCAAGGCATGGGTGCAAAAAAAGGCAAATTCAAAGATCAAGTTGACCACACCACAAAACTCAGTGGGATAATGACATCCACGGTTTAAACCTTCCTAGGGCCCACTGTTATTTGTCATCCAACCCATTAGTAAGGTCACATAGACTGAGAGGAATGAAAAATACAACTATCATTGACACAAAACTTGTGTGGCCCCAATCAGTTTTCATTGGTAGGGATCAATCCCCAATGTTTCCTCTAGTGTGGTCCACTTGATCTTTGGATCTCCCTCATTTTTAAGCATATACCTTAAAATGATCCGAAAAAATGAATAGACGATGTGGATATAACACATACATCATGGTGGGCGCATGAATCTTTACTACAACCTTGGTGCTGTGTTCCACCAGGCAACCCGAGTCCGCTTGAATATGATACTAATGCAGACTAAGGCTTTTGATTCTCGCTGCATATATTAACTCAGGTTGGTTAATATACCATGGAACCTACTAGTTTTTATTTACAGTCCAAATATCAGATTGGTTAAAAAATCCTGACCTTTGATTTGTAGACAACTATCTGCTGAAATATGACCATCAGATTTTTTTATTTTTTATTTTCTTTTTCTTTTCTAACCATCCAATAAATGTCCACTAACCTGGACGGTTTAGATACACCTAAACTGGAAAATATAATCCTTGAGTTTAACTTGACTTCCTTGTACGCCATGTATGAAATTTCTGAGTAATTTTTTAAGTGCCCAACATCATCCAATATTAGGGTTGTACAAGAGCCAAGCTAGCTTGAAAAGTTTGCTCAACTTAGCTCCACTTAATTGGAGTGAAACGTTGACTTGAGGTGAGCCACACTTTATATGACCTAGCTTGTTTTGAAAACAAGCTAAGTTTGAGCATAGCAGAGCTTGACTCGACAAGCTAAGTTTGAGCATAGCAGGCTTGACTCCACTTGAACCCAGCACGGATCGGGTTTTATATATATATATATATATATATATATATATATATATATATATATATATATATATATATAATATTTAAAAATTAAAAGAAATAAAACTTAAACTATACTATACCTGTCCATCCCTTCCTTACTTAACTCGCTTTGCTTGAGCTTCTATCTTTCTCTGCACAAATAACAAGTTACCCTTTATGACTCTATATAATATTATATATATTATTAATTAAATATTTGATTTGGGAATCGAGTTAAGTAGGTTTGAGTGTTGAGTTAAGAGTTGATTGTTGTGTTGAGCCTGGTGTGGATTGAGTGTTGAGTTGAGAGCAAACTCGACTAAAAAGATTTGACAAACAAACCAAACTCCAATGATAAGTTCTCCCCCAGTTCGAACTTGAGAAGAGTACGGACAAGCACCATGAAGCTTGACAGACCTCGATTCGACTCATCTAGGCTCGATGTACAGCCCTATGCAACGCGCTGTCATGACAGAGTACCGGAGTTAGTCCGTTTGAACGTCTGCAGGAGGGCTGTCGGATGGAAACCCCTTTCATGTGTGGAAGGGAACGAATGATCAGATTCCGTGGGGCCCACCTTGTACTACTCTGGATTCTGCCGACAGCTGTCGGCGCCGAAGTGCAGGCCCCACACTTGCTTTACTTGGCCCCGTTTCTGTGCGCTCAGGTATCGAAAATATTCGAGGGCATGGTCAGCTCAGCCGTTCATTTTGGTTTCCCGACGAGGCATTAAATCTACGGTCGAAAAGAGCATGCACGTGGGAGGACCTGCTGGAAGAACCCCACCGAAGGGAGCGGATTAGCTAAGGCCCGGTAGGTGAGGTCCTGACTGTGGGACCCACCTTGACGTATGTGTTGTATATCCACGCCGTCCATCCAGTTCATTTTGTGCTTTCCATGGTTGATCAGAGACCATTTATCGAAGCAGGATTTAATTAAGGTTTTCAGGGAGTTCGGAAGATCGGTTAAGATCTGATTGATTGAGTTCCTATTCCATCAATCGGGTCCATAGGTTATTCCACCAAGGACCTTTCTACTCGACCTTCAGATTTTTGGCATTGCTGTCTCAATGGCCCACTTTTGCTGCTTGCTGATTGGACGTCTTCATTCAATTTGTTGTGAAAATCCAATCCATTCATCCGGATCACCTGCACCTCATTTTAGGATTTGTTTCCATCTGTGTTATGATCACCATCTAGACGTTGGTGATCCTATGCATATACTGACATTGTAACAGGTGGGCCATCCCTTACAGTTGGTGGATTTTACTGCTAGTGCTTTCATTGAGATACATGCTGCTGACCTAGAAGTATTACATTATTCATTGTGTATTGTAGCTATTAATGTTTCCGTCTTGTTGGTCGTTGTTTGTTGTGGGCTTATTCTAACATGGGTGGGCTTGTTTGATTTTATGATTATTTGGCATGCCTCACTTGTGGTGTACTTTGTTGTGGACCGAATTCTCTGGTTCTTCATCAAGTATGCATGGGCTCAATGAAGTTATTGATTGGTCTATTTTTCTAATGTTTTATGGTTCAAGCTCATTCTCATTTTCTAGAGAATTATTACTATTGTTCGCATAAATGTATTAGGATTGTGTGATGCAGGCTAGACTCTTCTCTACCACTTTCTTTGTCGACATAGTAGATTCTTCCTATTAGGCTCTCCTTTTGTCAAAATGTGTGATGCGACTGATATTTATATAAGGCAATTGGTCCCGATTTGTTTATATACCGGGCAATTGGCCCATACTCGTGTTTAGACCGGGTAGTTGTTTCAGGATTATTTACTCCAAGCGGTTGACTCAAACTTATGTTTATATTGGATGGTTGGTCCATTCTTATTTATGTCGAAAAGTTAATCTGGATATATAGTTGATCAAGACTCGTTTTTGACTGAGTGAAGATACCTCCTTTGAACACTGAGGTCTTGGTATCGATTCCTAGTGGGGGTGGCCAACAGTGGAGTTGTATTGAAAAAAAATATATATAAAAAATAAAAAAAAAAATCAAGCCTTGTTCATGGCAAATAGTTGATTTGTTGGCTTACATAGTCTATAAAGTGTCTGTTCACCTGAGGCTATTCTCCATCTCACCATCTAGCTAACCATTATTCTCGCCTCTTGTCATAGTATGTGCTATCAAGCAGCATTACCTTTTATTTTCTGCTTTTAAATAAATGCTGCATGTGCTTTTCCAAACTCAAATTCATCTTTTCCAAAGTATCTTGAATTTAAGTAGTGATGTTAGGAGAATCTCTTTCTTTCTTACGCTTGATTATGTTAACCATTGTTGCCAAATTAACATATTATTAATATAAGATGTTCCAACTCGAGGAGTCTTAGAAGAGTGCATTGAGAAAAAAGGTTGAATTAGTGAAATTAGCTTGGGCCCAACCAAGATAAAAGGGTCTAAGAACTTATATAGATTTTGTACATGTCACTCTAGGTTATAAATAAAGATGTGCACAAGGGTATTGCATATCTAAAACCCTAGAGTTTTCGCATTCTCTCATCCATTTGCAACTCTCGTCTTTCTGCTCTTCTCTTGCATCATCTTCTTACTTTTCTTACTTTTCTATTGCTAGGGTTGGGATGGAAAGATAGAAAAATCATCCTTTTTCCAAATTTTCTTTTATAAATTAAATTTTTTTCTTATTTTGAAAAAAAAAAAGAAAAAACCAACATCGATTTCCACTTGATTCTGTCGATCAACCCACTTGACCTTAGTGTACCTCACACACGATGGCTTTGTTAATGGCCCATAGTCGATCTTCATTTGATCAAGGGATAGCATTGTTCAACACTTTCAAATCAACAAACTTTCCATATGCTTTCCCATGTCCATTGCATGATGGAGGAAAACCCTAATTAATTATCCATAAAACATCATTAAAAAGTTAAGCCATCATTAAGGTGAGGTAACTTTTGTCACCCCATATGCTAACTTAACCATGGTTGAGCTTAACCATGTCACAAACCCTAATAATTAGTCAAACTAATTTTAGGAAAAAGCTGGTCTTGAAAAGCAAAAGTTGATCCATCAAATCGTGTAGCCCAAAATTCTAAAAAGAAAATTAAAAAAAATTATTACTGAAATTCTTAAATATTAATATAGAAAACAGAGAAAATATAAATCCAAAGAAGAGTGAGAGGCATGATTTTCTTTCTTTTTTTTTTGTACCTACGAGGAGTATGATCTTTCTCGGAGTAAAACTTCCATGCTCTAGAGGAGTATGATCATCCATACCTAGGCATACACTCACCCTACATGTGGATAAACGTACCGTAATCCAAGCTGTTCAAATCGAGAGGCCCACCATAGATGAGATTGGACGCGGATTTCCTGCCAAAGCCTTTCCCAGGTAGTTCCTGCGCAAGGATGCTGGGTGAGGCCCACAGAGATGTTTGTGAGAAATCTACCCCGTTCTTACTCTTTGAGATCTCATTTTAGGACATGCAACTAAAAATTATATGTATCCAAAACTTAAGTGGGTCACACTAGAGGAAACAGTGGGGATTCAGTGTGAATAGTTGAAACATTCTTGGAGCCATAAAATCTTTGTTTCAGGCATTATTTATTTTTATTTATTTATTTTTATTTTTTTTTGTATTTTCACTTCATCCCATTGGTAATGACCTTATAAACGGTTTGGATGGCATATAAACATCAAGGTGGAGCCCAGGAAGGTTTCAACGGTTGGAAATTCTTTTCCAATTTTTTTTTCTCGTGTGACTTAGTTGAGCTTTGGATCCATCTCATTTTTGGTTGAATTTCCTAAATTAATCACTCAAAACATATGGACGGAGTGGATTTCTCACAAACATCTCTGTGGGCCCCACCATCATCCTTGCGCAGGAACTTCCTGCTAAAGGCTTCGGCAGGAAATGCGTCCCATGAGCTTAATCAGATCATCCTGTTCACCGCGTTGAATCAGGATGAAGCGTCCACCCCCCTAATAACTGACAGGCGGATTGCGTACTGAATAAACTCTGTGGAACCCACCAACAGGTATGTGTCTTATCCACGCCGTCATCCATTTTATCACCTGATTTCAGGGCTTTAGCCCAAAATCGAAGCATGCCCAGAAATCAAGTGGACCACACTGCCCAATCAGTGTGAAATGAACGCCTACCATTGAAAAGTTATTTGAGGCAACAGAAATTTTGAATCAAGCTGATATTTATATTTTTCGCTTCATCTATGTCTGCGTGACCTGATGAACAGGTTGGATGACAAATAAGCATCACCGTGGGACCTAAGAACGTTTCAACGGTGGTGGATGCTCAATATTCCAATCCACTTGAGATTTGGATGTGCTTCAATTCTAAGGCTCATGCCATCAAATGATATAGAAAAACGGATGGACAGATCGGATAAGACACATACATCCATGGTAGGGCCCACAGAATTTACTCAGTACGCAATCCGCTTCCACACAGGTGGCTAGAAGGACAGATTGTATGAACATGGATTAGCTGCGGATCTAACCAGGTGGGTGCGACCCCGAACGTAGGGCCCACATAGATGCCTGCATATCCTTTCAGTTCATCCGTTTTACCAGCTTATTTTAGGGCCTGGTCCTAAAACTGAAGCGGATAAAAATCTTAGGTGGACCACACCACACTACAGGTAATAATGGTCATTGAACGGCCACCATTAAAAACATCTTGGAAAAAACAAATAACAGCTTCATCCAAAACTTTTATGGCCCAGGAAACTTTTAAAGGCGGAATTCAATCCCTACCACCTGAGATTTGGATCTTCTTCGTTTTTGAGAAGTTGTTCTAGAGTAAGCTAGCAAAACAGATGAACGGCGTCGATATGCATAGATATAGGTGGGCCTACGGTCATGGTTTCACCCACCTGTCTACCTCGCAGCTAATCTGGGTTCGAGTATCTATGTAATTAAACCTAAACGGGGCAGCTGAATATATATACCAGAGAGAATCTTGCCGGCAAAACAATCTCATCCGTCAAAACCATCCGATTGCAGTTCGAGGAGAATGATCTTCCGTAGATCCTGCTAATGAGCAGTCTCGATCTTGTAAATGATGCAATCTGCACTGGGATTACGAGGATCCGTGTTTGACAGGCAGATAGTACGACTACGAGGGAAGCGGATTGCACTGTGTGACACATAAATATGGGCTTCATCCAAAACTTTTGTGCCCACGTTGAGTTATGTCCATGCAGGTGTTCAATCCCTACTACTTCCTGTAATGTGGTCTGAAGTTTTACAATGGCAGCCCAAAAACTTGGCCACGTCAACAAACCAGTAAAGGCAATGATGTGTCGCACCCATGTAATTCCCTTCACCCTGGGACTACCCAAGTGGGGGTGGGTTGTGTGTGACTCCAGCCAGGGAGATACACGTGCAGTTGTCAGCTTTTTACTAGGCAATGTGTCAATGCCAGTTGTGAATCTACTGATGGAAAGCTAAGGGCTCCTGGCCGTACTAGCAATGTGACAAAGCCAAATTTTCAAAAGAAAAAGGTTGTTCTGATATTTTAAGAGTAACACACTTACGCTGTAATTGATCAAGAGGCCTGTGAATTTTGAGTGAAGAAGAAATTACTTAATATTTAATTTAAGTGAAATGACATGAATGATATTGATTATTTAGTCTACTAGAACGTAAATTCAATCCATTCATTTTTTTTGTAACTCTTTATTTTTATAAAAAGATGTTAACTTCTTCGTGACATGATCTCTGTGTGGCCCATAAAACCTGATAACTTATAATGGTGTCTGTTCCATAAGAATTATTTTCCTTTGATGTGCTCAATGTGACTGGTGAACGTTGATCATGCTTCCAACTATGGCCTTCTATGAAACTTCGAGGTTAATAAATAGAGTAGATTCCACACATATGGTGGACCCTACAAACGGTATATGAACGCCCTTAGAAAGGGTCAAACGCTGCATTTTTACGCTTTCTAGATGGGTTCTTCTCCTTTCTTGAAAACGTGAAGATCGCGGGACTCCGTCGTTTCTTTCCGACATTTATCTCATCTAATGTGCATCTGGCATTCTCCGGTGTTCATCCAAAAACTCATCTTTTTTGAAGTCCACTTCTCTTCGTCGTTTTTCTCCTTCGGCATCTATCTGACATTCTTCAGCGTCTATCCCAAAACTCCTCTTCATTGAAGCTTTATCCACCACGATCATGTAGTTCTTTGATATCCCTACTATTATAGTAAACTACATTGTTAGTCAATTGTGAAGGTAAATAAAACATTAAATCTTGACATTACCGATGTTTTTTTTTTTTTTTTAAGGGACTATGTTGTGATGTATTTTGGCATTGACATTGTGTTAAAATAGTCGAAGTGAAGAAGTGGTAACAGTGTAGATCAATGTCATTCAATATGGGTCAGTTTTATCATCTAATAAGGGTTGAGGTTAACATCTACTAAGGATCAAGCTTGATAGTCAAAATGTGAAGGGTTGAGATTGGGCGGCGCGAATGGTCGAGGTTGGGAACTAGAAAAGTTGACAACCACGTCACTTAACATTTGACAACCACAACTGACACAGGGGAGGACGTGAGGTCGAGCACCGTCTTCCTCAAGAGGATAACTATTCCGAATCCACAGAACTTCTTTGGACTCCTCACAGAGACTTTCTCGAATCCACGAGAAAAGAGAGCAGAAAATAGAAATAAATTCTAATAAATTCAAAATAGATTAATGAATGCATAAAAATGAGTTCACAACCCTTTAAATAAGGGTACTAAGCAATGGGAAAGAAATCATAATCAAACTACAACTAAAACTCCTAGAATTCGCGACTTACTATAAATAGTAAACTTACTATTTATAGACGGTCGTGATGTCTACTAGTGCGCAAGGTTTTCGGCCAAAAAAAGTAAGTGTCCTATTTGGCTTCACCAAACCGTTCCCCTAATTATTCTAAGCTCTTTTCACGTTGGGCGCAGCTCCTAAAGCCCGACGGATGAAGAGTTACAGTCAAACTAAAACTTACTATTTATAGTAAAAACGAAATTGAAAGAGGGAAACGACCATCAAATCAGGGGTTTCTTGCAATTCCGAGCGTCACAACCCGGCATAGCAAGGTTGGTTGGATAAAGTAGCTCGTTCTACCCCAAAATGATATATTTTACGTCGGCTAACTCATCCCGGATTGCGAGATACGCCTGATTGAAGGTCTGATGGTCCAGATCACTTCTGTCGCCGACCAGGCTTTTTCTGATCCATCTTTGCCATGTAATTGTCCGCGACCCGCTCTACATCAACAACCCTTTACGTTGTTTTGACAACCTTGACCCTTAATTGATGACAACCACGAACCGTAACATTTGATAACCACGACCATTCACATTATTTTAACAACTTCAACCTTTAATGGATGATAGCCATGACCTTTCATGTTGTTTTGTCAACCTCAACCATTAACAAATGACAACATGGACCCTTCACGTTTGACAATTAGTACCCGTCCAATTTTATTTTTCGCTAACTCATATTAGAAGATTATGTCTTGGTAGTCCCTTTTATGTTATTACGATGAAGAGGGTGTATACGATAAGGGTACTTTCTCATACGTGAGTGCAGACTCGAAAGGGGTTGTTTTGCTGGATAATATTAAGTATTAGGAGCTCCTAAATAAAATGCATTAGATTACGAAGACAACACATGATAAATTTGATTTGAGAATGAAGATTGTGTACGGTGATGCAGTACGTGGATTACTTCATCCACATACAATTAAAGATAATGAAGATCTCGAGGCATAAATGCTCTTCTGCGAATAGAGTTCACCTACTCATATACCACTATATATAGAGAAAGTAAGACGTACACCTCTTGTATAACAAAGGAGTACACATTCTATATTATATTTGAACATATGGTCCCCTGATATGCAGCCTTTAAGTAATCATCAACTCGACATTGAGATATACCTAACCCTTCAAGTAATAATTCATGTTATGATCGACGACTCAATGATTGTAATAGACATGGCCCTTCAAGGAATGAAACATGTTGTGAACGATGACTTGATGATTGAGATATTTTTGGCCCCTTAAGGAATAAAATATGTCATGTTCGATGACTAAATGATTGCGATATACTCGTCCTTTCAAGGAATAATACATGTCATGATCAATGACTCGACGATTGCGATATACCGTCGTTTTGGTTGTTGGATAGCAAGTAAAATGCATCTATTTCTGACCCTTTGACTAATGATCGATGTTAAGATGGAAGAGTTGATAACTATAATATTCTCATTCCTTTCACCAATGTTATATATCTTGATCCCTCGTTTTAGTTCAATTCACAACTTATAAACTTAAATTTACGCTTGCCAATTAATGGAGAATATCAAGATATTCTCAGATCATTAACTCAGCCAATACAATCTTCACTGGATACTTTTGTTGCTCAATCTGATATCATTCCATTTGATATATGTATAACTGATGCAGCATTTGTTAATGTAGATCATTAAGAATATCTAAAAATGGTGGATGAACCCAATGAAATATTTGTTGGACAAATGTTTAAGGACAAAGGCCGATTACAGAATTTTCTTAACAAGATGTGATGTGTTACAAATTCCAGTATAAGGTCCTCAAATCAAACAAGTGTATTATTGAAAGTTATACTTGAAGGATGCATGTATCGATAATGGATGACGTTGGGATGTTCAAAATAAGGACTACAACTTCATGCCCTAAATTCATTCTAAAAATGACATTTGCAATTTAATCAACGATTTAGATGGTCCGAAATGTTTTGTACAAAAAATAGAAAAAGAAAAGAAAAAGTGACCCAAATCAACTTTGTAAATTTGACATGATCTAAATATAAGAGAGAGGGAAGGAAATTACCACTTGAAAGCTCCAATGATGACTAAAATGAAAGCTTTAAGGCCTGTTTGATTTTTTAATGTAAACATAATTACATTGTAAATATGTAATGATTATTTTCATAGGTAATTACCGCATTGTTTTTGAGGATTGATTTGACTGTTACTTTTTCAACGCTAAAATTGAGGATGCTGCTAAATATTTGTGGGGCCCATCTTGATGTATGTGGATTATCCACACCGTCCATCCGTTATGCCAACTGAATTTAGGGCATGACCGAAAAAATGAGCTAGATTTAAATTTCAAGTGGACCACACCACAGGAAAAAGGTAATCAAACACCCACCATAAAAAACTTCTTGGGGCCACTGTTTACTTTGGTGTGGGCCACTTCAATGTTGGATCTTCCTTGTTTTTCGGCTCATGCCTCAAAATGTCATGGTAAAGCAGATGGATGACGCAGATATGTCATATACATCATGGTGGGCCCCACAAATTTAGTTAATCCTTTTGGACCGTTTTCCCAAGCAGAAGTACTTACCTGTTTCCAAACAGGGTGAAATTGTAATAAGCTGGTATTTACAGGGCATTTACAATGAATTTGAAAAATCAAACAGGCCCCTAATGAATCCACCGTCTAAGAGAAAGGTAGCTATTGAGGGGGTGAAAACCTTTCTCCAGCCGTTGAATCCATTATACGAGGGAATGTGAAGATATCTAAGAGAGATCTTTGAATGAGAGAGATGGATTGAGAGGGAGAAGAAGAAGAGCATGAATGAAAAATGCAAACAAAAGAGACACTCATAGCATCAAATCTTCTAACAGAGCTCCTTTCTGGCCACTCGGGGCATCACTACTGGAAATTGCTCTTTTACCGACAATATATTTCATCGTTATTTCATATTTTTTCATCGGTAATTATTATTATCGACGAAATATGTCGTCGGAAATATCGTCACGATAAGATCGTGTCTAAAGGCTTTTACCAACGAAATATTACTTCGTCAGCAATGGTAACACAATTACCGATGAAAAAAATCATCGGCAAAACATGTTACTTTTGGTAGGAAAAAATAATATATTTCGTTTGTAAACACAGCTTACACCGACGAAATATTTCGTTGGTAAAACTGTGGATTAAACTTTTACCTAAGAAATATGTCCTCGGTATAAACTTTTACCTATGAAATATTTCGTCGGTATAAACTATTTATATAAACTTTTAGCTATGAAATGTTTCGTCGGTATAAGTTTTCAACCTACTATTACCAACGACATATTTCGTTGGTATAAATTTTTGTATTAATTTCTACCTACGAAATATTTCGTCGGTATAAGTTTTCAATCTACTATTATCAACAAAATATTTCGTCGGTAGTAGTTTTTTTTTTCTTTCAAAATTCAGGAAAAAATTCCTGATATACACCTGTTACAATACATTTTCATCGTATTCACATCTACATCCATCCAAACACAAACTACATCCATCCATACACAAAACACATACATACATACACAAACAATCTTATCCACATCACATTCAATCCACGCACAAATACATATAAGTTTAACATTCGTATAAAATAAATCATAAATAAAATTAAAAAAATCACGAAGATGAAGGCAGCGGTGGTGGGGCATCAAATGAAGGCGGAGGTGCTGGGGCATCAAATGAAGGCGGAGGTAGTAGGGCATCGGTGGTTAAGCGTGTAACGAGAGCCTGAAACATCTCCTGCATCTGTCGCTCATGCTCCACCCACATATCCTCAATCCTCCTCTCCTGCTCCTCCCGTCGCCTCTCGTCCTCCTCCCTCTGCCTCTCCTGCTGCTCTCTGATCTCATCGATGACGACCCGTAGCTGTTGAACCTCTCTCTCTGCGATATCAGCTCGGTGTAGGGCGCTCTCGCCAGCAACGGATCCGTTGGAGGCAGGTCTAGCGGGTGCCATGAGCTTGGCATCATGGCTAAGCCCATGCATATATCTAGAATGGGTGCCAAGCACCTCGCTCAGGATATCTAGCTCACTCCGCTGATTACCATCGGGAGTGTGCTGACTGCGTATGGTGTCCATCGCTGCCTGTAATGAAAATATATGAATTTTCATAATGAATGACCTTATTATAATTCAATGCAATTAAATTTTACAATGTAAGGATTTTCACCCAATTCTCGCTGGCTCTAGGATGAACTCAAGATCCCGTCGCCTGCCGACAGTGAGTCCCTTTGTAGAGGTCTATTGGTCCAGTATCCTAGCCGGTGACGGAATCTCGCTGCGCAATTGAAAGGATAATAGAGTTAATATAAATGACTTTGAATATATCAACTTAATAATCACCAGAAATTTTTTACCATGTCGTGACGATGTCGTACAAATGACTTTGAACCAGCTACGTGGTTCACTTCCAACTTTCCCTTGTTCGCAGAATTTATTCTGCTCCTCTTCTAAACACATTATTTATAATACATTGTTATTAATTGTGATAATTATAAGTGTAATTAATTTATATCAAAATATAAATATACCTGAAAAGCCTCAGACGAATATCTCTCATAGAGTATCCGCCAGTCGTCTGTAGTCACCTGCGGCGGTGCGGACAGTACGGCCTCCTCGTGGCTCCTGCACCGCTTGTACGGCAGGTGTACTTCCTCATAGTACTCCTTAAACCACTCCTTGACCATGTCGTCGACGGCATGAGAGATTTAGGGAACACTCAGATCTAAGAAAAATTTATCCTGTAGTTTCATAAATAATATATTAAGGCAATAAACTTATTAAGAAAATAACTTAACCGTAAATGAACTTTCAAAAAAAAAATTAATTTACTAAAATTTACCTGAAGGCGCTGACGGATGAGCTGCCGCACATTATCTGTCATGTCTGCCCAACTGGGGGGTGGTGGTGGGGATCAGAGATCGGCATAGGACATCGACCTCCAACGTAAACAATCTGGTATTGTCCCCAACAGGTCTTGTAAGGCCCGTATCCTACACCGTACCGTTCTGTAGGCTTCCGCGGTCATCTCGGTCGAATTCTGACAACCCGTGACCTATAATTGTCATTTGCGCGTGACCCTGAGTTGCATCCTGTCAATTTGAGTCAGGTCGACCCGAGACTTGTATCATTGCGACCGCGCCGTCACCGCAGTTTCAATGCCGCATCTCGCACGCTAATGCAATACCCTGGCCAGGAGATGTGGGCCTGCGTTTAGTTCGAGGAAAACACCGCACGTGCGAATTCTGAGAGAATCTCTATAATCTATTCCATCTATTAATCAAATCAAGTCAAGTACAAACAACCATCCCCCTCTTACACCACCCTTACCTAAAGTTAACTCTCTCTTTCTCTCTCTCTCCCCCCATCCCTCTCTCACCCAAAATTCAACCCAACCCATCCCTTCCTTACATCCATCCCATCTCTTTTTCATCCATCATTTCTCTCTCTCTCTCTCTCTCTCTCTCTCTCTCATCTCTCTTCACTCTTAAGCTCCCAAGGAGAGCATCCAATGTCCAAGCTTCCCAAGCAACTCAAGTGTGGCCCACTCTCCTACCCCAATCTCACATCTTAGCCGTCCAATTTTCATCATCCTCCATCAAGATCGAAGTTAAGGAGCCTAGGAGTCCAATGAACTAAAGAAGGAGGCTAATAGATGGGTGTTCCACCGTTGATTTTTGTTTTGAGGGCCCACTTGTTATGGGACCCAATTAATGTATGCATTGTATATGGGAGGGCCCAATAGTGGCGGGGTCCCTCCCCTTCACGTTTATCTTTCTCTCCTTCTCTCTATTTTCATATTGTGGCCTACCTTGAAGAATGGATTAGACCCACACTATGGACGGTGGAAATCCCACCTTGATGTATGATCCATACCGTCCAGAGGTCATGCATGGATGGAGGTAAATTATAAAAATCATCGTGATCCAAAACGTGTGGCCCATTGGACGTGGGACCACCATGATGAAAGTATTTTATCCACCGTCTAGTTCCTGGACGATGGAAATCCACCGATTATTATACATCCATCCAGGCCACCCGTCTAGGGCTGGATGCTTGGGTGGTTGTAATATATAATATATATATATATATATATATATATATATATATATATATATATATATAATAATAAAAATAATAAAAATAAAATGTATAATTATATAATATTATAATATATATGTTATATTATGGTGGGCCCCATGTGGGACCCACCTGCCTGGAGGCAAATTGGCTGGTGTATCTCACACCAACAATTTGGCTGATGTATAGGCATCAACAACTGGGTCTGAAATACAGACCGTCTATCCGGACGGTGGGCCAACAAGCCACACCAGATCTAGACCTTCCGCCCATTTTGCTAGTGGGCCACATGTGTGGACCCCACCATGATGCATGCGCTATATCCCACCATCCATCACCTGGACGGTGGGCCAGCAACTCCCCACGAGCAGCTACGCTGCTGCCCTGACGTCAGCAAATTTTGTGGGCCCCACTATGGTATGTGTTATATCAGGGTCGTCCATCTGCTGGATGGCTAGCAGCCCCACCATGATGGATGTGTTCCATCCAAACCGTCCATCCATTTGGCAAGCTCATCTTAAGGCTTGGAACAAAAATGAAGCAGATCTGATGATCAGGTGGACCACATCGCAGAAAACAGTGTAGAGTGAACATCCACCATTGAAACCCTTTTGGGGTCACGGAAGTTTAGATCAATATGAAATTTATTTTTCCTCTTAATCCAGGTCTTTGTGACCTTATGATTAGGTTGGACGGAAAATAAAATGGTGGGCCTTGCGAATTTAAACGGTGAAAATCATTTTCACCACTGTTATTTGTGGTATGGTCCAGATGATCTTCCAATCATCATTTTCGCCGCTATTTGGAGTGCGGTCCAAATGATTGTCATTATGATTCATTTTTTAAGGAAATGCTCTAAAATCGATCTTTAAAATAGATGAATAGGTGTAGATGGTGTGGCCCCACTTGATGTATACAAGGCCCATTGGTGTGGCACACTTGACGTTTATGAGGCCCAATGGTGCGACCCGTTGACGCAGTCCACTTGATGTTTACGAGACCCATTGGTGCAGCCCATTGATGCGGCCCACTTGACGTTTAAGAGGCCCATTAGTGCAACCTGTTGATGCGGCCCACTTGATGTATATGTGGCCCGATGTGATGTATTTACGGCCCATGAGTGAGGCCTGATGTGATATATTAATGGCCCATGTGCCGAGGCCCATTGTGATGTATGTGCGGCCCATGAGTGAGGCCCGATGTGATGTATTTATGGCCCATGTGCCGAGGCCCATTGTGATGTATGTGCAGCCATGAGTGAGGCCCGATGTGATGTATTTATGGCCCATGTGCCGAGGCCCATAGTGATATATATTAGGTCCTTGAGTGAGGCCCATGGTGATGTATATTAGGCCCTTGTGTGAGGCCATGGGCCCACTATATGTTTGGCTCTATGTGGACCACTCCTTGGGAGCAATGTTGGGTAAATGTCCACATTGTGACATTCTCTTAGGCCTTGTTAGGCCCATTCTCACTGATTCCGATTACCGAGGCCGATGCCGATTATCGATGCCGATTATTAGTGTCGATTATCGATACTGATTATGAGTATGTGACAACATAACTTCATGATATATGCCCATACGCATCATCTACATGTTTGTTATGAGACGTGATTGACCATTGCATATGTCATAGGGCAGGTTGTTTATGGAACTCCCTAAGAGACAGAATTGCCCACATGAGCGCACGGTACATGCATGATTGCTGCATTTTGTGATATAACCACCGTATGCCCTAGCGACATCAGGGTCGTGACCTTCACAGGCATATCGTGGATGACCAGATGGGAGACCAAAAATATTTGGTTCTAGCATACGGGTACCATAGATGTCCCTAGGTGAAAATGCTTAAACCTCCGTGGCCAGGAGACACCCCAACGTCTGGATCGAGTGGATATAAACATGAGCGCATGAGGGCCGTATACCAGTAGGCCGCGTCTTCCACTATGTCGTGGTCTGTTGGGAGGGGGTGTGACCTTATCCTCCTGAGTGAGGGGGCAATATCTAGGTTGAGTTTGACCAGCTTGAGGAACAGGTCTGCTATCGATGAGCCGAGCCCGATATTGGCAGGCGGATAGTGAGGTCTCTTCTACTTACCCAGTTGTGCGCTCGGATAGGGGTGGTAAGCTGGCGTAGAGTGTAATAGACCTTGGTGATGATCCCAGAGATGTACGGTACTGATATGTGGACTTATTGAGCATGAGTTGGATACTCATTCATTCATTCATTCACTATCCACTCGGGCTAGTGGTGCGTAACTATTTGTTATGTGTACCTTCACAATGGCCAGGATTTCGGTTGGGGCGCGCGACTAACCTGAGATTAGGAGTTTACCACATTGAATCTGACTATCCAAATTTAGGTATGGGACTGATTTGGATAGAAGTCCCTTGTGGTGGACCCCGTAGCATGCGATACTACGTACTATCATCCCGACTTCACACTCTAGCTTTGTCATTTCATTCGCATTGCGTATTGCATTGTATCCTCAGCACATAGCATTTGGTTTACTGTGCTTCTGTATTGCATAACCTGAATAAGGTTGACGGTATTCGTGGACTCGGTATTTGATATTTAGCTTTCTATGTCTCCGTATTGCATAGCTGATCTACATTGTTTCCTCAGCATATGATATTGGCCTATTATGTTTTTACATTCGCATAGCCTGGATAAGGCTGATGATATTTATGAACTTTTCGGCTTGTTTCCGCATTACTCTGATATTGTACGATTTATGGATTGCTAGTATTCCCACTTACTTTGATATTTATATGCTTGGCACGTGTATCGCACACACTTTCACCACCCTCTAAGCTTTCTATAAGCTTATGCACGATAGATGCGTGCAGGTGGCGTTAGGTCGCAGCAGCATTGAGCTTGGAGTGTGCGGCTGTCTTCTGGAGGTTTGATTTTCGATATATGTATTTCCCCTTCATGTACTGTATTCAACTGTTTATATTAGTGGATATGTGATGATGATGTTGCCTTTGTGATTTGAGTAAACTTGCGGTTATGCTTGTTACGAGATAAATGTACGTTGGAAAATCCTCCTTGTAGGATCCCAGGATCGGAATCTGGCGTATAGGCATTGGGAGCCGAGAATGGAGTCTATGGAGGCTGTCCGCATCGGATTCAACAATCGTGAATTCTATGAGCCCGGTTTCTGATTTTGAGGCGTGACATATCTAAAGCAGTCCTGTGGGAACTCTACCGTCACCCTACCCTCACGTGTAATTCACTCTAAAACTAACCCACGCGTGGGTCCACATCCTCGTCGGCTGGTCGACAATACTGTCGCAAAAGAAATATGTAAGTCTAAATATAAACAGAAGTCACTAAAAGAAATATGTGTTTACACTTACATGCAGTGCCCGGTGCATGCTCAACTGAGGGCTCAGACGTCTATGATGCAGCATGCAATTTGATGCTGTCTCCGCCGCATCACGGGTGAAAGGGGTAGATCCAGT
>JAJHSJ010000002.1:28733713-28807036 GCA_021015155.1 Magnolia officinalis
TATGACTCTCCCTTAGGCCCATTGATAGGCCTATACTGGTTATGCGTAGGCCGTCTAGGCCCATCTTCAGTTTAAGGATAGTTCATTACTTCATAACATGCTTAGTACACTTCCATGATTCATACGCATACGCATCATATGTATGCTTGATATGAGGAATGTTTGATCATAGCATAAGCCGTTGGGCTAAGACATTTACGGGACTCCTTATGAGACAGAGTGCCCCATATGAGAGCGTGGAACGCGCGAGATTGCTGCATGACTGACGGTGTGACTCATGCATTTCGCATTGTGTGTCGTGATTCACTGCACGCCCTAGAGACATCAGGGTCGTGGCCTCCACAGGCACATCGTGGATGGTCATATGAGATACCAGAAATATTGGCTCTAGCATTGTGGGCTCTTAAGATGTCCTTGGGTGAAAATCCAAGAACTTTTTTGGTACCAGGAGTTGCTCCAACGTCTAGACCGAGTGGATACACGAGCGCCCGAGTGGCGAATACCAGTAAGCTGCATCTCCCACTATGTCATGGTCGGTTGGAAGGGGGTGTGGCCTTATCCGCCCGAGGGGGCTGTAAGCTAGACTGAGTTTGACTAGATCGCAAATGAGTCCGCTATTAACGAGCCGGGTAGGTATTGACAGACTACTGGTCAGGCAGATAGTGTGGTCTCTTCCACTTGCTTGGCTGTGCAGCTAGGGAGGAGGCAATCAGTGTGAGTGTACTAGACTCCGGTGATATCTAGAGAGGAACTGTACTGATATGTGTACTGGCATGCTTGCCTTGCATCTCGCATATGACATTTGGCTACATATGTCTCGCATCGCATGGCCTTGGTATGGCCGATAGCTTTCATGCCTTGCATTACAAAGTTTTAGTATAACTGATAGCATTCATGGACTTACCCGCATACTTCCGCATTACTCTGATATTGTATACTTGACACTCGCCTTACACACACTTTCACTACCCTCTAAGCTTTCTATAAGCTTATGCACGATAGATGCGTGTAGGTGGCGTTAGGTTGCAGCAGCGTTGAGCTTGGAGAGTGCAACTGAGCTTCTGGGGTTTCTGTTACTTTCATTATATTGTATTTCTGTTTCATACGCATTGCACTTAAAGTTTTTGATATATTGGATATGTGGTGATGTTGTTTTGTGACTTGGTTATGCTTGTGGTTATGCTCAACTACAAAAAAAAAAATCATATTAAAAATCCTCCTTGTAGGATCCCAAGATCGGAACTTGGAGTATGGGCGCTGGGAGCCGAGATGGGGTACTATAGAGGCCGTCGGCACTGGATTTGGCGATTGGAAATTTTGTGGACCCGTTCTCCGAGTTTGGGGCCTGATAACCCTACCCTTTTTCATCAGCACACACCCCAACCCGACATAAGAGGTGTTAGTGTATATAGTATATTTGACCCCTTGCTCTGGCAGTACTAGCATGGGTGAGGACGTCAGCTTATCCTTTAATTCCTGAAAGGCTGCTTCTACTTTCTCGTTTCAGGCATACTTAAGATCTTTCTGAGTGAGTTGAGACAACGGTTGAGCTATCTTGGAGAAATCCTTAATGAATCGGCGATAAAAACCAGCAAGTCCGAGGAAACTCCTCACTTCTGTAACTGAGTCGGGCTGCTCCCAGTCTTACACCGCGGTCACCTTGGCAAGGTCCATAGCAATTCCTTCCTTGGAAACCACGTGTCCCAAGAACTTGACTTCTTCGTTCCAGAAGTCACATTTTTGATATTATGCAAATAATTGATTCTATCTGATAGTATCAAAGACTGCTCACAGGTGGTTTTATGATCCTTCCAACTCTTGGAGTATATCAAAATGTCATCTATAAATACGATGATGAATCGGTACAGATATGACAGAAATACTCGGTTCATGAGATCCATGAATACGGTTGGTGCATTTGTCAGCCCAAACGGCATCACGAGGAATTCTTAGTGCCCGAAGCTGGTTCTGAATGTTGTTTTCTGTACGTCTTCGTTCCTGACGCGCAATTGATGATACCCGGATTGTAAGTCTATTTTAGAGAAATACTGCACCCCCTTCGACTGGTCAAATAGGTCATCTATCTTGGGTAGAGGATACTTGTTCTTCACTGTGACGTGGTTTAACCTGCGATAATATATACACAACCAAGCGATCCATACTTCTTTTTCACAAACAACACAGGTGCTCCCTAAGGAGATACGCTTGGCCGTATAAAACCCGAATATAACAAATCGTCAATCTGTATCCTCAATTCCTCCATTTCACACGGAGGCATGCGGTACGTTGGTAAGGAATAGGTGACGCACCTGGCACAAGGTCGATGGTAAAGTCGATCTCGCGCTGAGGAGGTAGTCCAGGGATCATTCTGAACACGTCCGTGAAATCTTGGACTACTGACATGTCCCCAAGTGATGGACCATCAATATTTTCCAATATGGAAGCATAACAACGGATGCTGAAGGAACTACTGACCTAAACTGGGAAAGTGAAGGTCGTGATTTTTGGGCCTATGGGCTGTCACCAATCTTGTTTCACAGTCAGTCTCTGCCTTCATTTTTATGAGTTAATCCATGCCGAGGATGACATCGTAATGATATATGGTGATGACAATCAGGTCAATGTACACCACTCTGCTTCCTAAGTCTATCGGGCAATTCTTACAAAGCTTAGTGGCGTCTGTGAAAGTTCTTGCTACCGCGATGACTCTCACCCCAACCATAGGGGTAGTGCTCAACCCTAATCGATTGACTGTAGTGTATGCTATCATTAATATAGTGAACCAGGTGTCCACCAATAGAAATATTGGTATACCTTGGATGTGGGCAGTGACTTCGAAGGCTAGCGGTACTGCAACCGCAGATTCAAACGCTTTGGCTGCGAGGGCATGTACTTAGCTTGTTGTGGATGATTGGGTTGTGCTGTCATAGGTCGTTGAGGCGGACTATTTTGAGGTGTAGGAGGTCGGTAGAATGGTTGTGTCAGTGGTGCAGATCGTAGGGGTGGAGCTGAAATAACATGTGGTGGATAGCCGTTGACCTTCTGAGGCGGCGTAAAGTCGTTGTCCTTCATCTTGGTAAAACAAAAGGGTTCGGTATGGCCCACCCTGTTACATTAGATGCACCAAAGATATAATCGCCTCTGCTGAGCTGGCGGAGTCATTGGTCTAGGAGGCAAATTTATACGCGGCCTCTTGACGAGAGACGACCGGTTCTGTAATTCAGGCCGAAGCCTTGGGCCCATTGGCATGCATGCTCGAGATACTCTTTCACCATCCTGCTCAGCTCGCAGGGACATGTTCACTAGCTCAGCATAGTTGGGAATGCTAGCGCAACACATCTTGGTGTGGATATCAGCCCACAACCCTTCTGAAAATTGCCGCATTCTCATCAGCTCATTTGCCAAAATCAAAGGAGCATATCTAGCCAACTCCATGAAACAGTTCTTTTATTCGGCCACAGTCATTCCCCCCAGTCGGAGGCGGAGGAATTCGCCCTCCTTTTCATTACGGTAAATGAGGGTGAAATACTTCTCATGGAAGCGTACTTCGAATTCATCCCACGTCCATGCAAACCTTGTGGGAACGGTTCGAAGAACACTGTCCCACCACAGGCTAGCTTCTTTCTCAAACATATATGTGACTAGCTCAACCTGTTCTGCCTCAGTACAGTGTAATGGTCTCAACATCTTAGAAATGCGATCCAGCCAGTATTCGGCCTCCTCGGGTCTGTGTACCCGTAAAAGTGGGAGGACGGAGGTGCTGAAAGCACTCAAATAAGCCACTTTTTATAGCCCCAGTAGGCTGCACGGGTGGCATCGGCAGGGCTACATTCATGTTCTGTGCGATGGCCCCCGCTATAGTGGACAAAACCTGTTGCTATTGTTGCATTAGTGTTGAGGCACAAAATATTCCATTGCATTGGTCAGAGAATTCCATGATGCGGATCCTTCCCAGGGTTGTGCACTCTGTATTTTAGTAAATATCAGTGTCCGGGGGTATTTTAGGTAGTTTGGTAAAAATTATTTTAGGTATTTTGGTAAAAATCAGTGTCCGGGGGTATTTTAGGTATTTTGATAAAAATCAGTATCTGGGGGTAGTTTAGGTATTTTGGTAAAAATCAATATCCAGAGGTAGTTTAGGTATTTCAGTAAAAGGCAGTAAAGAGGGTGTTTTGGTAAAAAGAGTGCACAGGTGTCATTTTAATGAAGAAGTGCTTGTACACCACCATTTAAAGGAGAGCTTGGTGGACACCATTGTTCAAGAGAGGAGGATGGACATTATGTAAAGGGAAAGGTGGTGGTGATCACCACTATGTAAGAGAGTGGGGCCTATAAATACCCTTCCTGATGCCTTATTTGGGGGGTTGATCAATGGTGGGGCAGGAAATGAGAGAGAACCAAGGAAAGAGAGGGAGGGAAGTAGGTCATTGCGTTAGCCCGTGTAACAAGAAGTCCTTGCGCGGACCTACACAATGGGAGTTGTTTGAGCGGTACCGCACAATGAAGGTTGGAGAAAGTCTCCTCTGCGCCACTTCCCATGGAACCTTGTCCAAAAGCTTGGCTTTTGTGTCATTTGAAAAGGAGAGAGAGAGAGATTTGCGCCCATCCGCGCGAAGGAAAGAGGCTTTGCGCCCAACCGCGCAATGGAGAGAAGCTCTTGTGTGGTTCCGCGTAACACAAAAGTCTTTACGCCACTTTTAAAGGAGGTTTGTCCTAACAAGGTCGTTGCGCGGTTCCACGCAATCTCTTTCACAAAAAACCCAGAATGCCACTGTGTGGAGTTTTGTCCAAACAAATGACCTTTGTGCCACCTCTTGTGCATAACCACCTTTGCAAATATTGCATAACTATGTTTGCAAAAATTGCACAACCATTGCTGCAAAGGAAATCCCATGTGCCATTTCTCATGGGACTTTGTCCTGAAGCTTGCCTCATGTGCCACTTCATGAGGAATATTGTCCTGAAGCAAGGCTTTTATCCTTAAGTAAGATCCATACTCCTCGAAGTAAGATCCATGCACTCTACATTCCCTGTCTAGGCCCATGCACTCCTACCCTTAAACGGATGGCCTCCACATTTCAAGGGATGATCATCACTCCACATTTCAAGGAATGGTCGCTCCACATTTCAAGGGATGGTCGCTCCACATTTCAAGGGATAATCGTCGCTCCACATTTCAAGGGATCGTCGTTCCACATTTCAAGGGTTTCAAGGAAGGATGAACGGAAGGATGATCGGAACTGATCTCAACGGTTTGATCAAGGAAGAATGAATGGAAGGATGATTGGAACTGATCTCAACGGTCTGATTAAGGAAGAATGAAAAGGAGGATCAGAGCTGATCTCCATGGTCAGATCAAGGGTTTCAAGCCTACGCAACCCATCTCCCCTAGTGATGTGATCAAAAAGTGTCGAAATGCTGCCGAAATTGCATCAGACTGTCTTTTATTGTATTCGTTGCTTTGATCGATTGTACTTTGTTTTCAGAATCAAGGAAATTCGAGGATGTAAATGAACTCAGAATAAATGTGATCATTGTTCTCTCATTCTTTCTTTGTGATCATTGAATAAATCCCCCAAATCAAATGCATTTATTTTCTTATCGAAACAAAATGGCGACTCTGCTGGGGACTTATTATTCAATGGTGGAAAATATTCAGAGAACATTTATCACTTTTTGGCGTCTGTATAGACGCTAAAATGGCGACTCTCAGTGGGAACATCCTCCCCTTCATCTTTAAAAATAAAGTACAATTTTAATTCAATCAAAATAACCAACACTTTATTTTGAATTACAGGTATACCGCAATGTCTTTTCTCTCGATTAACGTAGTTGATTACTTCACATCAAATGGAATTCCACCAGAAAGTATCAAGTAAGATCAAATCAGTTGCGATCAAGGACAGACAGTGCCAGTTAGCATCCGGAGTAGTTCTTGCTTCACCGGTAGCACAACAAAACAATGAAGAACGGATGATAGTATGTTGATGCACAAAATATACGAAGTTTTCATCATAAATTGCTTTTGAGAAATGAGTGGATATTAGAGACAAGAATGAAAAAAGAAAGAAGATTAGAAAGAAGGAATATGTAAAGAAGAATGAAGTAAAGAGTAGGAATTCATGTGTTTGCATCGGCTCGCACAAGTTATGACCGGTTGTGCGGGGCCGCGCAAATGGTATAGGATGTCGCTCGAACTTGCGCAACATCGGACTGACAAGTGTGTTAAGACCTTTGCGTTGACTTACTCAAACCATGATTGGTTGTGCAGATCCGCGCAGAGGGTATAGGGTATTGCGCATATAGGGAGAATGGTGATTCGATCAAGCTAATGGAGACGGCTGAGATTTGGTGAAAGGTGGGCCCATGGCATGCATATCAAGAGTTCGTATGTATGGAAGTCTAAAAAAAATTGAAACATAGTGATATATGAAAAATGAAGGGTTTGATCTTCTTTTACAAGGAATATCATCCTGCCGAGTACGGATAATATTACATTCAAAGTGTGCAGAAAATAGAAAATTTGCCAGTAGATATTAATCAGCCTTCACTAGATGAACATGTTACTAAGGGCCCTAATTTTCTAACAGCGATTACTGTGAACAATAGTAAACCTTGACGAAAGTCTTCAGATGAGAAGTTAGTTCAATTGAATCGGGCGTTGTTCGCCAACAAGTAGATCAATTGATGAATTAACGAATTCATTGGTCAATAGAGAACCCTGGGGGGCATCGTCACAACTTGCCAGAGTAGAAAAGCAAGTTAAATTTGCAATTTGAAAAATCCTAAAGTGAAGTTGCTCAACTCTCATATAAATCAGCTATTTGAAAGTCTTAAGAGAGTAGCAGTAGATACTGCCGAAGAAAGAAAGCAAAACAAAGGATTCCTGAAGATAAAGAGTTGAAATTCCGTTAAAGAGAACATCGGCGATTTTACAAATAAGAAAGTAAAGAAAGGGCTCAGACAATTCAAGGACTAGTGGAAAATATACATTTGAAGAAGATGACATACTCCTTATGATTGCTAGTTGCGGAGAAAGTCGAATTGCCACGACTAAACAAAGAAGAAAAGAAGAATAAGCAAGAAGAAACCAAGACAAGTATATTCATCATGGGGGCAAATTTTCATCAATATATCTACCAGTTCAACAAATATATCATTCCTGAATACAAAATATATCATTCCTGAATACTAAGAAGAATCGCTACATTTTGAACCAGGAAGATTCACAGTGCTTTGACTCAGAATATTCACGGTGTAATTATTCAGGAGGCAGACAAGGGCATACAAATTATGTTATCCTTGAAGATAAATTACAGTTTTGATGCTTCCAAATAATTAAAAAAAAAAAAAGGGGCAAAGATAGCAAAGTCTCAGAATGACAAATCTCTGAATCCCAAATGAGGTAATCGTTGATTCCCCGAGATAATAGTTATGTATGATAATTGTCTATATCGTTGATTCCCCGAGTTAATTGCTATCAAGCATTGGCGATTGTCACCGACAATTCGAGGAGTAAAAGATTGCGAAAGACAAAGTCATGTACTCTCCCTTATTCGAATGAATAAAAGCGCAAATTTTCAATTGACTTCGAATTTCAGGAGAAATTCAGGGGATATAATTGAAGAAGAAAGAAAAGTGAATGGCTTGAAGAAAAGTTACAGAAGACGGTTGATAAAAGTGAAATTGTTAAGGTGTACAACATAAGAGAAGAAATAAGAGTACACAGGCATGATTAGTTTGAGACTGGGGGCAAAGCTAATCTTGGGCAAAAGTATGAGATGATGCTGCGTTAGTATATTTGTTAAAGGTTGCGACATTGTGATTTTGATTACGAAGATTCGTTGTCAAGTATTGATGATTGCTGTCAAGTGTTGATAATTGTTGTCAAGAATTGATGATTGCTATCAAGCATTGACGATTGTCACCGACGCCGAAGATTTCTGTCAGAATCGGTAAGTATCAATGATTATTGCCAAAATTATCAATTATCGCTGTCGCCATCAATCCCTTATCAAAATTACTATCATCGCCAAGCTGATACACTATTTTAAATATAATATTAATGCTCTCAGAACATTATCAGCAGCGGTGAAATATCAATTATTGATCCACCATCTTTTGGCGGTGGAATAAACTATATAGCTAACCACATAGAGTTGATGACAGCGATGGTTGCTTATCATTTAAGGCAGCCTAGCCAAGCCTATATGGCCAACTACGCTTAAGGCCTATCATTTTTTCCATTCGGGCAGCGGCGAGAAGCCAGTGGCCCTAAAAAGCCCATGAAGGTCATCGTACGCATACCCATGCGGGCAACTGACGGAGCCAGCTACTAAAAGCCTAAAAGGCCAAAAAGTCCTCAACGGCCAGTCATGCGTGAGACCAATGTCGTCTATATAGCTTTCCGACAGCATCACAGGGAACGGAGGAAAATGATCTCCTGTGAATGGGCTAAACCTTGCAGACAAAGAAAATGCGGGCCGCAGTGTGTGCACTTTGGCCATGTCCATAGATAGGCCAACCATGCGTAAGACCCCCCAGATCTTTAGCTTGATTTCAGTACTAACTCATGAGGAAGGGCTAGCTTAAACTTACTCATTGACGGACTAACGGCCCTAGATTTGGTACCCTAAAGGTCACCTTGCGAGCTCTGTGAACTCTAGAGAGTTACCGCGGCCAACCCTGTGCGTAATTCCAATAGAGTTCACGGCCCCGGTAGCTTCATTGGGCCCCTATGATGGATCATGGTTTGTGAACTCACCAGACAGTGAGAAGTCCAGCGAACTCATAAGAGTTATAGAGACCATCACGTCAGACCTGACTCCACTACTCAAGAGTCTAAAAAACTGCATGGGTTCCACTACTCAAGAGCTTAAACTGTATGTTGCTCCACTACTCAAGAGCTTAAATTGTGTGTAAGTGTCAGTCTAGTTCAGTCAAGTCTAGTCTAGTTCAATCTAGACTAGTCCAGTCCAGTGCAGTCTAGTTCAATCTAGACTAGTCAAGTCATGTCTAGTCAAGTCAGGTCAAGTTCAGTCTTGTCCAGTTAAAGTATGGTCAGTTAAAAGTACACTAGCTCCACTGCTCAAAAGCATAAACTATGTGTAATATTCAAAATGCTACAGATACATATTAGATATGCTCAAATATGCAATTTCCTGATGAAAAATTTAAATATTGAGTAAAAAATATGCAAAAATGCGTTTCTCTTGAATCAGGTTCAAATTACAACAACAGTAAATGCCTTCTTGATGATAGAGAAATATTATCGCACAAGATTCTCAAAGGGGGCAGAGAATAAACTAGTAAAGAATTATCATTCTCTTCCAAACAATATAAAGATTCAGATATATTCTTTGGATTTGTTAAAGGAGCAACAAAGATTATCCATCCTTCAAGGGTATCAACAAGCTTCACTTCAGAAATATTATCTTCTGAAGAAATCATTATGCAAAGTTGACCTTGAAAGAGGGCAGGATTTATGTCTTCAAAGTAATTTATGCGTTGGTCTTTCTGATAATCTCTATGCCTTGGTCTTTCTGATAATCTCCATGCCGTAGTCTTGTTGATATTCTCTTATGCACAGTGGAGAAATTCATATGCCAATGTCGTAACTTCTCGCTATAATAGTAATGATATCGCAACATTCTAAGTACTAGATTTGATGGAGACAAAGAACAGACAGAATCATCATTAGTAACTTTTATGTCCTTTGAAATGCTAATAAATAAAAATTGAAAGAAGTCTTGTCTATTTTTCAGAATCAGCAAAGATCCACGGAAAAGTCTATGAAGAAATGCTAAGGAGCACAAACTAGAAAAGACTAAGCGGTTGAACATTTGGAGTTGGAAATGATATTTCTGAAAATATGAGCAAAGAATGCAACAAATGCAATGCGAAGCACGATGACAAGCACAAAGATGAAATGATTAAATCATTATCATATTGCGAATATCACAATCAGCCTAAAAAATGAGGAGAAGCTTTCAATATATTTCAAAATCATCAATGCTTCATAAAGCTAATTGAAAAATTATAATGTATTGAGATACTAATTCCGATTAATTTGGTAGGAAAGACTATCACTCAAAAGCTTGGGTTATGTAGATCAAGAATAAAGGAAACAATAAAAAAAGTTGTTGTGGTAGGAGCAACATTAAAGAACAACCCCCTCGGTACAAGTAAGAGGAAAGAGTCACCGGAGTTGATCAAAGAGGCCATTGCAGGAGTAGCGATGTTGAAAGAAAGTTCTCTAATCAAGTTGCTCAAGGATGAAGTCCCCACAACTATTACAGTGACAAGTTTTGATGACCAAGATAGTTCTCTATAGTGAAGCATTTGCCCGACACCGCTAGTAGGGGATATTCAAGTGTTCCGTTCGAGCGCAATCATTCAAGTATTCTGTTAGAGCGCGATCAGTCAAGTCTTTCATTCGAGCACAATCATTCAAGTCTTCCGTTCGAGTGCGATCATTCAAGTCTTCCATTTGAGCGCAATCATTCAAGTCTTCCGATCGAGCGCGATCATTCAAGTCTTTTATTTGAGCGTGATTGTTCAAATCTTCCGTTTGAACGTGAGCATTCAAGTCTTCCGTTTGAACGTGATCATTCAAGCCTTTCGTTCGAACGCGAGCATTCCAGTCTTTCGATCGAACACGATCATTCGATCTTCTGGTCAAGTGTGATCATCCAGTCATCCTCTAGTTGAAGTTTATTCAGTTCTTTAGTCGGAAGAAGATCGATCTTCCATTTAATTTCACGAATCAATCAAAGAAGGATCAAGGGGGCATCTGTTAAGGCACAAAAATATTTCATTGCATTGGTCAGAGAATTCCATGATGCGGTTCTTTCTCAGGGTTGTGCACTCTATATTTTGGTAAAAATCATTGTCTAGGGGTATTTTAGGTATTTTGGTAAAAATTAGTGTCCGGGGGTATTTTAGGTATTTTGGTAAAAATCAGTGTCCGAGGGTATTTTAGGTATTTTGGTAAAAATTAGTAGGCAGGGGTAGTTTAGGTTGTTTGGTAAAAATCAATATATAGGGGTAGTTTAGGTATTTCAGTAAAAAGCAGTAAAGAGGGTGTTTTGGTAAAAAAGGGTGCACAGGTGTCATTTTAATGAAGAAGTGGTTGTACACCATCATTTAAAGGAGAGCTTGGTGGACACCGTTGTTCAAGAGAGGAGGATGGACATTATGTGAAGGGAAAGGAGGTGGTGATCACCACTATGTAAGAGAGTGGGGCCTATAAATACCCCTCCCCATGCCTCATTTGGGGGGTTGATCAATTGGTGGGCCAGGAAATGAGAGAGAAGCAAGGAAAGAGAGGGAGAGAAGGAGGTCATTGCGCCAGCCTGCACAACTAGAAGTCCTTGTGCAGACCCGCGTAATGGGAGTTGCTTGCCCGGTACCGCGCAATGAAGGTTGGAGAAAGTCTCCTCTGTGCCACTTCCCATGGAGCCTTGTCCAAAAGCTTGGCTTTTGCGTCATTTGAAAAGGAGAGAGAGAGAGAGAGAGAGAGAGAGATTTGCGCCCATCCGCACAAAGGAAAGAGGCTTTGCGCCCAACCGCTCAATGGAGAGAAGCGCTTGTGCGGTTCCGCACAACACAAAAGCCTTTGCGCCACTTTTAAAGGAGGCTTGTCCTAACAAGGTCGTTGCGCGGTTCCGTGCAACCTCTTTCACAAAAAACCCAAAACGCCACTGTGTGGAGTTTTGTCCAAACGGATGGCCTTTGCGCCGCCTCTTGTGCATAACCACCTTTGCAAATATTGCATAATGATGCTTGCAAATATTGCATAACCATGTTTGCAAATATTGCACAACCATTGCTGCAAAGGAAATCCCATGCGCCATTTCTCATGGGACTTTGTCCTGAAACTTGCCTCATGTGCCACTTCATGAGGAATATTGTCCTGAAGAAAGGCTTTTGTCCTGAAGTAAGCTCCATACTCCCCGAAGTAAGATCCATGCACTCTACATTCCCTGTCTAGGCCCGTGCACTGCTGCCCTCTGACAGATGGCCTCCACATTTCAAGGGATGATCGTCGTTCCACATTTCAAGGGATGCTCGCTTCACATTTCAAGGGATGGCCACTCCACATTTTAAGGGATGATCGTCGCTCCACATTTCAAGGGATCATCGTTCCACATTTCAAGGGTTTAAAGGAAGAATGAACGAAAGGATGATCGGAACTGATCTCAACTGTAACGACCCGTAAATTTCCGTACGTTGGCTCGAGTACCACCTCGACCAGAAATTAATTAGGATTAAATCCTTTAGAAATTTAACAAAGTCAACTAAGTGCAAAACTCGATTACCCATGAAATCCGTTGGGATCGCTTTAAATACGATCTGCAAGACCCAAAACTTGCAAAATCAGTGACTCTAGGTTACCGTAAAGTTTAGAACCAAACTCATTTCCCGGCTGCTCTTAGGAATGAAACGAAACTTCGTATTAGGTTTAGATCGCACATCAGAAGTCCGATTAACATGAACTTAAGGAACTAGGACCACCTCACTGGGCTTGACAATCATCTCAAAAATCAGGTCCTGCTGATGTCCCACGGCCATTCGTTTGGATCCGAAGCGAGGGAGTGTGAAAAACATTATTCCCTTTCCAAAATAAATATCTGGAATAGTGATCTGGCACCATTCGCTTGCGCATCAGTATTAAGCAACCTGACCGTCAAAATCAGACTAAATTACACCCTCGGATTAAGAAAAATTTCAGGAACATTTACATGTACTTGGAATTTCGGATCGTGGCCCACTGACCGTTGAACTGAAAGTGGTCCGCCACGTGCGATCTGGGAATCCGATCGAGTCGAAAACGTAATCCCGCATAGATCAATGTGTGGTGAGCTTAAGTCTGACGTTTGACTCAAGGAGGGCCACCAGAACCTCTCTTTTGAGCTGGAAAAGTGACGAAATGCCTATATTAGCAGTAACCCTTGAACCTGAGTCTATTTTGGGGAGGTTTTTGGCTATAAAAGGAGCTTAGAACAGCCCCTCTCACAGCCATACGAATTTGGGATAAAACCCTAGAGAGAGAGAGAAAAGAGAGAGAAGCTTGGGATTTGTGGGAGTACTTCCTCCTACTGCTTTCAAGCATCGCACGGCCTACACCGCCTCTTTCCAGGCACTTTCCCGGCGGTATCCACTCCGTTTTAAGGTGAGAAACCCTAACCCTAGGTCTGATTTGAAGTGTATAGGCTATAGGTTGTGAAAAGGCTAACCGATTCCGCTCTTTAGGCTAGAAAACTCCCGAATACGGAAGCTCACCAACCTTGCTGATCCGTTGAGATTCCAAGGGCAAAGGTGAGGACTTTAGGTGTATAGGTTACGGTTTTCAACGCTTTCAATGTCAGATAATGATAGATTCATGATCTGCATGCAATTGCACATGTACAAAGTGCTTTCCGTTTCGTGTGTCGATTAACGTTATAGAATATGGAATTTCACATACTCTAGGTATACGTAGAAATACCGTATACGTATTTTTTTTGGAAAAATGTTTGACATGTTTATTTAATGTATGATTATACAATATATGGATAAAATACTAGTTTGGCGAAAAGAATCGCCGTAATATATGCTCGCTTGTAAATACTACGTATGTTGAAATTGTGTATTATAGAAATACCGCATATGTATAAATTTTGGAAATGCAATTGTCATGATTATTTGTTGTATGATTATGGTAAACATAGATAAAATAACCGCTTGGCGAAAGGATAGCCCTATTACGTATTTTGCTAACATACGTCATGTATGTTGGAATAGTGTGCTCTAAGTGTTTGTGTAAATGCTTGTTAGTGTAAATGCTTGAGTGTTAGTGCCTTAGAGAGGTACTGATATGGAATACCCGACTACCTTAGAGACATGTAGGATACCCTCCATGTGGTGGTTCGCTATAACCACTCACTTGTGATGTGTATGTAATTGTATCCCTATTTGTATAGTACTCTACAACATGCTTTACAACATGCTTTACTTCATGCTTTATAACATGCCTTATGACATGCCTGTTAACATGCTTGTATTACTTTGTTTATCATGCTTTACTTCCACATGCTATTGATGAGAATTGATTGAGTGTGGGACTATGTCTATAGTCCAAACATTCGGTACCAGACTTGAGATTGTGGCTGAGATTCATGTCGCCACAAGGGATGTGTCTGACGAACCCAGTCGTACTTCGGTTGGCGATAGTGGTTGGCCACACGGAGTGCTTTTGCGCTCCATATCGCCCAACTTGTTGTGCGCTCGAGCTAGTCAGACTCGTCAAGTAAACCGATATGTTGAATGTGTGTTCACCATGTTTGGTCATTACTGTTTGAACCTAGGGTACCAAACTTACTAGTGGCGATCCCGTTAACCATGGTACCTCGATCCGCTAAGACGCATGAGCTGGACATGGTGGTATGGGACACCGTGGTAGAGCTGTCGGCCTATGCTGGGGCCATGTGCCTCCCCCTAGTGACCATTGCGCAACCAAACTCGTGAGCCGAATACGGTGGTATGGGACACTGTATTCGAGCTGTCGATACTTACGGCGAGAGCCGAGTACGGTGAGACCTGTGCTCGTGCTGACGGGCGACGAGTCCTCCGTAGTATCTTCGAGTATACTCCAAGGGTCTGTGATTGGCGACGAGTCTTTCACAACAACTAGAGTATGAGTTGAGCCGAGTACGGTGAGACCTGTACTCGAGCTGACGGCTAGTGATTGAGCCGAGTACGGTGAGACCTGTACTCGAGCTGACGGCCAGCAATTGAGCCGCATACGGTGAGATCTGTATCCGCGCTGACGGGTGACGAGCCCTTTGCGATGCCTTCACTATGCTTCTCGAACCATAATATCGTATGAGATTAACTAGGATTGACGACCCTAGAATGGATCATGTTTGGGAATGATACAAGGGAGGTACCTTAGTTTCCCAATACTGCTGGTTGAAATGGACTAATAATAACTCGGTAATCATGATCATCATCGCACCGCATGTGCTTAGTAGATGTGGGCACTGAGGGAGTTAAGCATTCGCGAACGTAAGATGATGTCGCATGAGGGTGGTTTGGCAAGGGCATACAGCATCATGTCATTTCATTCTCGCACTTAACAAGAGTAGTTAGAATTGTTTGATTTGTACTGCTTTATCATTACTGCTTGATTGAATTGATAACATGTTAACCTATGCTTTATTGTTCCACTGAGTTAGCTACTCACTCCCACGTTACGGGACGGTGTTTGCAACACCCACCAGACTCTGTCGCAGGTATAGATGGCGCATCGGTTCAGGAGCCGGAGCCCGACTTCGATGAGGATCAGGATGAATTCTCATTTATGCAGTACTCTGACGGCTTTGCTTAGGCCGACTGCATCGCGGGGATTCCAAGGCTTATCTACGGAGTTGTATTTTGATTTTTGACTTAGAAACAATACATGTATATTGGTACTCAGTTAGTGTTCATACTCAGGTGTTCACAAAAATTTTGTTACTTTACATACTTTGAATATACAATTTCAGTCTTCCGCTTGCTTTATACAATTGAACTGGAGTATGAATTACTGTTTTGGTATAATCTCATTCATGTTTATTGCTCTAACTCAGACAACATTTAACCATCATTGTGTATGTTGCATAAGTGATGCGTTGGAACTCGGGAGTTGAGTTCATACTCGACCCCCGAATTTCAGGGCGTTACAAGTTGGTATCAGAGCATGATTTTGATTAAACCGGACCTGAGTTATGTCCCCACTACGTACGCTGACGCGTTACAACCTAGGAGGGTGCGCAAAAATATAGAAACAGTCTTAGGGTCTCCCGATTTCACCGTTCGGCGAAATTCATTAAAAACGGACGCGTTGATCGAGTTTGTACTCGATCCTGACCGCACATACGGATTCTAAATCACTCCTAGACCGTCTATTGACGTGTCCAGGTCACTATCCACTCAAAACCAGTCGTTAAAAATCAGGAAAATTCAGTTTAGTTCAGAAATTTCTCGGAACCAACCGTTCTGGAGCTGAACTAAGTCGTAAGCCTCCCCACTTAAACCCACAAATCCCCCAGATCGAACCAGGGTGCATTTGACACCCTGGGCACGTGGCAAACAGGGCCCACCGCGGTGGCGCGGTTCCGGCCAAGTCCGACCGAGGTCCAGTGGGCCATCTCGAGTGGGGCCAAGGCTGGGGTTGGTCGGCCCGACCTCCCCTACCCCCTGGCACGTGCCATTTTGGCAAATGATTAGGTTTTAAGGGGCTGGAGCACCCCACCCTCCATTTCATCCCTTCCAAGCACCTCCAAACCCCCATTTTCGTTTTCCCTCTAAACCCATCCCTCCAAACCTTGCAATCCTCCATTTTCTTCCATAACCCACACACTCCAACCGTCCACACAGCCCTAGCCTCCTCCTTTTCCCATTTTCTCATGTTGGAGCTCTCATACCCCTCATTTGGAGCTCAAAATCGGGTAATCTCCTAACCCATTCCATTTTCTTTTTGTTTCTCCTTCATTTCCTACCTCTATTGCCCCTTCCACACCTATTGGATTGTTGCTTGTGGAGGATTAAAGAGATCAGCCCCTTTTCCCCCATTTTGGCATTTTTCCATGGCCCTCTTTGGTGTGGTGGCGACTATTTTCTCCATTTCCTCCATCCTATCTCTCACGGGAAAGAGGAAGACCGCAGCTGATGACGCCAGCCCAAGTAGGCCAGCCCATTCCCGAAGAAGATCCGACGTTGAGGCAGGCACTAGCACCGTTCGGGAGTTTAGGTCGAAGCGAGACCTGGATCCTGACCATCCCGTCAGAAATGCTTATCCGATAGGCGTTGAATATGGGCGCTTCGCGGGCCGCAAGGTTGTGTTTGAAGCTCATGTGGATGAAAGGATGTTCGGGCTACACCCACTGATGGATCACCTGGTGGACATCGGATGGAACTCTATGTTTTACGGTGAGTCCCCTGCATGTGAGAACACGGTTCGCGCTTTCTACACCCACATCGTGGACTCATCAGTAGATCCTCCTCAGTTTACTATTTCTGTGAGGGGCATAAGGCGCACAATTACGGTGAATGAGGTGGCTCGGATCACGAAACTCCCGCTTGGTCAGGTGCATCCTAGTGATAACTTCTCCAGAAGTGCGCGGGAAAGGGATCGTCGCACGCGATACCTCTGTGGTCACCGGGTTACTTGGAAGCGAGGAAATTGCATTGCGGTGATAAAGATGGCCGAGGACTTTCGTTTACTCCATCACATTTTACCTACAATGTGTACCCACGGTCGGGTAACCGCACGGAATGTACTCAGTTGATGGTGGACTTTTTGTACAAGATGAGACATGGGGACAACATATGCCTACCCACATTCATCCTATCCCAGATAGTTTAGGTTGTTCGCTCTGCCAGGAACGATCTTTCGCTCCCATTTGGCCGTCTGATCTGCAGGATGGCTCGTGATGTAGGCTACAGGTTGAATATGGAGGACCTTGCATCAGTCTGAGTCATAAGTGAGGCGACACTCAAGAATATGAAGATCGGCCCTCAACAGCGGCAAGCACGACTCAACGAGTCTGGAGATGAGTCGGATAGCGCCGGCGAGGAGAGTGTTGACCTCCAGGCAGAGAGTGATGAGGAGGGCGGTGATGACATACAGGAAGAAGAGCCTGAGGCTCAGGACACTGAGGAGAGTTCACCTCCTGCGGCTCAGGAGTAGGGTGTGGATCGGGATGCTTTTGATGCACGTTTGGCCCGTCTCGAGGAGGGTCAAGCCGCCCTACAGCAAGAGGTTGGTCAAGTTCGAGCCAAGCTTGAAGAGACTGAAGCCTACATGAAGAAGAGCTTTAAGAAGGTGTCCCGTACGTTGAAGGCCATTCTGTGCTGTGTGCAGGACAAGAATGCTCCTCCTCCAACGCCTATTTCGGATGCTTAGTCATCCACGTTGTTGTGTGTTGTTGTTTGCTTTGGTTACTGCGATAGGCGGTTTATATTTTCATGTAGATGATGCAGTAGATAGTAGCATATTTTAGGTGTTTGATGTAGTGGATGTATTGGCTATCATGTGATTTCTGTCATGATTCATGTAACTCTGTATTCCATGTAGTATGACGATTTTGGGTAAATGAAAGGCATGTAGCCTCTTTTGTTTTGATGATGTGTGGAATGCTTAAAGTGCTTTATGAAGTGTGTTGTGCTTTATCTCATAAATGTTCTACCCTATGTTGTATAGGGCATGCCGCGACAGTACACACGGATCACGGCACATCTCCTTCTGACCGGCTCTATGGACCAGACTCCTTCTGGTAATATCGGTCCTGCGGACCATGGGTTGGGTTCTGATCAGCCTCCTGCTGGTCCTACCGGTGGACTGCCACCTTATACGCCCCCGGTCCGTGAGCAGTATCGACCGTCATCTTCTACGCAGCATGACTCTAAGGCTGCTCCGCCGACTGATAGGTTTGAGCAGCTGATGATGATGATGCATCAGCAGCAGATGCAGCAGCAGCAGCACCAGCACCAACAGCTTATGGCCACTATCGCTGAGGCCTTGTCCCATGGTGGTAGTGCGACTCCACCTACGACATCTGCACATCCTGATGAGCATTCTGAGCCTCCTGCTCGGTTTGAGGATGTGCCTCTGCCCACATCCGTCGCATCCCCTACTGGAGATGTCGGTACTCGTGGTTTACTCGAGCGATTTAAGCGCTTGAGGCCTCCCTCATTTATGGGTTCTCATAGACCCAAGGAGGCGGAGTTCTGGCTAGACCACATCTCCAAGATGCTACGGATGTTGCACTGTTCAGAGGCAGAGCAGGTCGAGTTGGCTTCCTTCATGTTTGAGAGGGAGGCCAGTTTATGGTGGGACAGTGTGCTGCGGACAGTCGCAGTAGATTTCGTGGACCTGGGAGGCTTTTGAGTCCCGGTTCCACGAGAAGTACTACCCACAGACTTATCGGCACGAGCGGGAGGATGTGTTTCTGCGCCTCAGGCAGGGAAGCATGACGGTGACGGAGTATGAGCATCGTTTCACTGAGTTGGGCCGCTTTGTCCCAACTATCCTCGTCAATGAGCAGATGAGGATGCGTCGCTTCACTGGGGGCTTGCGACCTGACATACGGTCGAAGCTATGCTGCCTCAGTATCCCTACATACGCGGCGTTGGTCCACATGTCTATGACGGCCGAGCAGGATGTGGACCGTTTGGCCAGATCGCGTGGTGCTATGGTTGCGAGGCCATGACAGGATTTACAGAGCAGGCCTATCTTAGGCAAGAGGCCTCGTGCTGATTCGCCTCCCAGGGCCGCAACACCAGTTGCTCCTGTGAGACGCCCGCTTGTGACCTGCACGTTTTGCGGGAAACCGGGACACCGTGCTGAGAGCTGCTTCTCGCGCATGAGGGCTAGCGGATTTGCACTACCGCAGAGATTGGATCGCCCTTATCCATAGGCCATATCAGCTCCATCGCTACAGACTGCTCTTGCACATCCTTCTTTCCGACCTCCTGTGTCGCGCTTCAGGCCGTCACAGCGACCCTTGGCTGCTCAGCCGAACCGTCAGCAGTAGGCTGGGGTACATACGCTTGTTGCCGAGGCACCGAAGATGTCGATTTCAGCACCGACGGCTTTTGAGGGTACGACCTACATTCATGGTACTTCCTTTTCCTTGTTGGTGGACACTGGGTCCACTACTTCTATTATTTCTTGTAGGGCGGTTAAATGTCTATCTTTACATACTATTCCCACTAAGGGGACGAGACTCACCACGGTCACTGAGACCTTCTCGGATGTCACACGGTTATGCGAGGGTTGCTCGATAGTTTTGGGTAGCAGTACAGTGCTCGTCGACCTCATTGTTGCTCCACTATGGAACTACGACGTTATCCTTGGTATGGATTGGCTCGCCAAGATGAGGGTGGAGATAAATTGCGATACTAGGATCATGACGGCCTATGGACCTGACGGCACAGCTTTTACGTTTCCAGTGTAGGTCAGTTGGCCCTGCCGTGTTGATTGTTATGCTGCTTTACTTGTGCCGATTGATGGTCCGACGTTGGAGGGTACGCCGGTGGTTCGGGAATTTGTTGGTGTCTTTAAGACTATTCCTGGTTTACCTCCTTGGCGCGAGATTGATTTTACGATTGATCTTACGCCTGGTGCGACGCCCATCTCGTTGCCGACTTATCGTATGCCTCCATGTGAGGTGGAGGAGCTGGGGAAACAGATTGACGAACTTGTAGAGAAAGGTTTTATACGACCTAGTGCGTCTCCTTGGGGAGCACCTGTGTTATTCGTGAAGAAGAAGGACGGGTCGCTACGGTTGTGTATTGATTACCGTAGGTTGAACCAGGTCACGGTGAAGAACAAGTATCCTCTGCCCAGGATAAATGATCTGTTTGATCAGTTGAGGGGGGCGAAGTATTTCTCGAAGATTGATCTTCACTCAGGGTACCACCAGTTGCGCGTGAGAGAGGAGGACATGCAGAAGACAGCCTTCAGGATGTGCTTTGGGCATTATGAGTTCCTGGTGATGTCGTTCGGCCTTACGAATGCACCAGCCGTGTTCATGGATCTGATGAACCGAGTATTTCGGCCCTTCCTTTACCGATTCGTCATCGTCTTTATTGATGACATTTTGATATACTTTACGAGCCGGGAGGAACATGAGGAGCACTTGAGAGCGGTGCTGGGTACACTGGAGAAGAACCAGTTGTTCGCACAATACAAGAAGTGCGACTTCTGGCAGGAGGAAGTCAAGTTCCTGGGACATGTAGTGTCCAAGGATGGGATAGCAGTGGACCTTGCTAAGGTAGCCGCGGTTCAGGATTGGCAGCAGCCTGAATCGGTTACTGAGGTGAGGAGTTTCCTTGGTCTGGCTGAGTATTACAGACACTTCATTCGGGACTTCTCGAAGATTGTCAGGCCATTGTCTCAGTTGACTCGGAAAGACCTGAAGTTCGCCTGGAACGAGAAGGCGGAGATAACTTTTAAGGAGCTGAAGGACAAGTTGACGTCCACCCCTGTGCTAGTATTGCCAGAGCAAGGGGTGAAGTACACGATATATACCGCGTTGGCTTGGGTTGTGTTCTGATGCAGATGGATAAGGTGATTTCGTATGCCTCGAGACAATTAAGGAAGCATGAGGAGAATTACCCTACACATGACCTGGAGTTGGCAGCCGTCATCTTTGCATTGAAGCTCTGGAGACATTACCTCTACGGAGAGGAGTTCGAGCTTTTCTGAGACCACAAGAGCCTTAAGTACATATTCACACAGCGAGACTTGAATATGAGACAACGCCGATGGATGGAGACCTTGAAGGACTTTAAGTTCAAGGTTTCCTACCATCCTGGCAAGGTGAACCTTGTGGCAGACGCGTTAAGCCGCAAGAAGACGATTGCATTTGCGGCACCGCTGATGATAGCCGAGTGGGACATGATGGAGTTTGTGCGGGACTTCGAGCAGAGACTCACTGTCGAGGAGCCTTTTGAGTGTGTTGCGCACGTTCGGGTGCGGCCACTTATTGACGACAGGATTGTTGAGGCCCAGGAGGTCGATATACGACTGTCTAAGCTTCGAGAGCAGGCTAGCGACGCCGAGGATTCCGAGTGGAGAGTTGGTTCTGATGGAGGTCTACGATTCCGTGGCCGCCTATGCGTTCCTGATGTGCCTGACCTAAGACGCGAGCTTCTCGAGTCTGCCCATAACTCGAAGCTTGCGATGCATCCTGGTAGCACGAAGATGTACCAGGATATGAGACGGACATATTGGTGGGATAACATGAAGGCCCACATAGCTGAGTATGTGTCTTGATGTCTGACGTGCCAGCAGGTCAAGGCAGAACATCGCCGACCTCCTGAACTGCTTCAGTCCATGCCCATAGCAGAGTGGAAGTGGGACTTCATCTCCATGGATTTCATATCCGGGTTGCCGAAGACGAGGAAGGGACACGACTCCATTTGGGTGATTGTGGACCGGTTGACCAAATCGGCCCATTTCCTCCCTATCAGAGTTACGAACTCTGCAGACGAGCTGGCTAGGTTATACATCAGAGAGATCGTTCGTCTGCACGGAGTTCCTTTGGAGATCGTGTCGGACAGAGACACTCGGTTCACATCTATCTTCTGGACCCGTATCCAGGAGGCGATGGGTGTGAAGTTGACGTTCAGTACGGCGTTTCATCCTCAGACTGATGGGCAAACAGAGCGGGTGAATCAGATTTTGGAGGATATGTTGCGAGCATGTGTGTTGGACTTCAAGGACAGCTGGGATGACTGTCTTCCGTACGCAGGTTCGCCTACAACAACAGCTTGCAGGCAACTATTGGCATGGCGCCATATGAGGCTCTATATGGTCGTCCTTGTAGAGGTTGACGAGCGTAGTCTGATTGGCCTGGAGTTGGTACAGACGACTACAGAGAAGGTCGACATTATTAGGCGTCGATTACTCACAGCGCAGAGCAGGCAGAAGAGTTACGCCGATACGAGGCGGCGACCGCTGGAGTTCGAGGTCGGGGATCATGTGTTCCTTCGAGTTTCCCCTATGAAGGGAGTCCTTCGGTTTGGGAAGAAGGGGAAGCTCACACCGAGGTTTATCGGTCCCTTTCAAATACTGGATCGAGTGGGTGATGTGGCGTATCGTCTCGCTTTGCCCACACCACTTGCGTCGGTACACAACGTATTTCATGTGTCTATGCTGAAGAAGTACGTTCCCGATCCTTCGCATATCATCAATAGGAGCAGGTACAGCTTAGCGAGGATGCTACGTACGAGTTGCGCCCGACACGTATCCTTGACAGGAAGGAGCAGGTACTACGTAGCAAGGTCATTCCACTTGTGAAGGTGTTATGGACACATCATTCTGAGGAGGAAGTTACTTGGGAGACTGAGGCCGAGGTCAGGAAGAACTACCCTCAGATTCTTGAGGAATACGAAAATGTATAAATTTCGAGGATGAAATTTTTTGTTTAAGGGGGGTAGATTGTAACGACCTGTAAATTTCCGTACGTTGGCTCGAGTACCACCTCGACCAGCAATTAATTAGGATTAAATCCTTTAGAAATTTAACAAAGTCAACTAAGTGCAAAACTCGATTAGCCATGAAATCCGTTGGGATCGCTTTAAATACGATCTGCAAGACCCAAAACTTGCAAAATCAGTGACTCTAGGTTACCCTAAAGTTTAGAACCAAACTCATTTCCCGGCTGCTCTCGGGAATGAAACGAAACTTCGTATTAGGTCTAGATCGCACATTAGAAGTCCGATTAACACGAAGTTAAGGAACTAGGACCGCCTCACTGGGCTTGACAATCATCTCAAAAATCAGGTCCAGCCGATGTCCCACGGCCATTCGTTTGGATCCGGAGAGAGGGAGTGTGAAAAACACTATTCCCTTTCCAAAATAAATATCTGGAATAGTGATCTGGCACCATTCGCTTGCGCATCAGTATTAAGCAACCTGACCGTCAGAATCAGACTAAATTACACCCTCGGATTAAGAAAAATTTCAGGAACATTTACATGTACTTGGAATTTCGGATCGTGGCCCACTGACCGTTGAACTGAAAGTGGTCCGCCACGTACGATCTGGGAATCCGATCGAGTCGAAAACGTAATCCCGCATAGATCCATGTGTGGTGAGCTTAAGTCTGACGTTTGGCTCAAGGAGGGCCACCAGAACCTCTCTTTTGAGCTGGAAAAGTGACGAAATGCCTATATTAGCAGTAACCCTTGAACCTGAGTCTGTTTTGGGGAGGTTTTTGGCTATAAAAGGAGCTTAGAACAGCCCCTCTCACAGCCATACGAATTTGGGATAAAACCCTAGAGAGAGAGAGAGAAAAGAGAGAGAAGAGCTTGGGATTTGTGGGAGTACTTCCTCCTACTGCTTTCAAACATCGCACGGCCTACACCGCCTCTTTCCAGGTGCTTTCCCGGCGGTATCCACTCCGTTTTAAGGTGAGAAACCCTAACCCTAGGTCTGATTTGAAGTGTATAGGCTATAGGTTGTGAAAAGGCTAACCGATTCCGCTCTTTAAGCTAGAAAACTCCCGAATACGGAAGCTCACCAAACCTTACAGATCTGTTGAGATTCCAAGGGTAAAGGTGAGGACTTTAGTGTATAGGTTACGGTTTTCAACACACATTTCAATGATAGATTCATGATCTGCATGCAATTGCACATGTACAAAGTGCTTTCCGTTTCCTGTTTCGATTAATGTTGTAGAATATGGAATTTCACATACTCTAGGTATACGTAGAAATACCGTATACGTATTTTTTTTGGAAAAATGTTTGACATGTTTATTTAATGTATGATTATACAATATATGGATAAAATACTAGTTTGGCGAAAAGAATCGCCGTAATATATGTTCGCTTGTAAATACTACGTATGTTGAAATTGTGTATTCTAGAAATACCGCATATGTGTAAATTTTGGAAATGCAATTGTCATGATTATTTGCTGTATGATTATGGTAAACACGGATAAAATAACCGCTTGGCGAAAGGATAGCCCTATTACATATTTTGCTAACATACGTCATGTATGTTGGAATAGTGTACTCTAAGTGTTTGTGTAAATGCTTGTTAGTGTAAATGCTTGAGTGTTAGTGCCTTAGAGAGGTGCTGACATGGAATACCCGACTACCTTAGAGACATGTAGGATACCCTCCGTGTGGTGGTTCGCTATAACCACTCACTTGTGATGTATATGTAATTGTATCCCTATTTGTATAGTACTCTACAACATGCTTTACAACATGCTTTACTTCATGCTTTACAACATGCTTTACTTCATGC
This sequence comes from Magnolia officinalis, assembly GCA_021015155.1. Taxonomy (NCBI): domain Eukaryota; kingdom Viridiplantae; phylum Streptophyta; class Magnoliopsida; order Magnoliales; family Magnoliaceae; genus Magnolia; species Magnolia officinalis. Next base: position 28,758,506 of record JAJHSJ010000002.1, read on the forward strand.
TTTATAACATGCCTTATGACATGCTTGTTGACATGCTTGTATTACTTTGTTTATCATGCTTTACTTCACATGCTATTGATGAGAATTGATTGAGTGTGGGACTATGTCTATAGTCCAGACATTCGGTACCAGACTTGAGATTCTGGCTGAGATTCATGTCGCCACAAGGGACGTGTCTGACGAACCCAAGTCGTACTTCGGTTGGCGATAGTGGTTGGCCACACGGAGTGCTTTTGCGCTTCATATCACCTAACTTGTTGTGCGCTCGAGCTAGTCTGACTCGTCAAGTAAACCGATATGTTGAATATGTGTTCACCACGTTTAGTCATTACTGTTTGAACCTAGGGTACCAAACTTACCAGTGGCGATCCCGTTAACCATGGTACCTCGATCCGCTAAGACGCATGAGCCGGGCATGGTGGTATGGGATACCGCGGTCGAGCTGTCGGCCTACGCTCGGGCCATGTGCCTCCCCCTAGTGACCATTGTGCAACCAAACTCGTGAGCTGAATACGGTGGTATGGGACACTGTATTCGAGCTGTCGATACTTACGGCGAGAGCCGAGTACGGTGAGACCTGTGCTCGTGCTGACGGGCGACGAGTCCTCCGTAGTATCTTCGAGTATACTCCAAGGGTCTGTGATTGACGACGAGTCTTTCACAGCAACTAGAGTATGAGTTGAGCCGATTATAGTGAGACCTGTACTCGAGCTGACGGCTAGTGATTGAGCCGAGTACGGTGAGACCTGTACTCGAGCTGACGGCCAGCAATTGAGCCGCATACGGTGAGATCTGTATCCGCGCTGACAGGTGACGAGCCCTTTGCGATGCCTTCACTATGCTTCTCGAACCATAATATCGTATGAGATTAACTAGGATTGACGACCCTAGAATGGATCATGTTTGGGAATGATACAAGGGAGGTACCTTAGTTTCCCAATACTGCTGGTTGAAATGGACTAATAATAACTCGGTAATCATGATCATCATCGCACCGCATGTGCTTAGTAGATGTGGCGCACTGAGGGAGTTAAGCATTCGCGAACGTAAGATGATGTCGCATGAGGGTGGTTTGGCAAGGGCATACAGCATCATGTCATTTCATTCTCGCACTTAACAAGAGTAGTTAGAATTGTTTGATTTGTACTGCTTTATTATTACTGCTTGATTGAATTGATAACATGTTAACCTATGCTTTATTGTTCCACTGAGTTAGTTACTCACTCCCACGTTACGGGATGGTGTTTGCAACACCCACTAGACTCTGTCGCAAGTATAGATGGCACATCGGTTCAGGAGCCGGAGCCCGACTTCGATGAGGATCAGGATGAATTCTCATTTATGCAGTACTCTGACGGCTTTGCTTAGGCCGACTGCATCGCGGGGATTCCAGGACTTATCTACGGAGTTGTATTTTGATTTTTGACTTAGAAACAATACATGTATATTGGTACTCAGTTAGTGTTCATACTCAGGTGTTCACAAAAATTTTGTTACTTTACATACTTTGAATATACAATTTCAGTCTTCCGCTTGCCTTTATACAATTGAACTGGAGTATGAATTACTGTTTTGGTATAATCTCATTCATGTTTATTGCTCTAACTCAGACAACATTTAACCATCATTGTGTATGTTGCATAAGTGATGCGTTGGAACTCGGGAGTTGAGTTCATACTCGACCCCCGAATTTCAGGGCGTTACAAGTTGGTATCAGAGCATGATTTTGATTAAACCGGACCTGAGTTATGTCCCCACCACGTACGCTGACGCGTTACAACTTTGGAGGGTGCGCAAAAATATAGAAACAGTCTTAGGGTCTCCCGATTTCACCGTTCGGTGAAATTCATTTAAAACGGAACATCGCAAGATGAAGAGACAAGATCGGTAGGAAATCGCGAAGTTTAAACCTCTACTTCACCCGAAAATCAAATCGTACGTGAACACCGCAAGATGGGTAGGAAATCGCTAAGCGAACACCCGCTCCACCCAGAAATCATGGTACGACGGAACACCGCAAGATGAAGAGACAAACGACATACAAACTCTAAACCACCCAAAAATCATATCGTACCTGAACACCGCAAGATGGCTAGGAAATCATTAAGTGAACACCCGCTCCACCCAAAAATCATGGTACGATTGAACTCCGCAAGATGGCTAGACAACCAACATACAAAACTCTACTCCACCCGAAAATCATATCATACGTGAACACCGCAAGATGGGTAGGAAATTGCTAAGCGAATACCCGCTCCACCCGGAAATCACATACGATTAAACACTGCAAGATGAAGAGAGAAACAACTAGCCACAAGAGGGCACCAATATTCCACCAAGGCCACCAAGGGCAAATAAACGGTCCAAGCCACATAGGGCAATCATGCGGTCTAAGCCATGCAAGGCAAAGTGTGACCCAACTATGTAAAACAGATGTATGATCAAGCCCGTATAAGTCAATTAGGGGCCGTAAGATGGTAAGTCCTTAACATTTTATATTCAAACCATAAGATAATCGCAAACGACAACATCTAATTATTAGTAAACCCTACAACTCGAGATAGCATGTGGCAACTAGTTCATTCATGTTTGCTAACATTAAAGAGGCATAACAGTTGTTCATTTCATAGTTCAGTCATACAACATGTTAGCAAAATTATATAATAAGACAAGTAAACTATGAGAGAATTTATAGCTACTAATTTCATGGAATTAGAGTATCGTTTAAGCCTAGATTGGTGAATTAAAGTGGGAAGCTCAAAGGGTGAGTCCTCACCTTAGACGGAATCAACTTGAATCCAATTGCAATGTCCACAACGACTTGACTTCAACAAGAGGGATCTAAAGTAGCCTCTACTGAATACCTATACTCAACCAACAAAAGCAGATTAATAACCGACCTTATCATTACCACAATATGTATGTAAAATATATTTTGAACTAATAGAAGGTGATTAGGGAGTCAACTTCACCTTTGAATATCTCCAATCAGGATTAAACCCGCAAGATAGTCGAGTCAACTCGTGTGGCGGCCCTTGACTCAAACACACTCTCTTCTTCCTCTCCCTTTTCTTCATTTCTCTTCCTATCCTCCTCTTTCTTACTCTCTTACTGAAATGTCCAGCTAGACCTAGGCTAGGCCCGTGTCTAACTTGACCCAGTTGACTCGGATTTACTTAGATTCAACCGAGTCAACTCGACAGCGAGTCAGGGTTACGAGTTAACTCGACTCCCCAACTCTCTTCTTCTTCTCCTTCCTTCCTTTCTCCCTTTATTCCTCTTCTTCCTTCTTTCACTCCCTCAACCTCATCCCTTGCTGGGATATCCAACTAGGCCTGAACCACGGCCAAGTCTAACTCGACTGAGCCAAACTCGGCTTCAACAGGGCAACAACCCCATGACTCTCTTTCTCTCTTGGTTCTCTTCCTCTCATTGCCCTTCTCCTATTCTTTCTAGCTATCTTCTTTTCTTTTGCTGCAAGGATCAGCAGCCCCGCCTACAACTCGACCGACTCGAGTTATCGCGAAAATGGGTCAACGGAAGGAGAAAACGGCTCCCCTCTCTCATTTTTCTCCAGCTTCCTCTTCATGTTTTCTTTCCTCTCTCTTTCCTTTTTTTTTTCTTTCTTTTTGGGCAAGGGAGGAGCCCCGACTGGGACAGCTGCTCGAGCTGGTGCGACGGAAGCTATCCAGCAACTCTCCCTCTCTCTGTCAGTCTCTTTCCTCTCTATTTTCTCATTTTCTTTCTTTCCGTCTTTTTTGTTCAATGGGTTGCCCTAAAGGGTAGCCCTTTATAAGCCCGAAGAGAATTTCAGAAACACTGCTACTACTCTTTGGGATTAGTTGCATATTTACAATAGTGGCTCGGATAAGAGCCCACGTTTGTCGCTGATTTAATGCGAACCTGGCTATATGGAGATAATCCACTCATATCGATGTATCTCTGAATCCCCGACCCACCAAATGGACAGTTCAGATCAACTAATGGGCCACATCCCAAGCAAGTGGGTCTCTATAGGAATGGGGAAGATGACGGCCTCTCTAATGGCAGATTTGAGTCTGCGGGGTGATCTCCTAATCTAAGTCTTGTAGATGGTTCGGATTTGACCCTTGGACACTATGGGACCCACTAAACGGACGGCGGTTAGCATCTCTCAAAGATCTAGCTTCAACAGCGGCGACGGTTGCAGACCTTAGCTTGACTGTGAAAAAAGCCCTAGTATGAAGGGTTATGATGGATTTTTAATGAAAGGCTGAGATCCCAGGGGAGTATTTCACATGGATTGCTAGCGTGGAAAGGGAGACTTTCCATTTTCGGAAAGGAGTGTGTTTTTAAGCTTAATTTGCGGCTGACGTTGTGTGCAAACGAGTGAGATTCAACAGCAGGATCGACCATGGCGTTGTTCGTCTTTGGGTCCTCTACAACATGGACGGTTCGAATCTCCTAAGTGTCTGCTAATGGTGGGCCACAAAGGTTACAAATGGACGGGTATCCGTCTGTTCAAAATCCACTACGAGCGGGAAGGAATTTCCCTCTTTGGAGAATTTCGGTCAGAGCTGATCTGACCGATCTCCCTAGTTCAGTGCACAGCGGGTGCACGTACCGCTGTGCATATGCAGTAATTGTGGGGTCCACAGTGATGTCTGTGATATGATCCACGTCGTTCATCAGTTTTGTCAGCCTGACCTAGGTTTTGGCCTAAAGAATGGGGTAGATTCACAGCTTAGGTGGGCTATACACACCAATGTCGTGTGCGATTGGTGGTCTGCGCGGCCCATGGAAATCTTAAGTGGAATCCAGCCCGTCCATTAGTTTCAAAAACAATATACATTAAGTAATAAAAATTACATTAGTATATAATACAGTATATGTTATAAACGTATGATACATTGTATTTATCAATAATTATTTATCAATTAATAACATTTTTAATTTAAAATATTATATATATGTGTGTGTGTGTGTGTGTGTGTGTGTGTGTGTGTGTGTGTATTTATGTATTTTACTTATATATATATATAAGTATTAATTATTCTAAGTGATGTCTATTTTTTATATATATGGTATAATACAATAATATGTAGTTTAAATTACAAAATGAAATTATTAGTTAATATACATCAATTACATGATAATGTGTTGACATACAACTTATTTTATATATAGTTTAAATAAAAAATAAATAGTATAAATGATTTGTATAATTTAAGTAACATACGTATTATTACAAATGATTAAAAATCATTTTGTATTATAATATATTTATACATTTAGAGTGAGTTATTATGGATCAACTTAAGATGAGTCACCCATCTAACTTTGAGTATAGCTTAGGTGGGCCACTCTTAGTGATAATTGGGTTTTATACTCGATTATTATAAATCCGATAGTTAGCCTCATTCCAAATCAATTATCAATGGTCCTCAGAGTCAAGTGAAGCATCTAAGTGAAGTCCAATGGTTACTTTAGATGATCAAAACTCCAAACAGATGATGAGAGGTTCTGATCTAAAGATCGATCTTATATCTAACCATTGATCCTCAATTTCTCGAGATCCGACAACATAGACATTCCATTTCACTAGCTTTAGATATCCCTAAGACTGTATAAGTGGAAAACTAACATTTAATCCTATGATTAGAAGGTTCGGCCCGATTGATGGATGCAGATTTCCCTATTGGCCAAGTTTAGGCTAGAGTGCGTGAATGTTTACTTAAATTGGGATTGCATTTATACTAAGTCAAGTTATCATGGTGACACCTAAGTACAGAAAATTATGGGGTGTTACAATCTACCCCCCTTAAAGAAGAATCTCACCCACGAGATTCGATCATGCCCATCCAATTTCTTTCAGTACCCACTATTGTTTAGGGTTTGCTCACATGACTTGAAGAAGAATTTTACTACTATCCCATATTTATATATTTGTGTGTGTAATAAGAATAGTAGTTATGCTCTCAATGTTCAGGTTAACACGTTAAGATAGTTATGGTCGGCCTGAGTCTGATACGCCAAACTTCTGCTTGGCCGGGCAGTGAGTTTACTAGTATCCGTCTTAATCCCAGTGAGTATTGATCTTCTGCTTGATAAAGGCATTGAGATCATTGTAATCATTAGGATTTAGAATTCACGTCAAACCGCATACACTCCGCTTAAATATGGTTTCGTTGATTCGTGTTCCCGATCATTTTGGTTGTTTGAAATAAGTTATTTAATTTCCTACTTCCCAAAAAGTAAGCCTAAATGATACATTATGCTTCAGCATTGCAATTCGGCTATCTGGAGTGCTATTCTAAAATCTATAATTTAATTATTTCTAATTGTTATAGTTGCATTATTACACATTCATAAATTTCATAATCCTTATTAACTATCTGGTAAATACTAAGGATTTATAAAGATCATACCTGGGCCTACTCGCTCAGGGTTGGGTATATCCAAGGCAAACATGTGGGGAGCTCCTCGTTCTCGTGCTTGAGGTTGCGAGGCTTGAGCAGGATTCGAAGAAGTCCTCTCATCTCGCTGTTTCTTAAAACACCGTCTTAAGATATGACCCAGTTTGTCACAATAGCTGCAGAGCCTATCTTGGCTCGAAGAAAGAATTGGGTGAGATGTGAATTTCACCCTTTTCTCAGGCATAGAAGATATAATGGCACCGCCTTTGCTTTGCTTGCTGAACCTCGAATAAGAGCACGTGTTTTCGCCTTACTGTAACGATTCGGAAATATTCTGTACAATGGCCCGAGTACCATCTCAGGAAGGAATCACTTAGGATCAAATCCTTCAGAACTTAGACAAAGTTAACCAAGTGCTAAACTAGATTAGCCATGAAATCCACACTAATCACTTTAAATACGATCTGCAAGACCCAAAACATGTAGAATCATTAACTCTAGTTTACCCTAAATTTAGGATCAATCACATAACCCAGCTGCTCTCGGGAGCACTTTGAAACTCCGTATCGAATCTGGACCGCACATCGAAGGTCCGAATAATACAAAATTATAGACTTAGGACCACCTTGCTGGGCTTGATAATCTTCTCGGAGATTAAATCCAGATAATGTCCCAACGCTATTCGCTTGAGGCCGGAGTGAAGAGTGTGAGAAATGTGAAATTAATTAAAAATAAAACATAAATTTAAGTAATCTGGCATGTGTCGCTTGCGGATCAGTTATAGGGATTTCGATCGTCAGAATCAGGCCAAAATACACCCTCGGATCAGGAGAAATTTCATACACATGTCAGCATACTTAAAATTTCCGATCGAGTTTCAGTGACTGTTGAACTGAAACTGGTCCGCCAAGTGCGATCTGAGAACCCGACTAGAACAAAAACTTAACTATACCTAGATCCAGCATTAGTGAGCTTAAATCCGACCACACACAGAAAATGGGCCGCCAGAAGTGCTCCGTTGAGACGGAACAGACCCACTTTGGTTATAACCTAAGTATACCTTGACCTTAGGTCTATTTGGGTGATGTTTTAGGCTATATAAGGACCTTAAATCCTCTCTCATTTAGCTCATACGAATTTGAAGAAACCCTAGGAAAGAGAAGAGAGAAAGTGTGAGAGTTGTGGGAGAAACTTTCTGCCACTCTATCCTCTTGCTATACAAGCTTAACCACGCCATTCTAATCACTTTCTCGAAAAGTCTGACTTCATTTCTAGGTAAGAAAACCCAAACCCTAATTTGATTTAGGGTTTCAATTGATTCAATTATCGAAATAGCTAACACTACTTGTGCTTTAGGCCGTTCTACTGTCGTGGGAGAAGCCTTAGCATTCCTACCAAATTTATTATGCTTCTACGACGTAAGGTGCGGACTTTATACGTATAGGTTATGGTTTTCAAGGCTTTCAATGTCGGTTAATGATTTATGACTAACGTGGATGCTACTTCACATGCAAAATGTGTCGTCTGTTTCGCCTTTCGAGTTTATACGAACTATATGGAATATAGTGTATTCTAAGTATATGTTGGAATGTTTGAAATTGTTTGGAATTTGGATTTGTCCTTAACATGTTTATTTGTCGTGAATATATGCTTAATACATGTGTGACAACTCCTTAGCGAAAGGACTTGCCCTAAATCACGTCACGGTAAAAAAATACATTATACGTGTTAAATGTGTAGCCCAAGTGTTTGTGAAAATATTCCAACGGATATGGAACCTGTATTCATGCATGCCATGATCACCCGTCATGGGTATATGCACGTGATATACGGGGCAACTCCCTAGTGATGGGATTTGGCCTAACACGTGTGTTATCATCATACACCATGTATGGTGATGTATGTGTTCTATGTGTTTGTGAAAATGTCTGAATGTGCTAATGGTTACTTAAGAGTACTTGTATGAGGATCGAGATATGAATCTCGGTTACCTTAACCATGTACATGATTTCCCACATATACGTTACATTGTAATGTCTGTATTACTCATGATATGAATGTGTATGGAATCCTGTTTGTGTTGTACTTTATAACATGCTTGTTTGATTGTGAGAATCGCAGTACTTGTTTATTTCCTGCTTTAACTATCTCATATGATTCTTGTTGAATTAGAGTGAAGATTGAGACTATGTGTTAGTCCAGGCTATCGGTAATAGAATGGAATTCGTGGCTGAGACTCATTCACCATGTAGGATGTGTTTGAGGAGCTCGAGACGTACTTCGGTTGGCGGCAGTGGTTAGGCCACACGAAGTGCTTGCGCTTCAGGTCGTTCAATTGGCCGTACGCTCGAGCTAGCCGAGCCCGTCAAATAACCCGATCTGTCTTATATATGTTCACCATGTTTGGACGCCTCTGTTTGAACCTAAGGTACTAAACTTACCAGTGAAATTTTGTTAACCATGGTACCTCGATCTGCTAAGACTCATGAGCCAGACATGGTGGTATGGGACATCGTGGTCGAGTTGTCATCATACGCTAGGGCCACGAGCCTCCCCGTAGTGACCATTGAGCAGCCAGACTCATGAGCCGATTATGGTGGTATGGGACACTATATTCGATCTGTCGGCCTACACGGATAAGGTGATGGAGGAGTGGTGCAACAATTCCGTGTAACAGCCCTGTCAACCCTTTGTAGTGACCTTGAGTGTACTCTGAGTTTACGTGGAGGCGATGACCCTTCCGTAGCAACAAGAGTACAAAACTAGGCCTGTATTGATAAGGTGATGGGGGAGTGGTGCAACAATTCCGTGCAACAGCCCTGACAACCCTTACAGTGACCTAGAACTACACTATCGTATGAGATTATCTAGGATTGACGACCCTAGAATGGATCATTGTTTGGGAATGATATAAGGAAGGTACCTTAGTTTCCCAATCCTGTTGTTTGAAAGGTATTAATAACAACTCGGTAATCATGCTCATCATAGCACTGCATGTGCCTGGAAGATGTGGAGCACTGAGGGATGAATGCATGTCGCAGACGTAAGATGGTGTCGCATGAGGGGGTGTGTTGGTGAGGGCATGCATCACGACTGCACTTCATACTTGCATTAACAAGAGTACTTAAGATTATTGATTGTACTGCTTTATCATTACTGCTTGACTGAATTGATAACATGTTAACCTATGCTTTATTGCTCCGCTGAGTTAGCTACTCACTCCCACATTACGGGACGGTGTTCTGGACACCCACCAGACTCTGTCTTAGATGCGGGTACCGATGATACTCAGGAGGCTGAGCCTGATTATTATGATGATCAGGACGAGTTTTCCTTTATGCAGTTCGCTGGAGGCTTCGCGTAGGCTATCCAGAGTTACGGGGCTACAGGGTTTATGATGATAGTTGTACCATTTTGACATTTTGATTCCGGAACAAATACATGTATATGGTGACTCAGTTGGTATTCATACTCTTGAGATCGAGATTGTTTTGTTTTATACACATCTATATACATCTTTCAGTCTTCCACTTGCGTTTTGTATAATGATCTGGAGTATGGATTACTGTTTTGGTATAATCTCACTCATGTTTATTGCACTAACACAGACAACATTCAATCATCATTCTCTATGTTGCATAAGTGATGTTTTGGAACTAGAGAGTTGAGTTGCTACTCGACCGTCGAATTTCAGGGCATTACAAGTTGGTATCAGAGCATGATTTGGATTATACTAGACCTGAGTTATGGTCCCACGATGTACGCTGACGCCTTTTGATGTAAGAGGGTGTGAGAACAATGTAGAAACAGTCTTAGGCATCCCAGTTTCGTCCAACGGCAAAGTTCACTGAAAACGATCGCTGTAATCGAGTCTATACTCAACCCTGGTCGCACGGGTTGACCTTAAAACACTCCTAGGTCGTCTATTGACGGGTTTAGATTACAATCCACCTAATTTCAGCCGTTGAAAATTGGTAAAATACCATCAATTATCAGAACGTTCTCAGAATGACCCGAAACGACTCGAAACGGAGTCGAGGGCCACACGATGCAATCCGGGGGGACCCACGGTGGACCCGAGGTGTCATTGGCACCTTGGAAGGGGGTGGCCACCGCCCTACCACTGCGGCACCCCCCTAAGTCCAGAGGACCGCGGCGGCGCCGTGGCTACCGTGGTGCACCGCGGCCCCCTTAGGCCGGGCTGGTCGGGCCGGTGTAGGTCAGCATCAGGCCGACCCCTAAGTGCATGTGGGGCCCACAAAAATTCATGTGGACCCCTATTTCTTTCATTTTTGCCCCCTTTCTCACTTCCCACCCTTCCAAGCCCTCTTTTCTCTTCCAACTTGCTGTTTTCTCCCTCAAATCTCCCTCCCAATCGCTCAATCCATCATATTCGGTCACAACTCATCCATTTCCATCATCTACAACACTCCCTACCTCCCCACCCTCTCCATTCTGTCTCATTTGGGCTCTTACACGCCCCATTTGTAGCTAAAAATCGTGCACACTCACTACCCCACTCCATCTCTCCATTTTCCTTCTTAAATCCCTATTCATTGGGCCTTTGCAACCTCTGTTGAGGCTCAAAACCTGTGGAGGATTAGTAACTCCAGCACTTTCTTTCTCTTTCCATCACTTTTTGTGGCTTTCCATGGCCCTATTTGAGTTTGTCGCGGCCATTTTCTCCATCTCCACCATCTTTTCTCTCATGGGAAAGAGGAAGAGTACAGCGGATGAAGCCGGGCCTAGTCGCCCAACCCATCCAAGGAGAAGGACTGACGTCAGGGCTAGTACAAGTGCCTTTCGTGAGCATAGGTCGAAGCGGGACCTAGATCCCCAAGTTTCCATCGAAAGAGTGCTACCGATAGGCTTTGAGCACGGTCGGTTTGGTGGCCGCAGGGTTATACTTGAAGCTCACGTTGATGAGTGGCTGTTTGGGCTACACCCAATTATGGACCGCTTAGTGGACGTTGAGTGGGGTCCCATGTTCGAAGCTAAGTCTCACGCATGTGAGAATACGTTCGTACTTTCTACGCTCACATCCGAGACTCATCGCTTGATCCTCTCCAGTTCATTGTTTCTATTAGGGGGCGGAATTATACAATCAACTTGGACTTAGTGTCCCGGGTCATGGAAATTCCACGTGGTGAAGTACATGCTGGTGAGGATTATTTCAAGAGTGCGTGAGAAAGAGACCGTCGTACATGATACCGTTTTGGTCGACTGGTTCCCTGAACCAGAGGCAATTACCTCCCATCGACGAGATTAACAGATGATTTCCGTTTGCTTCACTACATTTTCACATACAATGTGTATCCACGGTGGGGCAACCGCACTGAATGTACTTGCTTGATGGTGGACTTCCTGTATAGGGTTGGACATGGAGATAAGTTGTGCCTGCCCACGTTCACCCTATTCCAGATAATCCAGACCACACGGTCTGTCAGAAATGACATCTCACTCCCGTTCGGTCGTCTGGTGTGTAAGCTTGCTCTAGAGGTCGGTTATAGACTTAATATGGATGATATTACGCCGATCCGGATCATAAGCGATGCTACGCTTAACAACATGGGGATCGGCCCTCGGTAGCGCCAAGCCCGACTCGACGAGTATGGAGATGAGTCTGATAGTGAGGGGGAGGAAAGTATTGAACTAGATGAAGAGAGCGAGGAAAGAAGTGGTGATGAGATAGAGGAGCAGGAAGAAGAAGAAGAGGCCCAAGATACTGAGGAGAGCTCTCCTCCTACGACACCAGTGCAAGATACTGATCGGGCTGCTTTGGATGCTCGCATAGCTCGATTGGAGGAGGATCATGCAAAGCTACGACAAGGCCAAGCTGCCTTGAAGCAGGAGATTCAGGAGGCCCGAGTCGAAGCAAGACAAAAGCTTGAGGAGAACGAGGCCTTCATGAAGCGAAAATTCAGTAAAGTGTCCAGCACCTTGAGGGCCATCCTATGTTGCCTACAGGATAAGGGCGCCCCTCCTCCATCACCAGACTCGGATGTCTAGTCATCCATATTGTTGCCTTGTAGTTTGTTTTGGTCACCGCTTTAGGTGGTTTATGTTTTCATGTTGATGGGCGTAGTAGCTAGTAGTATGTTTTAAGTGATTGAAGCTTTGGTTGTAATTAGCTCGCATGCATCTTCTGTCATGATTCATGTAACTCTGTATTCCATGTATTGTGACAATTTTGGTAAATGAAATGCATACAGTCTTTTTGTTTTGAAGTGTATGGAATGCTTAAGTGCTTGTGTATTGTGTTGTTATGCTTCATCCCACATGCGTTGCACCCTATGTTGTATAGGGCATGCCACGGAAATATATACAGAGCACGGCGCACCTCCTACTCACTGATACGATGGACCAGGCTCCTTCCTACGGAGATGGTCGTACAGACCCTGATTTGGGCCCGGATCGTGAGACTAGACCTACGTCTCAGCCTTCTACTGGTCCCACGGCTAGACTGCCACCTTCTACACCACCGGTTCGTGAGCAGAACCGGGCATCCTCTTCGACACAGTATGAGCCACAGGCTGCTCCACCTACTGATAGGTTTGAGCAGTTGATGATGATGATGCATCAGTAGCAGATACAGCAGCAGCAGCAGCAGCTTATGGCCAATATTGCTGGGGCCTTATCTCAGGGTGTTAGTGCGACTCCACCTTCACCATCTACACGTCCTGCTGAGACTACAGAGCCTCCTGCTCAGGCTAAGGATGTACCTCCATCCACACCTACTGCATACCCCATGGGGGACGTGGGTACTCGCGGTCTTCTCGAGCGATTCCAGCGCTTGAGGCCTCCTACTTTCACGGGTTCTCACAGACCCGAGGAGGCTGAATATTGGTTGGATCGCATCTCCAAGATGCTACGGATGCTCCATTGTACGTAGCAGGAGCAGGTTGAGCTGGCCACCTTCATGTTTGAGAATGAGGCTAGCTTATGATGGGACAGTGTCCTACGGACTGTGGCAGTTGGATATGCATGGACATGGGCGGCATTCGAGTTCCGTTTCCATGAGAAATACTACCCTCAGACCTACCAACACGAGAGGGAGAACGAGTTTTTGCGCCTTAGGCAGGGAGGCATGACAGTTACAAAGTACGAGCATCGATTCACTGAGTTGGGCAGATATGTCCCGACTATTCTTGCTAAGGAGCAGATGCGGATACGACGTTTTTTAGAGGGCTTGCGACCGGACATTCGGTCGAAGATGTGCTGCGTCAGTGTACCGTCCTATGACGAGCTGGTACATATGTCTATGAGGGCAGAGCAGGATGTTGATCGGCTGACACGTTCTCGTGGTGTTATGGTTAGGAGGCCACGACCGGATATGCAGAGCAGGCCTTTCCTCGGCAAGAGGCCTCGCATCGACTCTCCCCCCAGGGCCACGGTGCCAGTAGTTCCGATGAGGAGTTCAGGTGTGACCTGTACATACTGCGGGAGATCGGGTCATCCTACAGAGAGCTGCTTTGCTCGGATGAGGGATAACGGGTTTTCTCCACCGCAGAGGATTGATCGCCCTCGCCCACAGGCTATATCGGCTCCACCCCTACAAACTGCCCCTGCTCATCCTTCCTTCTAACCTCCTGCATCTCATTTTAGGCCGCCTCAATGGCCTAACGCGCCACAGCCGAACCATAGACAGTAGGCTCGAGTACATGCTCTTGTAGCTGAAGCACCTGAGACATTGATTACGGCCCCGATGGCTTTTGAGGGTACGACCCACATTCAAGGTACACCCGTCTCCTTGTTGGTGGACACTAGGTCCACTACTTCTATCATTTCATGTGGGGCAGTTAAGTGTCTAGCTTTACATATTACCCCCACGAAGGGAATGAGACTCACTACTGCTACTGGGACTTTTTCGGATGTCACACGGATGTGTGAGGATTGCTTAGTAGATTTGGGTAGCAGGACAATGTTCGTTGACCTCATTGTCGCCCCACTATGGTACTACGACATTATCTTCAGTATGAACTGGCTCACCAAGATGAAGACAGAGATTGATTGTGATAATCGGGAGGTGACAGCCTATGGACCTGATGGCACGGTCTTTACTTTTCTAGTGCAGGTTAGTTGGCCATGTCGTGTTAGATGTTATGCTGCTTTACTAGAGCATGTTGATGGTCCGACGTTGGGAAATACGCCTGTGGTTTAGGATTTTGCAGGTGTGTTTGCGATGATTCCTGGTTTGCCTCCTCGACGCGAGATTGACTTCACCATTGATCTTACGCCTGGTGCGACACCTATCTCATTACCGACTTATCGTATGCCTCCATGTGAGATGGAGGAACTACAGAAATAGATTGACGGGCTGGTAGAGAAGGGCTTTATATGACCTAGTGTGTCTCCCTGGGGAGCACCTGTACTGTTTGTGAAGAAGAAAGATGGCTCACTACGGTTGTGTATTGATTACCGTATATTGAACCAAGTCACCGTGAAGAACAAGTATCCTTTGCCCATGATAGATGATCTGTTTGATCAGTTGAAGGGGGCAAAGTATTTCTCGAAGATTGACTTGCAGTTAGGGTACCACCAATTACACGTCAGAGATGAAGACGTGTAGAAGACAGCTTTCAGGACCTGTTTTGGACATTACGAGTTCCTGGTGATGTCGTTCGGTCTTGCGAACGCACCGGCCGTGTTCATGGACTTGATGAACAGGGTATTTCGGCCATTCTTATTCCGATTCGTCATCGTGTTTATCGATGACATCTTGATATATTCTAGGAGTCGGGAAGAGCACCTGAGAGCGATGTTGGGTACTTTGAGAAAGAACCAGTTGTTCGCGCAGTATAAAAAGTGTGACTTCTGGCAGGAGGAGGTCAAGTTCCTGGGACATTTTATGTCCAAGGATGGGATAGCTGTGGACCTTGTTAAGGTAGCCACAGTCCAGGACTGGAAGCAGCCTGGTTCAATTACTGAGGTGAGGAGTTTTCTTGGCTTGGCAGGGTACTATCAACGTTTCATTCGGGACATCTAGAAGATAGCCAGGCCGTTGTCATAGTTGACGCGTAAGGATCTGAAGTTCGCCTGGAATGAGAAAGCGGAAGCAGCTTTTCAGGAGCTGAAGGATAGACTGACGTCCGCCTCTGTGCTAGTATTGCCAGAGCAAGGGGTTAAGTACACGATATACACTGACGCGTCTCGCATTGGCTTAGGTTGCGTCCTTATGCAGAAGGACAGGGTGATTGCATACACCTCGAGACAATTAAGGAAGCACGATGAGAATTACCCTACACACGACCTTGAGTTAGCAGCTGTCATCTTTGCATTGAAGCTCTGGAGACATTACCTCTACGGAGAGGAGTTCGATCTTTTCTACGACCACAAGAGCCTTAAGTATATATTCATGCAGCGAGACTTGAATATGAGGCAGCGCAGATGGATGGAAACCTTAAGGACTTCAAGTTCGAGGTCTCCTACCATTCGGGCAAGGCCAACCTTGTGGCAGATGCGTTGAGCCGCAAGAAGGTTATAGCATTTGCGGCTCCGCTGATGATAGCAGAGTGGGATATGTTGGAGTTCGTGCGGGACTTCGAGCAAAAACTCACAGTGGAACAGTCATTTGAGAGTGTCGTGCACGTTCGGGTGCGGCTACTTATTGACGATAGGATTATCGAGGCCCAAAAGGGCGATGAGTGGTTGTCTGAGCTTCGAGAGCAAGCTAGCGACGCCGAGGACTCTGAGTGGAGAGTTGGCACAAATGGGGGTCTACGATATCGTGGCCGCCTATGCGTTCCAGATATTCACGACTTGAGACAAGAGCTTCTCGAGACTATCCACAAATCGAAGCTTGAGATGCATCCTGGTAGCACGAAGATGTACCAGGACATGAGGCGATCGTATTGGTGGGACAATATGAAGGTCCACATCACAGAGCATGTTTCATATTGTCTCATGTGTCAGCAGGTCAAGGCCGAGCATCGCCGACCTCTTGGACTCCTTCAGCCCATGCCCATAGCTGAATGAAAGTGAGACTTCATCTTTATGGACTTCATCTCGGGGTTACTGTCACGCCCCAAACTCGGAAACAGGGCTCACAAAATTTTCGATCCCCGAATCCGGCGTTAACAGCCTCCGTAGTACCCCATTCTCGGCTCTCAGCGCCCATACGCCAGATTGCGATCCTGGGATCCTACAAGGAGGATTTTCAGTATGATTTTTTTTTTTTTGTAATGGAGCATAACCACAAGCATAACCAAGTCACAAAATAACAACACCACATATCCACTATATCAAAAACTTTAAGTACAATATGTATGAAAGGAAAATACATATATCAAAATCAAAGCTCCAGTGGACAGCTGCACGCTCCAAGCTCAACGCTGCTGCAACCTAACGCCACCTGCACGCATCTATCGTGCATAAGCTTACAAAAGCTTAGAGGGTGGTGGAAGTGTGTGCACAAGATAAGTGCCAAGTATACCATAAAACACATAAATCATAAGTCATCGGGATAAGCAGAAATACTAACAAGATCATGAATCATATGACATCAGAGTAAGCGGAAGTATACTGGTAAGTCCATGAATGTTATTAGCCATACCAAGACAATGCGATGCAAAACATAATAAGACAATAACAGATGCTGAGAATACAATGCAATATACAAATCCTGACGAGTCACGAATACCATCAACCCCATCTAGGCTATATAAGTGCAAAAACATAGTAACCCAAAATGCTAAGTACTGCGGATGCAATGTAATATGCGGTGCGAATGAAATGACCATGCAGAAACGTGAAGTCGGGATGATAGTACGAAGTATCACAGGCTATGGGGTCCATCACAAGGGACTTCTATCCAAACTAGTCCCATACCTAAATTTGGATAGTCAGATACAATGTGGTAAACTCCTGATCTCAGGTAAGTCGCGCGCCCAACCGAGATCTTGGCCATGCGATGGTATACGTAACAAATAGTTACGCACCACCTGCCCGAGTGGATAGTGAATGAATGAATGAATGGGTATACAATTCCTGCTCAATAAGTCCACGTATCAGTACGGTTCCTCTCTGAGATCATTACCGGGGTCTATTACACTCTAGCCAGCTTGCCGCCCCTATCCGAGCGCACAAGTGGGTAAGTGGAAGAGACCTCACTATCCACCTGCCAATATCGGGCCTGGCTCGTCGATAGTGGACTCATTCCTCAAGCTGGTCAAACTCAACCTAGACATTCCCCCCTCACTCAGGCGGGTAAGGTCACAACCCCTCCCAACCGACCACGACACAGTGGGAGACGCGACCTACTGGTATACGGCCCTCTTGCGCTCATATACATCCACTCGGTCTCGACGTTGGGGCGTCTCCTGGCCACGGAGGTTCAGGGATTTTCACCCAGGGACATCTATGGCGCCCGTATGCTAGAACCAAATATTTCCGGTGTCTCATCTAGCCATCCATGATGTGCCTGTGGAGGCCACGGCCCTGATGTCGCTAGGGCGTACAATGATCACGTAACATGTATGCGAGATGCATGAATCACACCGTACAAACATGCAGCAATCTCGCGCATACCATGCGCTCATGTCGGGCACTCCGTCTCATATGGAGTCCCGTAAATGTCTCGGCCCAACGGCTCATGTTATAACCAAACATTCCTCATATCAAGCATACATATGATGCGTATGGGCATGAATCATGGAGCTACACTAAGCATGTTATAAGGTGATGAACTATCCTTACAACGCAGATGGGCCTAGACGGCCTACACATAACAAGTATGGGCCTACCAATGGCCCTAGGGAGAGTCGTAATGTGGACATTTAACCAACATTATACTTACAATGTGGACGTCAAACCAATATTGCTCCCAAGTCATGGCCCGCCATAAAGGTCAACACATAAACCACGGTGGAATCACCTTCAATGGACCTTATGTACATCCCATTGGGCCTCGACCCATGGGCCTCCAATACGTCAAATGGGTCTCATAACATGGGCCCTACATTCATATCAAGGTGGGCCTCAACAACGGCCTCAAATACATTCAGATGGGCCCCATCGCATGGGTCTTAAATACATAACAGGTGGGCCTCAATAATGGCCACAAGTACTCATCCAGGTGGGCCTCAACAACGGCCATAAATACACATCAAGGTGGGCCTCGACAACGGGTCATAACCATATCAAAGGTGGGCCTCACAGATGGGCCTCATACTAATCAAAGGTGGGCCTAATCATACATCCCACAAAATATCATATTGGAGGGACATTTGGACCATACCCCAAGTAACAGTAGAGATAATAATTTTCACTGTTTAAACAATACACGGGGGCCCACCATAAGGTTTATTTTCCACCCAACCTAATTATAAGGTCTTAAAGACCTGAATCAGGAAGAACTTCCATGGCCCCAAAGGGTTTCAATGGTAGACGTTCAAATCCCCACTATTTCTTGCGGTGTGGTCCACCTGATCAAAAGGCTAGTCACATCACGGTGTGGCTCGCCGTGATGTACTTGAAATCTAACCTATTCATATGTTAACATAGTGATAAATGAGGTGGAAACAAAATATAAGCCTTATCAGCAACTCCAGTGGCCCCCAAGAAATTTGAACAGACGGTGGGCGTCACTGTCCACTGATCTTTGGAGTGTAGTCCACCTAGTAGGCAGTTCTGCCTCATTTTGTCTCAAGCCTTAAGCACCTTGCCAACTGGACGGATGGTTTGGATGTAACACATACATTAAAAGTGGGGTCCACTGGCCATCCAGCAACCCAATAAAATGGCTGGATGGCATTGGGATATCACTATGGCTGGATGGCATATATACAACGCATGCATCATGGTGGGGCACATGAAAGCCCACCAACACATGCACACACACGCACACACACGCATGCACACATGTGCACACACATGCACACACACACACACGCACATGCACACGAACACGCACACACCCACACGCATCACAGATGGACGGTGCAGACGAACACATTACATCAAGGTAGGCCCCACCGTCCGTCTGGACGGTGTGTATGCAACACATACAACACTGTGGGTCCCATGTGGGGCCCACCATAACGTTTACTTTCCATCTAACCCGTTCATAAGGTCACACGCGCCTGGATGAAGGGCAAAAACAAATTTCAGCTTGATCCAAAACTTCTGTGGGGCCAGGAAGGGATTCAATGGTAGAGTTCATTCCACACTATTTCCTGTGATGTGGGCCGCCTGAACGTTGGATAGGCCTGAAATTTGGAGGGTGGCCACGTCAGGCAGTGGTCCACTTCATGGACGGCGTGGATGATAACATACATCATGGTGGGGCCCACGGCAGGGGACCCGTGGATCCCTGACCGTTTCACGCTGACCCGAGCAGCGTCTTGCTGCACAGCAGCAGCAGGCGCTGACCCTCTTATACTTGTTATTATTATTTTTTTTGAAATCACGTTTATCCGTGGTTTTTCACGTGTGGGACCCACGTCAAGTGAATCCACTCCGGCCACTGATTCCCATGGCCTAAGATGGACCGAACAAGACCAATATCCGATATTTTTCGATGTATAGGACCATCAGGGTAGATTTCCAATGGTAATGACATTGTTTTCAACGCTATGGCCCCCTAGCTACTCCGATCAACCTCATTTTTTGGCTCAATGCCTAAAATGAGTTGGTAAATGGAATAGATGGCGTGGATCGAATACATACGTCAAGGTGGGTCCTATATGAGTGGCCCTTCTCCAATTCTTGGAAAGCCAAGCTCATATTTGTGTTTTCTTTCCAGCAACGTCTAGATGCTGGACGTTTTTGGGATTTACCAACCATATTTAAGGTGTGACCTGTTTAGGTGGGCCACCACATGATGGATGGTGTGAGTTCAACACATATAAGATGGGCCCCACACATGGACGACTTGGACAAAATACTTATTTTATGGTGGGGTCCATCCGAGTGGGCCACATGGCCATATAATCATATGAAAGGAAAAAAATTAAAAGAGAGAGAGAAGGAGAAAAGGGCGGGACACACGAGTGATGGAGGGACCCCGACACTATGGGCCCTCCCTTGCATCCAGTCATACATTAAACGGTAATGAAGATGGGCCATCGGCCACATCTTATGGTCCAAAGTGAGATCCATACCATTGATCGGTAGGTCTCATTTGGCCCATCATAAAAACATGAAAAACCTATCCTATAAAGTACCCACCAGTTGATCTCTTCGGTCTGTTGGAATGCCACCCTCCTTATGCTCCTCTTTGATGGTGGAGATGGGAAATGGATGGCTAGGATGAGAGATCTTGGGAAGGGAAAGTGGGCCACAAAAATCACTTTTCTCTCTTGGAAACCATGGACGTGTGGTGCGCTTGCTTGAAATGGTTGCTTGGAAAAAAATGTGGAGGGAAAGAGAGAGGTTGTAAGGAGAGGTGATGGGAAGTGGATGATGGATGTGAGTGATGGGTGAGGTGATCGATTGGTTGACTTTGGTGGTTACTTTACTTGTGGAGAAAGGTAGCATGGGTTGCTTGTACTTGACATTGAAGTGATTGATTGATTGATGGGATTGATTTGACATTGTGTAGAGATTCTCTTGGGATCGAGAAATCGCGACGTTTCTTCGAAATAAACGCCGACTCATATCTTCTGGTCAGGGTATCGGATCGGTGCGTGAGTTGCGGCGTTGGAACCGCGGTGACGGTACGGTCGCAATGATACAGGTCTCGGATTAAACCGACTCAAATCTAAATGATACGACTTACGATCGATCGCAACGTCGATTATCAGTCGCAGATTGCCGGACTTCGATAGAAATGATCACAGGATTCATCGGAATAGTACGAACTAGGATACGGGTCTTACAGTTACCAAAGACGAGAAAGGGTTATGACTCTATTTGGGTGATCGTGGACCGGTTGACCAAATCAGCTCATTTTCTCACTATCAGAGTGACGAACTCTACAGACAACTTGGCTAGGTTGTATATCAAAGAAATAGTGCGTCAACATGGGGTTCCCTTGGAGATTGTGTCAGACAGAGACACGCGATTCACATCTATCTTCTGGACTCGTATCCAGGAAGCGATGGGTGTGAAGCTGAAGTTCAGTACTGCGTTTCACCCTCAGACCGACGGGCAGACAGAGCGGGTGAATTAGATTTTAAAAGATATACTGCGGGCTTGTGTTTTGGACTTCAAGGATGGTTGGGATGACTATCTCCCGTACGTAGAGTTCGCCTACAACAACAGCTTTCAGGCGAGTATTAGCATGACTCCTTACGAGGCCTTATATGAGCGCCCTTGTAGAGCACCGCATTACTGGGCGAAGGTTGGCGAACGCAGTTTGATTGGCCCAGAATTAGTACAGGCGACCTCAGAGAAGATCGACATTATCAGGCGTCGACTTCTTACGGCCCAAAGTAGACAGAAGAGTTATGCCGATACGAGGCGGCGACCGCTGGAGTTTGAGGTTGGAGATCATGTATTCCTCAGAGTTTTCCCTATGAAGGGAGTCCTTCAGTTTGGGAAGAAGGGGAAGCTTACGTCGCGATTCATTGGCCCATTTCAGATACTTGATCGAGTGGGAGCGGTGGCATACCGTCTCGCTTTGCCCACACCACTCGCGGGCGTGTACAACATATTTCATGTATCTATGCTGAAGAAATACGTCCCTGATCCTTCACATATCATCCATTGGGAGCAGGTGCAGTTGAGCGAGGATGCTACCTACATGTTGCGACCGACGCGTATCCTTGACAGGAAGGAGAAGGTGTTGCGCAGTAAGGTGATTCCACTCGTAAAGGTACTGTGGATGCATCATACAGAAGAGGAAGCTACCTGGGAGACTGAAGCCGAGATCCAAAAGAACTACCCTCAGCTTCTCGAGGAGTACGAAAAGGTACAAATTTCGAGGATGAAAGTTTTCATTAAGGGGGGTAGATTATAACGACTCGAAAAAATTCCGTACAATGGCCTGAGTACCATCTCAGGCAGGAATCACTTAGGATCAAATCCTTCAAAACTTAGACAAAGTTAACCAAGTGTTAAACTAGATTAGCCATAAAATCCACACTAATCACTTTAAATACGATCTGCAAGACCCAAAACGTGTAGAATCATTAACGCTAGGTTACCCTAAAATCTAGGATCAATCTCATTACCCAGCTGCTCTCGGGAGCACATTGAAACTCCGTATCGAATCTGGACCGCACATCGAAGGTCCAAATAATACGAAATTATAGACTTAGGACCACCTTGTTGGGCTTGATAATTATCTCGGAGATCAAATCCAGATAATGTCCCAGCGCTATTCGCTTGAGTCCGGAGTGAAGAGTGTAAAAAATATGAAATTAATTAAAAATAAAATATAAATTTAAGTAATCTGGCACGTGTCGCTTGCGGATCAGTTATAAGGATTCCGACCGTCAGAATCAGGCCAGAATACACCCTCGGATCAGGAGAAATTTCATACACATGGCAGTGTACTTAAAATCCCCGATCGAGTTTCAATGACCGTTGAACTGAAACTGGTCCGCCACGTGCAATCTTAGAACCCGACTAGAATGAAAACTTAACTATACCTAGATCCAGCATTAGTGAGCTTAAGTCCGACCGCACACAGGGGCTGCTAGAAGTGCTCCGTTGAGATGGAACAGACCCACTTTGGTTATAACCTAAGTATACCTTGACCTTAGATCTATTTTGGTGATATTTTAGGCTATATAAGGACCTTAAACCCTCTCTCATTCAGCCCATACGAATTTGAAGAAACCCTAGGAAAGAGAAGAGAGAAAAGAGAGAGAAAGTGTGAGAGTTGTGGGAGAAACTTTCTGCCACTCTATCCTCTTGTTATATAAGCTTAACCACACCATTCTAATCGCTTTCCCGGCGATTCTGACTTCACTTCTAGGTAAGAAAACTCAAACCCTAATTTGATTTAGGGTTTCAATTGATTCAATTAGCGAAATAGCTAACACTACTTGTACTTTAGGCCGTTCTACTGTCGTGGGAGAAGCCTTAGCATTCTTACCAAATTTATTACGCTTCTATGGCGTAAGGTGCGGACTTTATATGTATAGGTTATGGTTTTCAAGGCTTTCAATGTCGGTTAATGATTTATGACTGACATGGATGTTATTTCACATGCAAAATGTGTCATCTGTTTCGCCTTTCGAGTTTATACGAACTATATGGAATATAGTGTATTCTAAGTATATGTTGGAATGTTTGAAATTGTTTGGAATTTGGATTTGTACTTAATATGTTTATTTGTTGTGAATATATGCTCAATACATGAGTAACAACTCCTTAGCGAAAAGACTTGCCCTAAATCATGTCACGGCAAAAAAATACGTTAAACGTGTTAAATGTGTAGCCCAAGTGTTTGTGAAAATGTTCCAACGGATATGGAACCTGTATTCATGCATGCCATGATCACCCGTCATGGGTATATGCACATGATATACGAGGTAACTCCCTAGTGATGGGATTTGGCCTAACACATGTGTTATCATCATACACCATGTATGGTGATGTATGTGTTCTATGTGTACAGGTGAAAATGTCTGAATGTGCTAATGGTTACTTAAGAGTACTTGTATGAGGATCGAGATATGAATCTCGGTTACCTTAACCATGTACATGATTTCCCACATATACATTACATTGTAATGTCTGTATTACTCATGATATGAATGTGTATGGAATCGTGTTTGTGTTGTACTTTATAACATGCTTGTTTGATTGTGAGAATTGCATTACTTGTTTATTTCCTGCTTTAACTATCTCATATGATTCTTGTTGAATTAGAGTGAAGATTGGGACTATGTGTTAGTCCAAGCAATCGGTAATAGAATGGAATTCGTGGCTGAGATTCATTCACCACGTAGGATGTGTTTGACGAGCTCGAGACGTACTTCGGTTGGCGGCAGTGGTTAGGCCACACGAAGTGCTTGCGCTTCATGTCGTCCAATTGGTCGTACACTCGAGCTAGCCGAGCCCGTCAAATAACCTGATCTGTCTTATGTATGTTCACCATGTTTGGACGCCTCTGTTTGAACCTAAGGTACCAAACTTACCAGTGAAATTCTGTTAACCATGGTACCTCGATCCGCTAAGACTCATGAGCCGGACATGGTAGTATGGGACACCGTGGTCGAGCTGTCGGCCTATGCTGGGGCCATGAGCATCCCCGTAGTGACCATTGAGCAACCAGACTCATGAGCCGATTATGGTGGTATGGGACACTATATTCGAGCTGTCGGCCTACACTGGTAAGGTGATGGGGGAGTGGTATAACGATTTCGTGTAACAGCCCTGACAGCCCTTTGTAGTGACCTCAAGTGTACTCTGAGTCTACGTGGAGGTGACGACCCTTCCGTAGCAACAAGAGTACAAAACTAGGCCTGTATTGATAAGGTGATGGGGGAGTGGTGCAACGATTCCGTGTAACAGCCCTGACAGCGACCTAGAACCACACTATCGTATGAGATTATCTAGGATTGACGACCCTAAAATGGATCATTGTTTGGGAATGATATAAGGAAGGTACCTTAGTTTTCCAATCCTGCTGTTTGAAAGGTATTAATAACAACTCGGTAATCATGCTCATCATCGCACTGTATGTGCCTGGAAGATGTGGAGCACTGAGGGATGAACGCATGCCGCGGATGTAAGATGGCGTCGCATGAGGGGGTATGTTAGTGAGGGCATGCATCACGACTGGACTTCATACTTGCATTAACAAGAGTACTTAGGATTGTTGATTGTACTGCTTTATCATTATTGCTTGACTGATTTGATAATATGTTAACCTATGCTTTATTGTTCCACTGAGTTAGCTACTCACTCCCACGTTACGGGACGGTGTTCTGGACACCCACCAGACTCTGTCTTAGATGCAGGTACCGATGATACTCAGGAGGCTGATCCTGATTATTATGATGTTCAGGACGAGTTTTCCTTCATGCAGTTCGCTGGAGGCTTCGCGTAGGCTATCCAGAGTTATGGGGCTACAGGGTTTATGATGATAGTTGTACCATTTTGATATTTTGATTCCGAAACAAATACATGTATATGGTGACTCAGTTGGTATTCATACTCTTGAGATCGAGATTGTTTTGTTTTATACACATCTATATACATCTTTCAGTCTTCCGCTTGCGTTTTGTACAATGATCTGGAGTATGGATTACTATTTTGGTATAATCTCACTCATGTTTATTGCACTAACACAGACAACATTCAATCATCATTCTCTATATTGCATAAGTGATGTTTTGGAACTCGAGAGTTGAGTTGCTACTCGACCCTCGAATTTCAAGGCGTTACACCTACGCTCGAAGTCCTTCTCTACTCGTATGACTTTGTCCACGATATTAACGAAGTCAGTAAAGTCGAAGGTACACAATCTCGACTGGATTTTAGGTCGGAGACCTTCCTTAAATTTTTCCAATTTATATTCCTCGTCCTCGACGGCCTTTGGTACATATCGTGACAATTCATTGAAGCGCACTTCATATTGCAGCACAGTCGTATTCCCTTGTTCCAATTTGAGAAACTCAGATATTTTCTCGTGACAGTAGCATGGAGGAAAGTATTTTTTATTGAACATTTTCTTAAACTCATTTCAGGTCCACTCAGAATCAGATGGGACACTTCTTAGTACACCTTCCCACCATATATCGGCCTCGCCTTCCAAAGCATAAGTGGCGAGGATAACCTTTTGGGCGTCTGAAGAACCCAATGATCTCATCATTTTGGCCATTTTATTCAGCCAATGTTCTGCTAAAACTGGATCTGGTGCTCCTGTGAAGGACAGTGGCCCCAGCCTCTGAAACCGTTCAAACATATCTGCCCCACTAACTTCTTTCGTCTTCGAAGCCGATGCATCCATATTACGTTGGAGGGCCTCTAACAGTGTGGCGATCGAAGCCTGTTATTGTATTATAACGGTAGTCAGTTGACTAATAACATTGGCAGGTGGGGTTTCAGGTTGCGCAATTGGTGAAGGTGTTCCAATAGGGCCCGCAGATGGTTGTGATGGGATGGTTCCTGATGTTGGCCCTCTTTCAGGACTACTCGGCCCAACTGGAGGTACAGGAAAGCGCTCAGGACCCTCTTCCCTAACAACATTGTTTATCATTGAAATCAAGTGTACAGGCTGTGGCCTTGGGCGACGGGATGGGGCCATATTCCTGTTAAAAGAAATGATTCATCGTAGTCATAACCTCCTAAGTTTAACAAGTCTTAAACTAAGATCATAAGACAGCTCATATGAATCATACAACTGGAGTATTGTTCAAATCGCTGGGTGCTTGTCAACTACCTATCTTTTGCGACTAGTTGTTACCAGACTCCAAGGGTCCTATGATGGTCCTTCTATCTATTACGCAAACCATAACGCACGTCTTCTAATTCTCGACTTGTAGTTAAGGTCCTACGAACATCTTCAATTATATTAATGTTCTAAGATAGATTATAGGGGGTCTAACTAATGAGCCCTTGAATTTTAACCAAACTTTCCATAACACCTAAAATTTGTTTCTAAGTTCAATGACTACCCTAGGAATTCTCATGGGAGTCTAAAATTTCTACATGAGGGCTTAGGTTTAATATACTTTAAACTTACCCAAAATTTCAAAGCTAGTCTCAACAAGTCTAGCTTAGGGCTTGAATTTGGCCTAAAATTCTAAATTCCATTTGTTGGAACATACAAGAGATATTGTTTCTAAACAAAGAGTTGTATTAGGGGATTTAAATCACAAGATCCTAATATGATTCCTTAAGCTTATAAAGCGCTTATGTTTGATGTAACGCACAACATGGTGGGTACTTGGTCCCTTACGGTACCTAAGTTTAGTCACTAATTTCAAACAACTTATGGTTTACAAGGGAACCTAGTTTTCTTTTTTCCTTTTATTTCTAAGTTCAAGTGACTAAGCCTAAAATCATAAGGGACCCTACAATTTAAGTCCATAGATTCAGCAATCACAATTCACAAAGGAACTTAGGTTTGTGTTTCTAAGTTCAAATGGTTAACCTTAACATTTCAAGGGAGCTTAAAATTTAGATTTCTAGGTTCATAAATTGACCTAACGCTAAGGGAATGAAACCTAGTTTCAAGTCTCTAATTTCTTCAATGCAACTATGGATTATTTGAGGTCATATAAGTCCCGTTTTTCCCAAGGCCTGGTTTATCTAGACTCGCTCTGATACCAACTGTAACGCCCCGTGTTTACAGGACCCGAGTATATAACCTGTTTCCCAAAAACCCGAGTATTAGCTTATAAAATTCAGTGAAAATTTGAACCATTTATCATTAATTAGAGTTAACAGCAACGAAGCTAGAGTAAATCATGCATTGAATTAAAACATTCCAACCATAATGAAACTTTAAATGTAGCGCCCATACAAGACTTATACAATCCCAAATAACAAGGTTCATATAAGCAGAAACAAAAACTATCAGCTAGTGGTGGGGCTCGATATGGGCCGTAAGGACGCCGCCTAGCTCCCTAGCTACTCGATCTGCTCCAATAACCTAGTGAACAACATCGGCTCGCCCTATACCTGCAGTAACTGTTATGGTTTGATAGCGTCAATGGCTATCGCGGTGAGGAGCACCCTCTAAGGTTACGCACTCATAATTCATAATCTAGAATAGATCGCAAGTCATATGAATGAATATATGAAATAGCACAATGCATGACCATGATCACATACTCAAAATTAAGTCAATCGACACAATTTCATCATTAGCAAACCATAAAAGCAATCATAATACAAGTGACCGTATCTAAGTAGTCGGATAATAAATCTTATAAACTCCATAAAATTGTTAGAAAATCAAGCTTTAAACCTCTACTTCACTTAGAAATCAAATCGTACATGAACACCGCAAGATGGCGAGGAAATCGCTAAGCGAACACCCGCTCCACCAGGAAATCATGGTACGACTGAACACCGCAAGGTGAAGAGAGAACAACATACCGACGTTTACTTCACCCAAAAATCATATCGTACGTGAACACCACAAGATGGCTAGGAAATTGCTAAGCGAATACCCGCTCGACTAGAAAATCATGGTACAACTAAACACCGCAAGATGAAGAGACGAACAACATACAAACTCTAGACCACTTAAAAATCATATCGTACGTGAATATCGCAAGATGGCTAGGAAATCACTAAGGGAACACCGACTCCACCCTGAAATCATCGTACGACTGAACACCACGAGACGAAGAGATAAACGACATACAAACTCTAGACCACCCGAAAATCATATCGTACGTGAACACCGCAAGATGGCTAGGAAATCGCTAAGCGAACACCCGTTCCACCCAGAAATCATGGTACGACTGAACAGTGCAAGATAGCTAGACAACCAACATACAAAACTCTACTCCACCCAAAAATCATATCGTACGTGAACACCGGAAGATGGCTAGGAAATCGCTAAGTGAACACTCGCTCCACCCGAAAATCACATACGATTGAACAACGCAAGATGAAGAGAAAAACAACTAGCCACAAGAGGGTACCAATATTCCATCAAGGCCACCAAGGGCAAATAAACGGTCCAAGCCACATAGGGCAATCATGCGGTCTAAGCCATGCAAGGCAAAGTTTGACCCAACTACGCAAGACAGATGTATGATCAAGCCCATATAAGTTAATTAGGGGTCGTAAGATGGCAAGTCCTTAACATGTTATATTCAAACCATAAGATAATCGCAAACGACAACATCTAATTTATTAATAAACTCTACAACTAGAGATAGCATGTGGCAACTAGTTCATTCATGTTTGCTAGCATTAAAGGGGCATAGCAGTTGCTCATTTCATAGTTCAGTCATACAACATGTTGGCAAAATTATATAATAAGACAAGTAAACTATGAGAGAATTTATAGTTACTAATTTCATGGAATTAGAGTATCGTTTAAGCCTAGATTGGTGAATTAAAGTGGGATGCTCAAAGGGTGAGTCCTCACCTTAGACAGAATTAACTTGAATCCAATTGCCATGTCTACACCAACTTGACTTCAATAAGAGGGATCTAAAGTAACCTCTACTGAATACCTATACTCAACCAACACAAGCATATTAATAACCTACCTTATCATTACTACAATATGTATGTAAAATATATTTTGAACTAATAGAAGGTGATTAGGGAGTCAACTTCACCTTTGAATATCTCCAATCAGGATTAAACCCGTAAGATAGTCGAGTCAACTCGTGTGGCGGCCCTTGACTCAAACACACTCTCTTCTTCCTCTCCCGTTTCTTGAATTCTCTTCCTATCCTCCTCTTTCTTACTCTCTTATTGAAATGTCTAGCTAGACCTAGGCTAGGCCCGTGTCTAACTCGACCCAGCTGACTCAGATGGACTTAGATTCAATCGAGTCAACTCGGCTACGAGTCAAGGTTGTGAGTTAACTCGACTCCCAACTCTCTTCTTCTTCTCCTTCTTTCCTTTCTCCCTTTATTCCTCTTCTTCCTCCTTTCACTCCCTCAACCTCATCCTTTGCTGGGATATCCAGCTGGGCCTGGACCAGGCCCAAGTCTAACTCGACCGAGCCAAACTCGGTTTCAACAGAGTCGACTCGGCTTCAACAGGGTAACAGCCCCATGACTCTCTTTCACTCTTGGTTCTCTTCCTCTCACTGCCCTTCTCCTTTTCTTTCTTGCTATCTTCTTTTCTTCTGCTGTAAGGATCAGCAACCCCGCCCTACAACTCGATCGAGTCGAACTGCTGTGGCAATGGTTCAGCGGAAGGAGAAAACGACGCCCCTCTCTTGTTTTTCTCCATCTTCCTCTTCATGTTTTCTTTACTTCTCTTTCCATTTTTTTTCTTTCTTTTTCGAAAGGGGAGGAGCCCCGATTGGGACAGCTACTCGAGCTGGTGTGGCTGAAGCTATCCAGCAACTCTCCCTCTCTCTGTCAGTCTCTTTCCTCTCTATTTTCTCGTTTTCTTTCTTTCCCTCTTTTTTTTTTTCAATGGGTTGCCCTAATGGGTAGCCCTTTATAGGCCCTAAGAGAATTTTAGAAACACTGCTACTACTCTTTGCGATCAGTTGCATCTTTGCAACAGTGGCTCGGATAAGAGCCCATGTTTATCCCTGATTTAATGTGAACCAGGAGATATGGAGATAATCCACTCATACCGATGTATCTCTGAATCCCCGACCCACCAAATGGACAGTTCAGATCAACCAGTGGGCCACATCCCAAGCAGGTGGGTCTTCCGCAGGAATGGGGAAGATGACGCCTCTCTAATGACATATTTGAGTCTACGACGTGATCTCCTGATCTGAGTCTTGTAAATGGCTCAGATTTGACCCTTAGACACTATGGGACCCACTAAACGAACGGCGGTTAGCATCTCTCAATAATATAGCTTCAACAGCGGCGGCGGTTGCAAACCATAGCTTGGCTGTGAAGAAAGCCCTAGTACGAAGGGTTAGGATGGATTTTTAATGAAAGGCTGAGATCTCAGGGGAGGATTTCACGTGGATTGCCAGCGTGGAAAGGGAGACTTTTCGTTTTCGGAAAGGAGTGTGTTTTTAAGCCTGATTTGCGGCTGACGTTGAGTGTAGACGAGTGAGATTCAATGGCCAGATCGACCATGGCGTTGTTAGTCTTCTGGTCCTCTACAACATGGACGGTTCGGATCTCCTAAGTGTCCACTGATGGTGGGCCACAACGGTTACAAATGGATGGGTATCCGTCCGTTAAAAATCCACTGCGCGCGTGAAGGAATTTCCTTCTTTGGAGAATTTTGGTCAGAGCAGCTCTGACCGATCTCCCTGGTTCAGTGCACAACGGGTGCACGTACCGCTGTGCATTTGCAGTAATTGTGGGGTCCGCAGTGATGTCCGTGATCTGATCTACGCCGTTCATCAATTTTGTCAGCCCAACCTAGGGTCTAGCCTAAAGAATGGGGTAGATTCATAGCTTAAGTGGGCTATACACGCCATTGTCATGTGCGATTGGTGGTCTGCGCGGCCCATGGAAATCTTAAGTGGAATCTAGCTCGTCCATTAGTTTCAAAAACAATATACATTAAGTAATAAAAATTACATTAGTATATAATACAGTATATGTTATAAACGTATGATACATTGTATTTATCAATTAATAACGTTTTTAATTTGAAATATATATATATATGTGTATTTATGTATTTTTCTTATATATATAAGTATTAATTATTCTAAGTGATGTATATGTTTTATATATATGGTATAATACAATAATATGTAGTTTAAATTACAAAATGAAATTATTAGTCGATATACATCAATTACATGATAATGTGTTGACATACAATTTATTTTATATATAGTTTAAATAATGTAAAATAAATAGTATACATGATTTGTATAATTTAAGTAACATACGTATTATTACAAATGATTAAAAATCATTTTGTATTATAATATATTTATACATTTAGAGTGAGTTATTATGGATCAACTTAAGATGGGCCACCCATCTGACTTTGAGTATAGCTTAGCTGGGCCATACTTAGTGATAATTGGGTTTTATACTTGATTATTATAAATCTGATAGTTAGCCTCATTCTAAATCGATTATCAATGGTCCTCAGAGTCAAGTGAAGCATCTAGGTGAAGTCCAATGGTCACTTTAGATGATCAAAACCCTAGACAAATGATGAGAGGTTCTGATCTAAAGATCGATCTTATATCTAACCATTGGTCCTCAATTTCTCGAGATCCTATAACACAGACGTTCCATATTTACTTTTCACTAGCTTTAGATATCCCTAAGACTATATAAGTGGAAAACTAACCTTTGATCCTATGATTAGAAGCTTCGGCCCTATTTATGAATGCAGATTTTCCTAATGGCCAAGTTTAGGCTAGAGTGCGTGAATGTTTACTTAAATTGGGATTGAATTTATACTAAGTCAAGTTACCATGGTAAAACACGAGTATAAAAATGTACAGGGTGTTACACTATAAGGCAAAGGTTAACATGTTATCAAGTCAATCAAGCAGTAATGATAAAGCAACATAACAATCACTTCCTAAATACTCTTATTAATGTAGGAATGGAATGCGATTGATGATGCATGCCCTCGCACCAAAGCTCCCTCAAAAAGTGACTCCAACAACCATTTTTCGCATATATCAGCACTCCCTAAAAAAAGTGCAACTTCATCGCCAAAGGCACATCCTAACTAATGTAATGCAATGCATGGTCGTGTTAGCCGAGTACTTAATTAGTGCTTATTCATACAGCAGGTTCAGGAAGCTAAGGTACCTCCCTTTATATCATTAACCCGAACTAAAGGATCCGTCTAGGGTCATCAATCCTATTTAATCACATACGATAGGCAAGTTGTAGGGCATCACTCCTAATGAAAAGTAGTCGATAGGCAAATTCAAAGTTTATACTCACGGTCACTACGGGGAGGCTCATCACCTTAGCTTAAGCCAACAACTCGGACACGGTGTCCCATACCATCATGCCCGGTTCACAAGTCTTGGTTGCTCACTAGTCACTACGGGGAGGCTCGTCACCCAAGCGTAGGCCGACAACTCGAACACGGTGTCCCATACCACCATGCCCGGCTCATGAGTCTTAGCGGATTGTGGTACCATGGTTAGAGAGGGTCTTTACATTAGAAAGGGGTACCTTAGATTCAAGCAGTGGTGTCCATACATGGTAAACACATAATAGGTCAATCAATTTATTAGGAAAATCTGATTGGTACATGCACATGCTGATTTAATCGACATGGAACGCATAAACACCCCTCGTGCCCTAACCACTATCGACAATTGTCATGCGACCCGGATTCATCAAATATACCCATTGTGGCAAGACTAATTCGGCCACCTGAATAGGAACTGTTACCGATTGCCTGGACTACGTTGTAGCCCCAATCTTACTTAAAAGCAATAGGTAGACACATGTGATAATCATGTCAGCATTTAACAAACAATCTAAACAAATTCCGCATTTGAGCATTTCATCAAACACCTTGATCGTATTACATAACACTTGCATTTTATCCTTATATTGCGTAGCGGCAAATATGATTACATGAAAGAAGCTATACATATGATTAAGGTAATTGAGAATCCTATCTTAATACTCTTAATAAATACAAATCATCGACATTTTCTCGTTCAGACAATTCATCAAACACTTAGACTACACTTCATCAAATATATGGCTAGGTTAGTTACAACATGTATTTTAGTAAATCCTTATACAGAGAGGTCAGCATGCACATGACAATGATGATTCCTAAATTAGTAGTCATGGCAAGCACGAATCATATTTACATGTTCATTCAAACATTTCAACAAACACATGAGAGGCATATTTTGTTCAACATAGTTCACACATGTATATTATATCAAAAGTGGCGTATCTAAGACTGTATGGCAACAATCGAGTTAGATATATATCATTAGCTGACATGAAAAGCATTGATAACCATAACCTAAATGTTTATAGTCCGCACCTTTCGTCAGAATACTCGATTCAGACTCGGTTCAAATTCTACATTCCCAAAAACGGAAATCGGGCACCTAAATAACGAAATAGGTTACCTAGTTTGCTAATGAGTCAATTTGGATCTCTATAACAAGATTAGGGTTAGATTTTCTTACCCAAATCATAGCCGAAACAGGTTGTGTAGCATAACGGGGAGGTGATTCACTGCGTGGAGTCGTCGGAGAGAATCACTGCAACGATCACCAAAGAGCTTTCTCTCCTTCTTCCTCTTTTCTCTTCTTTTCTCTCTCTCCCTTATGGTTTTGGGGAAATTCATATATGAAAGAGGTGGGTGATATAAGCCCAGAAGTGATGCAAATGGCCCCTGGGCCATTATAAACATGGGTAATACCCTTTGGGCAGCTGTTTTTGACAAATAGAGCTCACAGGGAGGCCCACTACTCACATACGTCACAGGGTAAGTTCCCTAACAATGGATCTATGCCAGGATGTGGTTTCGGTGCGATCAGATAGGTCGATCGACCGTGAAGGACCTGTGTCAGATCAACTGTCAAATTTACTCGATTGGAGCCATAAGTATACGGATACGTGTAGGAAAATTTTCTTTTCCCATGGGTGAAGTTTGGTCAGAAACTGATGGTCCAAAATCCCCAATTTCGCGTGTGAGCGAATGACACAATTCACTTAAGTTTTATTACATTTTATAAAGATGTTCGCATTTCTCACACACTTCACTCAGGGCTCAAGTTGTGCATTTCTGGACACTATCTGGGCTCGATTCCCATGATGGTTGTCAAGCCCAGTAGGATGGACATAATTCTATAGTTTTGTGGTCATCGGACTCTCGACGTGCGGTCCAGGTCTGATACGGAGTTTCAATGTACTATCGAGAGTGACAGGCTCTTGGGATTTCTCCTAGGTCTTTAAGTGGTGTTGAGTCAATGGTATTAATGGTTTTAGGCCTTCTCGTTTGTGGAAATGATGACCCGAACTAAATCCACTGATTATTTAGTTTAGCACTTAACCAATTTTTTCCTAAATTACGACAGGATACAGTCCTTAGGTATTTCTACCTGAGGTGGTACTCGGGTCTTTGTACGGATTTTTCTGAGACGTTACAATAGGAGATGACATATGGAGAAGAATTACACAAGTCCCATAATCTAGAAAGATGAGAATTCAGATAATTCGCCAAGAGAGGCCAATTTAACAGAATCTAGTGAAGGCAAGAGTGGTTGTGACGTATACTTTGTGTTTAAGGTTAGACACTTGTATAACGAGTGAATTCTGGACACGGGGGCATCATATAACATATGTCCTTATCAGAGTTGGTTAACATGTACAAAGAGTATGATTATAGTCTGATTCTTATAGGTAATGATCATGCTTGTAAGATTATTGGAATTGGTTTGGTGCGTATTAGAATGTTTAATGTGGTTGAGCATACTCTAACAGATGTGAGGCACATTCCTGATTTGAAGAAAAATTTAATATCTCTGAGAACTCTTGATGCACTACGGTGCAAGTTCTCCAGTTATGAAGGTATCTTAAAAGTTTTAAAAGGGGCACTCATAATTATGAAGGCATAGAAGAGCGGAAACCTTTATAGGTTGATTGAGAGTACTGTATCAGTGGAGCTACATGTCTATAGCGGAATCCATTAAACATGTATGTGACACATGCGCCTAGGCCATATAAGCGGGCACGATATGAGGTATGACTTGATCGTGGTTTAATTCCTGCTTTAAAAAATTTTTGATATATATACATATATATATATATATGTATATATATATATATATATATATATATATTATATATATATATGTATGTATGTATATATGTATGTATATGTGTGTGTGTGATCATTGCGTATATGGAAAACAATCAAAATTGTCATTTAAAACAGAGAAACATATTAGTAAAGGATAACTTGACTATGTGCATTCTGAAGTGTGGGAGCTCCGCCCATTATTTCTAGAGGGTCATCATTCTTTGTAAATTTCATTGACGACTTCTCTAGAAAGGTGTTGGTTTATTTTATAAAGAATAAATCTAATGTATTTTCTACTTTCAAGTCAAGGAAGGTTATGGTTGAAAAAATAGTCAGGCCGACAGTTGAAAGTTCTAAGAACAGATAACATCGGATAGTTTACTTCGAAGGAATTTAATATGTTTTGTAGGAATGAGGGGATCATAAGGTATAATACAATAAGGGATAAGCTAGAGCAAAATGGTGTGGTGGAGTATATGAATCAGACTCTTTTGAAAATAACCCATAGTATTCTAAGTAACGTTGGGTTAGGAAAGGAGCTATAGGCTTAGGCCATTAAGACAACTTGCTATTTAGTGAATCATTTCCCATCTACGTCGATTGATTGCAAAATTTTAGAAGATGTATGGAATGGTTAGGAAGTTGACTACTCAATTTTGTAGATTTTTTGTTGCGGTGCTTACTCACATGTACCGTTAGTTGAGAGAGATCAGCTACACCAAAGGGCTAAAAAGTATATCTTTGTCGGCTATGGTAATGGAGTGAAATGGTATAGACTGTATGACCGGGTTTCTTGAAATATCATATTTAGCCATAACATCAAATTCGATGAAGGTTCCCTGTATTGGAAGGATGAGCATAAGGAAATCAAAATATCGATTGTTAATGTGGAAATAGATAGAGGTGAAACACCTTAAGAAGCTAAGCTAGAAGAAGAGGTAAATGGATGTTGTTACTATCAGAATATACTATTACGTATAAGCCGACAAAAGCAGTAACAGGACAAGCAGTGGTGGATTTCCTTGAGCGCACCCTGTAGCAGACTGCGAAACCATCAGTGATGACTTTCCAGATGAATAAGTTATGCTGGCTGATTCGCAGAGCCCATGGCAGATGTATTTCGATGGTGTTGCCCGAGCGTCAGGAGCGGGGGCAGGAGTGATATTCATTACTCCTCAGGGTGATTTGTTACCATACTCTTTCACGTTGGGCACTGCATGTACAAATAATGAAGTCGAGTACAGAGCCCTCATCATTGGAATGGAAATGGCTCAAGAAATGGGAATCAAAACGCTGCATATCTTTGAGGATTCTAAGCTTATTATAAATCAATTGATGACCGAATTTAAGGTGAGAAAATAGGAACTTTTGTCATACTGCTGAAAAGCACAACGGTTGTTAGAACAGTTTTGTCATGTTGAGATCAAACACGTACCACAGTCCGAGAATGCAAGGGCAGATGCTCTGGCTAGTTTGGCAGTAGCTTTTTCTTGTCCGAGTCGAAGCCCTCTTCAAGTAACTATAGAGGAAAGAAGGTTTCTACCATCACCAGAAATCATCGAAGAAATAGTCAAAACACTCCCTGTATTGTGCTTAGAAATAACGACAGACGGTTGGTGTCAGCCCTTCATCGATTACCTTAAGTATGATATCCTGCCAGAAGATCTAGCGCAAAGACAGTAAATCAAGCAACGGTCAAATAGATTCATCATATGTAGTGAGGTATTATACAGAAAATATTACAATGGAATGCTGCTACGTTGCTTAAAAGAACACGAAGTAAGCCACATATTACGAGAAGCACACTTTGGGGAGTGCGGGGCACATCAAGCTGGCCAAAATCTATTCTATAGAATACATCGAATGGGATATTATTGGCCTACCATGTTCAAAGATGAGGTAGATTATGTCAAATGAGGTCATGTATGCCAAATTCACGACAACGTTGTACACATTCCGCCAGAAGACCTGCATCAGTCAATTGCCTTTTGGCCCTTTTCAACTTGGGGACTTGACATCATTGGTCCCATAAATCCGCCTTCGTCCAAAGGAAAGCAGTATATTTTAGTAGCAACAGATTACTTCTCTAAATGGATAGAAGCAATTGCTTTACGCAATGTTAAAGAGAAGGATGTGGTCAATTTCATCCGGCATGCAATAATATACCGTCATGGTATTCCGAAGAAGATTGTTACAGATAATGGCACTCCCTTCAAAAACAGAGGCATGAAAAAGCTATGTTAGAAATTCGGTATTCATCATTCTTTTTCGACACCTTATTATCCACCGGCCAATGGATTAGCGAAGGCGTTTAATAAACAATAGTCAAGATACTGAAGAAAACAGTGACAGGGAACAAGCGTGATTGGGATGAAAGATTGCAAGAAGCTTTATGGGCATACAGAACTACTCACCGGACGGCAACAAGAGCGACACCATATTCACTAGTCTATGGGGTGGAAGCAGTAGTCCTGATTGAAATACAAGTAGCGTCGCTAAGAGTGGCAGTGCACCGATCCATAACAAACGATGAAAATGCAAAGATAAGGCTAAACGAGCTGGATCAACTCGATGAAAAATGCCTGGCGGCTCAACAGTGATTACAATCGTACCAGGCAAGGATATTGGCCGCCTTTGATAAACGTGTTAGGTATCGCTTTTTTAAAAAAGGGGATATGGTGTTAATGTTAAAAAGACTTATAGTAGTCACCCGTCGAACAGGAGACAAATTTGAGCCTAAATGGGATGGGCCTTATATAGTAAAAGAAGTATACTCCAATGGTGCATACAGAGTTGTGGATCAAGACAGACAAGGTATCAGTATACCGGTCAATGCTTGCTTCATCAAGAGATATCGTCCCTGAAGACGCTAGTGATTTTGATTCAGAATATTATTAGCATGATAATTTTATATCAAAAGGGGGCAAGAATAAGCAAGACCATGTCCATATATCGTCAAATAAATGTATAGAGAAGAAATTCGCAAGCATAGCAAGACTACACATCAACAAGTATTGTGAAAAGAAAGTGACCATCATCATCATCAAGTGAGCCCTACAAATTTGGTTAAAATTAGTATCGTCACCAAGTTGATATATTATGAACGACACAGACGGATCCTCTTGAAGATATTATCAAAAGCGGTGACATATCAATCTCGATCGGAGATGTCTATCATTCTGGCAATAACGACGATCATACTTATTATTGTCTTTTAAGGCATTTTAAGGCAGTCTAGCTAAGCCCTGAAAGGGCCAACTCCTAAAAGGGCCAGCTACGCATGAGACCTATCAATTTCGCCATTCGGGCAGCAATGAGAAGCCAGCGGCCCTAAAAAGCCCGTGAAGGCCATCATATGCATACCCATGTGGGCAGCTGACGGAGCCAGTGACTAGAAGCCTAAAAGGCTAAAAAGTTCTCAATGGCTAGTCACGCGTGAGACCAATGCCATCTGTATAGATTTCCGGTAGCATCACGAGGAACAGAGGAAAATGCCCTCCCGTGAATGGGCTCGACCTTGCAGACGAAGGAAAAGCGGGTTGTAGTGTGAGCTCTTTAGCCATGTTCATAGATGGGCCAACCATGCGTAAGACCCCCCAGATCTTTGGTTTGATTTCAGTACTAACTCATGAGGAAAGGCTTAAACCTACTCATTGATGGACTGACGACCCTAGATTTGGTACCCTAAAGGTCGCCTTACGAGCTCTGTGAACTCTAGAGAGTTACCGCGGCCAACCCTATGCATAATTCCAACCGAGTTCACGGCCCCGGTAGCTTCACTGGGCCCCTCTGATGGATCGCGGTTTGTGAACTCCTCAGGCTGCGAGAAATCCAGTGAACTCCTAAGAGTTACAGAGACCATCACGTGAGACCCGACTCCACTACTCAAGAGTTTAAAAAACTGCGTGGGCTCCACTACTCAAGAGCTTAAACTGTGTGTAGCTGACTAAATTGAAATTTAGTATCACCAATCAAAACAAAAATCATATAGGAGATCCCGCACTAACAAGCATAAAATGTTGGTGTTTTATAATTAGTTCCTTATTAAATGTCATGTCAAGATTATTGTATGGATAAATATGTCGGAAATGATCTGCGATGAAGAAATGCATAGAAGAATGAAATATCTCAAAATATTGTCATGAGTTCATTGCTTGGAATAAAAAAGAAATTACGTGATCAAAAAGCATATACACGAAAGGAGCT
Source organism: Magnolia officinalis (assembly GCA_021015155.1). NCBI lineage: Eukaryota > Viridiplantae > Streptophyta > Magnoliopsida > Magnoliales > Magnoliaceae > Magnolia > Magnolia officinalis. The sequence goes on from JAJHSJ010000002.1 coordinate 28,798,333, forward strand.
ACATGTAAATAAACACATAATACTAAGATAATGTAAGAATATATGGCCATATATGCTTACAATTGAAACATATTAAAATATGACAAATATAATGACAAGAATCACAAAGTTCCCTATGCAGAATGTGTTTCTTCTAAAGTAAATAAAATCACAATTATATTAAGACAGAACAAAATTATCCAATGTTTAGTATCTTGTACTTTGAAGTTAAATGTTTCAAAATATATCTATTCTTCCGAAGAAGATGAACCTTCAATGGTAATGTGCTTATCCTTCTGAAGTGGATGACGATGTCCTGACATTTCTTGCCTTTCTGGTGGAGGAGAATTATCGAGTAATATGTGTAAAGACAGAGGAAGACGAAACTGTAAGAAATCGTCATTCTTTATAAAGAACTTCATGAGTGTTCGTCAAAGGAGTACCGAAAGCTCTCCATCCTTCAAAGGTATCAGCAGGCTTTGCTTCATAAATGGCGTCCTCTAAAGAAATCCTGGTACCAAATTGATCTTAAAAGGGGGGAGGGCTTGTTTCTTCAAAATAGCCGATGCCCAGATCTTTCTGATAATCTCTAAGACAAGGAGGGGGAATCCACATGACATGATCTACTGAAAGATAATTGTCTACCAACTAATGTTGGTGAAACCACCATCGCATCCAGTAGTAAGAAGCGCTAACCGGATAATTATGACCAGGAATGATGAAATTGTCATGAGTTTCTAGTATGGTTTGATCAAAGCCAAACTAGCGTTCAAATCGACTAGGGTAATATGGTTCGCACTAGAATATGCTACCTTTTCTCCATGGAAGAATGTTGGATCTAATAGAAACAAGGAAAGAACGCTCGTTAAATGAGATAGAATCATCATCAATAGCGTCTACGTCTTCGGGGTAGCTAGACAATGGAAATTGGTGAAAATCGATGGGATCGTCGCTTTTTATTCTTCTAAAAATCCATCCACTCAATTCTTTAATCATATCCCTCAATTGGAAATGTTGAAGAGGAAGCTGATCAGAGTTCGAATATGCCCGTCCAGAGTCAGTAAACATCCAAGGAAAATATACTCCTAGCCAACCTATGAAGAAATGCTAAGGAGCACAGACAGAAAAGACTTCAGGAACAAGATCTTTTGAACCAGAAATAACATCTTCAAAGGCACGATAGAGAGAACACAGAACTAGGCGAGCTAGCGAATATTTCTGGCCTTCCGCCATTGCTCCTGCAACCGCAAAGTACGAGGGTCTAATAGTATCCGCTTGATCAGAATCATGGAATATCACTAAGCTCAATCAGTAGGCAAGAAAGGCGGCTAATTCGCAAGAAGGACTGTATTCCACAGAATGCTCTGTTTTCTTATGAATGTCCTTAAAGTTCCGTATGGTTGTGGCCTGCATAGTTGTTGAGACGAAAATGCGTACTTCAGAAAATTATTAAAAGGATGGGGTTATGAAAATAGAAGTTGGTAGGAAAAGAGTATACCGCAATTTTTTAGAAAAGTGAGTTAAACATTTAAGAGAAGAGATACGATCAGGATGAGGGAGATGGCCAGTGCACTGAAAAGTTTAAGGGTAGTTCTAGAAATTTTTGGATATACCTCCTTCTATAGATGTAAGAGTAAGTTCTTCATTGGAGGGTATATATGCGTCAAATATCGCCCATAATGAGAAGACTGGCTATACAAAATAGATTCCATAAAGAGCTGCTTCTGTTTCACCTAAGGGAAGGTGAAATGAATTGGTGATTAAAGACCGATGGTTAAGAAGGCATCTGAGGATAATAGCATCCATGCGAAAGTCTTCGGATGTAGCTATGATTGCGTCAGAAAGGGTAATCTGCTCCAGTATGGCGGTATCTTTTCGGATGATGGCACAAGCCCAGGCACTGTAAAAATCATGAATGGATAGCAGGCCGATGGCTGTAAATCTCCATATGAGCCTTCCAGTCTTCTAGTCAAGGATGATCATCCAGTCGTCCTTTAGTTGCAGTTCATTCGAGTTCTTCGGACGAAAGAAGATTGATCCTCCATTTGATTTCAGGAATTAATCAAAGAAGGATCGAGGTGGCATCTGTTGGTATACGAAAAATGTGCAAAAGTTTCCATCATTTGAAGAGGAGAAGATAAGAAAGACAGCTTAGTATTGCGTCGGAGTGCATAAAGCAAGAGATATTGATTGTGCGGGACCGTGCAAGAGATATTGATTGCACGAGACCGCGCAACCAAAATACCAGTTGTGCAAGATCGCTCAACTGACTTACAGGGTTTGTTCTCTGAGAAGGATCCGAAGTAGTGGAAGATGGTTTGCGCGGGTCCATGCAACCAATATCCGTTGCGCGGGACCGCACAACCGAAATATCAGTTGCACGGGTTCGCACAATGAATTCTAGGACTGATTCTTTGTGAAAGATATCAAGCATTTGAAAGGTGGGTCCCATTGCACCAAAATCAAGGTACTAGACATGCGAGGGTCTATAAATACCCCCTCCCCTCCTTCATTTGAGAGGATTGAATATTTTGGAGAGGAAGCGGAGCAAGGAAGGAGATTGAAGGTAGGAGAAGAAGCTCCGGTCATTTGTGCGGGTCCGCACAACCAGACTGTCCTGCAGTCTGTGAAGTTAAAGGGTCGTTATGCTGCTGAAATGGCCAAGTCTTCAGATTTCTTCTATTCTAAGCTCCAAGAGGAGGAATCAGTAGAAGAGACTCATATTATATTCCTCTTAAAGAGATGATCAAATCAAGAGCCGAAATGCTGCCGGATTTGATATCTGACTTGAATATTTGAACTTTGTCAATTTGTACATTTTGAATGATCTATCTTAGAATCAAGGGATATCTGAGGACGCAAATGAACTCAGTATTAATAAATATGATGATTTCCTTCTCTCTCTCTCTCTCTCCTGTTGCTTGAATAAGATAATCCCCCAAATCAAATGCATTTGTTTCTTGTTCGAAACAGTGATTTCTAAGTGTTAAATCCATGCCTTTAGTACCCTTTTTCATCCGGGCTCCTAAATTCACCTTGCAACCCACCACAAAAAATAAGATTAAAATACAGCAAAATCTAGTATATGTTAAAATTCATGTTCGTAATTCAATTAAATTGGGGTCTAATATGCAATATTTGACCATTACACATCCCCAACCAGCATTTTTCTAGTCCCGAGCAAAGTATGCGAAAAGAATAATTTAAGAATTACGGGACAATTCCTATAAAACCAAGTGATTTTGAAAAACAATCCAGTCAATAGAATTCTAAGATTCATGAATGTTGGGCATTACTTTCTCCTAGGCTCAAGTGCACAGTAAACTTCATAGTCAAGTTCAAAGTATTAATCCATCCATTAGAAAATTTCTAAACATTGAGTTTCATGGGTGTATAACGCAACCTTGACTTATACAATTAAAGGTCCAATCGTCAATTTGCATGATAACATTGATAACCAAAAGGAACACTCTGGATAACTGACCTAAACCAAAACTTGCGTTACAGTTCAATTTTTATTTTTTTATCATTGGCGGCTTTCACGCCATGTCAACCTTGGGGAATCGAACCCTCACCTATAGGGAGCAAACCTATGGCAAAGACCATTCGCCCAATCCTTTCCGAAGGCAACAATTTTTTAGCCGGGTTATTCTTTTTACTTTTTTCTTTTGAACATAATGGACGAATTCCCCAGGTTGACTCCTTCCATGCCTAGTGACTACCAGGTTAACAATTCAATATCAAACTGAAGCTTTAACATGTTAGCTAGGTGTGATATGTGAAATCAAGACTCAATCAATATTTAAAACTTCTAATCATGGATTAACAATTTGAACTTAATTGTGAAATCTAGCAAATGGCTAAATCCAAGAGTCATAAATTACCAACATTACGTATCTTATAATTCTAAATCAAAGATAATCGTCAAAATCACTTCGAATTCACAAGATTTTCAGAAAAAATTTAAAACTTTTCACAATTTTTGCTCAAGACTAAGAAAATACTAATTAGGTAACCTAATCTCCCATCCCCAACCTAAAATTTACATTGTCCTCAATCTAAAAGATATAATTATGCAATGCACATGAGACAACGAAATTGAAAGAGAAGTGATGGAGAGATAGTACCTGATGAAGGAGTTAAGAGGCTTTTTACAAAGAGATTTCAACGTGACGGTGGTTCGGCACAAGACTCAATCCAACAAAAGAAAACTATTCTAACTGCATAAAGCTGACTATCCTATAACGGCATCAAGAAAACTATCATAGTCCTATGAAAGCAGGAGAAAAACTACTCAGTCATGCCGCAAGGTTCCTCTTCCGGCCAGTATCTTGATAAATTTCTTAGTAGGTTTCTCAAGAGGATCAGCCAAAAGTCCTTATTGCAATAGGCTTGGATGCCCTAGAGCATGAATTTCCAGAGAAATTTATGGACCTCAGCATAAAATTGTCGTTGAATCGCTTAAGGTATCCAGAGTATATATGATTCACTTATGACCGAAAAAGTTTCAATGTTAGTACTTGATGGTGAATCTGAGACTACAGGTAGATAAAATTCAGAAAAATCTCAGGAAGTGATGTAGTCTCAACATATTTTGAAGTTCCAGACTTCAGTTCCATTGTCAACTCCTCCTCCTTTAATGGTAGACATTTAGGATCTGAGGAAGGATGGGCTTCAAAATAAGGGTTCTCTCGGTCAGTGATAACTACCGAGATGTTGTCTTGCAAGGCATTCACTATGTCTCTTATCACGAGATTGTTTGAATCTGCAAAGTGTGTCAATGAAAAGGCCAAGCTATATGTCCTAGAGGGGGGGTGAATAGGACTATGCCAAATTTAAAATAAAATCAATGGAAATAAAGTAAACCAATATCCTTACAGTTACGAATCAATTCACAATGCTAAATTTAAATCACCTTGATAAATAAGTATTGAGAGATTGATACAAATTCAGTTCTAAGGACAACCTTACACCATATAAACAAGGGCTTATGGTAGGACAACCTTATTTCTAGAACATCTTTTGGATCAAGGACTCAATTTTAATATAAGTAAATGAAATAGCAAGGAATGAAATTAAATGCAGAAGTATAGATCTAAATTATTACAACAATCCCCACACTTGTTTGAAATGTAAATAGTTACAACATTCACATCCACTTGTAATTCCACACAATCGAATGATAAAGATATGAAATTAAGCAAGCATTCAATCACACAAAACAAAGAGTTATAGTGGTTCGCCTGTGTGTACACCAACTGTCTTTCAACAGCCACACAGAAAGCTACTCCACTCCTAATATCCTCACACAGGGGATACTAGTGTTCACTATAAATAGGTTTTCACAGGTTCACCAAAACCTTTACAATTGTGTCTTTTTCACTTGGGCTTACACAATTCAAAAACCCTCTTTTCTGAGTTTTCTGGCACTCCTCAATAACCAATACAATGAGATTTTTTCTGGTTCAACCTCAAACAAAACCAATACAATGAGATTTTTTTGGCTTAACCTCAAACAAAACCAAAAGTAAATAAATTTTACAGAATTGTAAAATACCTGGATTTCTCCTTTTCGTAGCAACCCGGTAGAAACCCATCGGAGTAATGATTGAATGTCCAAGGTTCAATTTTCAATACTCGCATTCATAAGGTTCTAAATTCTAATTGATTTTAGATTTTACTTGTTGGGCGTAGCTATATTTGATTTTGATTCCAAGAAGAAGGAATAAGATAATTCCTCTTTTCAAATAAGATTGGAATATAGAAACAAAATCAAATTAAATAAGCTAGCAAAAAAAGGAATATTAAATAAGCACAATGTAGCTTAAAATAAACACAGACTTATCCCAGAGTGATCACTTGAAAATTCTTGAATTGAATAGAGTTGAAGTGTGAAAACTCTGAATTTCGTGTTCAATTTATAGAAGCAAAAATCGTTCCTACAACTGGTCTTAGGAACCTTCGACTGGTCGTAGCTCTAACAGATTTTGAAAAATTGAGCGCGATCTTTGAAAGTCGTTCCACGACTGGTCGTGAGTAGCCTACGACTGGTCGTGGGTCACCTACGACTGGTCGTGGATCTCTACGACTGGTCGTAGGACCATAGATTACGTTGTTGGACTTTGAGTCGTAGCTCTACGACTGGTCATGGACGAGTCGAAGCCACACCTACGACCGGTCGAAGGACCACCAGGACTGGTCGTGGGCGTACCAAAAATTCTGAAAAATCTTCAACTACTTAGGACTGGTCGTGGAATTTCTTGAACTAGTCGAACCAATGCTAGGACTGGTCGAACAAGAGCTAGGACTGGTCGTAGAATAGACCAAACTTATGTAAAATAAATATTTGATTTATGTATCCAAAGTGACCTACTTAAAGGGTCAACCTAAGGTCATTCAAACCTGAACCATGTCGTATGGACATTGAACTTCAACCATTCAACAAATGTAGATATTTTGAACCATATCAGGCTTGAGATCTTGAACTTGTTGTAGCTTTAAACTTGAGATCTTCATCAGCATAAAAACTACTTCATGCGTTGCTTATTAGTCTTGAAGTCATTTCTTGAGTTGTTTCTAAGACTTGAACTTCAACATTGTAGCTTCTTGAGACTTCAACATGTAGCTTCTTGAACTTCAATAATGTAGCTTCTTGAAAACTTCAACTTGTAGCTTCTTGAAGTGTTTATTCAGTGTCTTGAATTCATATAAATCATCATACAAGCACAACACAGATAGATGTTTTGACACATCAAATTTGACAACCAAAGGAGCATGAGACCATAGCACTTACAATCTCCCCCTTGGTCAAATTTGTGACAAAACACCCAAATAATAATACTTCCAATTGAAATAAGAGAAGTTTAATAATACTTCCAATTGAAATAAGAGAAGTACACACAACAGGTTCAACAATAGAGAAGCATGCATAGTTATATAGATATGATAAGTAATAATTAGCATCATTCTCCCAAAACTACCCCTGAGAAGCTTAACTCCCCCTGAGTAATAGATGCACATCATAATCATTAAATTTAAATAAAGCCAAAGGCTCCCAAAACTTCTCCCCCTTTTTGTCACAAAATGACAAAGGAAGAAGAGCAATAATGATAATGAAAATAGGAGTTGATTCAAGAGAGCATAGTGCATAATTCAAAAAGTCAGTAAGCATGTAAAGTTCAGACAAAAAAAAATATTACAGACCTATCAAAAATTCAGTCAGAACCAGAAGAGGGAGCAGGATTAGATGGATCAATTTTGTGTAAACCCTTAGCAATCCGCCTCATATATTTGCGTAAATAAGAAAATAGCGTGTCTTGGGTAACACGAATTTGAGCCACCTGCTCTTGAAGGGAATTCAATCTCTCATCAAAATCAGAAGGCTGAAAATCAGGATCATCAACCGAGTCTGACTCAAGTTCTTCAAATAAATCATCCATATTCACTCTTCAGGAAGATCACCAGCTTGATCTGCATTTCCTGCATTAGCACCACTGCTACCAGCATCCACTTGGCCATCGCCCATTCTAAATTCATCTTGTTATATTGGAATTATTAAAAGGGAGATGATGGATGGGTTTTTCTCTAGTAGGCATAGCCACGAGCATATGATTTGCCAGCATAGTCAAAACAATAACCAAAGGGTATTCACTATGTCCTGGATGGTGATAAGACATAGAATAATGGAATGACAAATTAAAGAAGGTAGACATATTTTTAAACCAGATGACAGAGTAAAACACGAACCATGAAAGCAGTGAGTTCGGTTTTATTACCAGGACGTGGATAAATTGAGATGAAAATCCTATGAAGTACTCTATGTCTGGGTAACAAATACCTTGAGGGAAGTGCATGACCTTTATGAGTCCAGTGAACATCCAAATTACATAAATCTCTAGTAGCATTTTTCGTTCAGATTCTGAGAGGCTGTCATGTAAAATATGAATTGGAATGCTCTCATCATTGACAGGTATTTCCCATAATGTCAGCAATCAATGTCGATCCACTAAAAACAACCCTTCTTGAGTATCAACTTTAAAAGTTTAAATTCTCAAGAGAAAAATCACAGATACATGCAAACATGGACTGGGCAATGGACTGGTATGCAGCTCCACCCCAATGTAAGATGTTATCCCATCCCCACATATTCCAACAGAGGGATACGAAATGAAGCATGTGATTAACATAACACGACGCTCAACAATAACATTGCGCATACACAAATCCCGAGCATAGAAGGATCATTTTCGGGAGAGCGAAGATGAGGTTGTGCAATAGAAGCTGATCTAGATGAGAGGGACCTCGAGTAGTTTTTCTTTTTACCTCTAGCATCCATTTTCAAAGGAGGATTTCAAGGAAACAACAAGATGCAAGATAGAAGAAATGGGGTTTTGTTAGAACAGATTTTTCAAGATAAAACCCCAAACTAGCAATGAACGACCAAATAGATTCTACAAGAATGAGATTGGAACCCAAAATAACAAGAATCTACAAGAAAATAACAAAAGAACCACTAACCTTGAAGTACCATGAAGGTGGGTTCGACCGGTCTTAGCTAGAACCGTTGGAGAGTAAAAAGAAATGAAGAAGAAGAATCAAAATCCCCAAATTAAAGTGAAATCCCGAGTTTCACGACCGGTCGTGTAAGTGTTCGACCGGTCGTATCACGACCGGTCGTGTACACTCACGACTGGTCGAGTACGACCCCAAATTTGTAATTTTTTTT
>JAJHSJ010000002.1:28807136-28995242 GCA_021015155.1 Magnolia officinalis
ACCCATTCGTCCGATGGGTCCCACATAAAATATTGATTCATGGTGGGCCACACTCACCCCTTCATCATCACCACCATTCAAAGAGAGAGAAAGAGAGAGAGAGAGAGAGAGAGAGAGAGTGATTGTAACGCCCTGAAATCGGGGGTCGAGCATAAACTCAACTCCCGAGTTCCAGAACATCACTTATGCAACAAAATGAATGATGATTGAATGTTGACTGTATTCGTGCATTGAACATGAGTGAGATTAAGCCAAGCAGCATATCATACTCCAGAGACAGTTGAATTTGCAAGCGGAAGACTGTGATAGATAGATAAAATATATAAACTACGATGAGTCTCCAGAGTGTGATAACATTACCAGGTTAAATAAATACAAGTGCAGTTTTAAAATATACCAAATGTGAGGAAGTGTAATGCCTCCTATCCCATGTACCATAGCCCCGTCAATACGATATCAGGTCTTCATTGACCTGCCAGAGAGATACAGATAGGAGAACTCCTCCTATCATCACAGAAGTAGACCGGCTCTGCTTCACAAGCATCGCCATCACCTGAAACTCAACAAATCTGGTTGGGTGTACAACACCGTCCCGCAACGTGGGAGTGAGTGATCAACTCAGTGGAACAGTAAAGCATAAGTTAACATGTTATCAAATCAATCAAGCAGTAATAATAAAGCAGTACAAATCAAGCATTTCTAACTACTCTTGTTAAGTGCAAAAATGATATGACATGATGCTGTATGCCCTTGCCAAACCACCCTCAAGCGACATCATCTTACGTTCGCGAATGCTTACTCCCTCAGTGCGCCACATCTACAAAGCACATGCGGTGCGATGATGCTCATGATTACCAAGTTTTTATTAGTCCATTTCAAACAGCAGTATTGGAAACTAAGGTACCTCCCTTGTATCATTCCCAAACATGATCCATTCTAGGGTCGTCAATCCTAGTTATTCTCATACGATGTTATGGTTTGAGAAACGTAGTGAAGGCATCGCAAAGGGCTCATCACCCGTCAGCGCGGATACAGATCTCACCGTATGCGGCTCAATTGCTGGCCGTCAGCTCGAGTACAGGTCTCACCGTACTCGGCTCAATCACTAGCCGTCAGCTCGAGTACAGGTCTCACCGTACTCGGCTCAACTCACACTCTAGTTGCTGTGAAAGACTCGTGGCCAATCACAGACCCTTGGAGTGTACTCGATGATACTACGGAGGACTCGTCGCCCGTCAGCACGAGCACAGATCTCACCGTACTCGGCTCTCGCCGAGGTATCGACAGCTCGAATACAGTGTCCCATACCACCATATTCGGCTCACGAGTTGATTGCGCAATGGTCACTACGGGGAGGCACATGGCCCCAGCGTAGGCCGACAGCTCGACCACGGTGTCCCATACCACCATGCCCGGCTCATGCGACTTAGCAGATCTAGGTACCATGGTTAAACGGGGATCGCCACTGGTAAGTTTGGTACCCTAGGTTCAAGCAGTAGCGACCAAACAGGGTGAACATACATAAGGCAGATCGGGTTACTTGATGAGCTCGACTAGCACGATCGCCCGTTGAGCTGCACGACATGAAGTGCATAAACAACTTCATGTGGCCTAGCCACTGCCGACAGGCAACGCACGACTCGAGTTCGTCGAACACATCCCACGTGGCAAATGAATCTCAGCCACGAGTTCAATCTCGTTACCGATTGCCTGGACTATAATCATAGTCCCAAACACAATCAATTACAGAGATATAAAGCAGTAATAGATCAGGATTCAAATCATACAATCAGTCTGGTATTATCCGTTTAGGGCTGCCAGGGCTGTGCACGCACTCGTTGCTCCGCTCCCCATCACCCATGACGGATCATACAACATAAATATAAATTTAAACATATGCATTACATAGTTAAAATCATAAACAGCTGAGCATGTTATGAAGCACAACACAAGCATGAGTTTGTACATGTTCAAATCCTAATCACACAACTATCAAAGGGGATCATACACATAGTGAAAAGAGGTTGAGAATCATATCTCAACACCCTTATATATTACAATTTGCCAACTACTACACATTCAGACATTTCAAGAAACACTTAAACAAACATACATCAACATACATGACATATGTCGATCACATAGGCATTAGGCCAAATCCTTTCGCTAGGGAGTTGCCCCAACATAACACGCGTACACCCACGACGGATAGTCATGGCAAGCAGGAATCCAAGTTCCATATCCATTCAGTCATTTCCACAAACACTTGGGCCACACATTTTAGCATATATAGTGTATACTGGCCGTGGCGTGATTTAGGGCAAATCCTTTCGTCAAAGGGATATCGCCATTACAACATCATATTCCATGACAATTAGTCATGGCGAGCACGAATGAGAATGCTATACTCATTCAGCCATTTTCACAAACACTTAGAATACACTATTCCAACATACCTAGTGTATGTTAGCAAACATGTATTAGGGCTATTGGCTATTCTTCGCTAAGCGGTTATTTTATCCGCGTATACCATATTCATACAACAATTAATCATGACAATTATATTTCCAAAATCCGCACGTATGCGGTATTTCTAAAATACGCAATTTCAACATACATGACATTTACACATGAACATGTATTTTTACGATTCTTTTCGCCAAACTAACATTTTATCCACACATGATATAATCAAACATTAAATAAACATGTCAAACATTTTCCAAGAAAAATACGTATACGGTATTTATACGTATATCTAGAGTATGTGAAAATCCATATTCTTTATCGCTAATCGAAACAGGAAACGGAAAGCACTTTGTACATGTGCATTTGCATACAGATCATGAATCTATCATTATCTGACATTGAAAGCGTTGAAAAACGTAACTTATACGCTTAAAAAGTCCTCACCTTTGGTCGTAGAATCGTAACGGAGTTGATAGGTTTGCTAAGCTTCCGTATACGGCAACTAGGCGACCTATAGAACGAAATAGGTTAGCTACTTCACAACCTACAATAGTCTAAATCCCAAAACAGATTAGGGTTAGGGTTTCTTACCTAGAAACGACGCCGGAAAACGCCGGAAAAGCGTCAAGAAGGATGCGTGGAGCATGGATAGCAGCAGGGAAGGACGGCAGGGAGATTCTCCCACATCTCCCACACTTTCTCTCTCTTTCCCTCTCTCAAATCCAAATTCGTATGGCTGGAATGGGAGAGGGTTTAAGGTCCTTATATAGCCTCAAAACTCACCGAAATAGACTCCTGTTCAAGGTTACTGCTAATATAGGTATTCCGTCACTTTCCCAGCTCAAAAGGGGTGTTCTGGTAGCCCTCATTGAGCCAAACGTCAGACTTAAGCTCACCCTCTGCGGATCTACGTGGGATTACGTTTTCGGCTCGATCGGATTCCCAGATCGCACGTGGCGGACCACTTTCAGTTCAACGGTCCGTGGGCCACGATCAGAATTTCTGAGTACATGTAAATGTGTATGAAATTTTTCCTGATCCAAGGGTGTAATTTGGTCTGATTCTGACGGTCAGGTTGCTTAATACTGATGCGCAAGCGAAAGGTGCCAGATCACTATTCCAGATATTTTCTTTTCAAAAGGAATAGTGTTTTTCACACACCCTCGCTCCGGATCGAAATAAATGGCCGTGGGACATCGGAATCGCCTGATTTTTGAGATGATTGTCAAGCCTAGTGGGGCGGTCCTAGTTCCTTAGCTTCGTGTTAATCGGACTCCCGATGTGCGATCTAGACCTCATACGAAGTTTCGTTTCAGTCCCGAGAGCAGACGGGTAATGAGTTTGGCTCTAGACTTTAGGGTAACCTAGAGTCACATGTTTTACAAGTTTTGGGTCTTGCAGATCGTATTTAAAGCGATCCCAACGGATTTCAGGCTAATCGAGTTTGCACTTAGTTAACTTTGTTAAATTTCTAAAGGATTTAATCCTAATTGTTTTCTGGTTGAGATGGTACTTAGGCCTTTGCAGTTTGTATATAAAGTGATCCAAGTTTTACTACTTAGCTAGTTTAAGATAGTGTCTAGGGCGAAAGTGCTTTGAAAAATTGAAAGCACAAGGTAGAGAAGGGTGGGATTTGTGAAGGAAATGGGTTCAGAAGCGATTTTAGACTGTGGGGTTCAGTTCTGACGAAATAATAAGGTGTTAGGAGCAACCCATCGCCTAAGGACATCTAATCTCAGGTTGGCAAAAATCCGGGATGTTACAATCTACCCCCCTTAAAACAAAATTTCGTCCCCGAAATTGGCTAAGGGTAATAAGGAAAAATTTCTATTATTTCATTTGCCTAATGACTTATTGATTTCAAGTTTCTACGCGTGGTAGGGTATATACTAGCTGGTTCATTTTAGTCTACCCCCCTTAAAACTTAGTTGTTTATCCATTGCTCATACCCTAATGGTTTGCTACAACTTATTTCTTTACCTATTTGGAGTCTCGACGACAATTCCCAACAATTTAGAGTAAGATAGCTGTTTTCATTGTTTGACCAACACGGAGAGACGGTAGTAGTGGGCTCGATCCCGATACATCGATCATCTACCGGGCCAAGGTAGGAAGCTCATCGTATCCCTTCCGAATCCTGGTGGATCCTGGTCGTCCGCTCGTCAGCAGAGAGTCCATCTGTAGTCACCCAGGATTGGGAATTGGGTCAAGCCGCGAATGTTTCGCAGTTGTATATTTCAGTAACTCCGTAGTCCGATCAATCTCTAAGAGTAGGGAATGCCCATCATTGAAAGGCTCAAATTGTTTATTCTAAGGTTGCCCTTTAGGTCTTAGTCTAAGAGAGTCCTCATTATTATCTATGTCCAAGGAAATGGTGAATCAAATCGTACTAGATCATCCTAAAACGGTTCCTTATAGTAGAACTTGCTAGGGCTTCTATAATGCTCGTACTCAACGAGCACCATTTCGATCCTGGGCCAGTGGGGTAGGGTCCACCGCGTTTCCGCTGCGCCACCCAGATCAAAGAGGCATATCAGGTGACCTAACTAGATTGGGCTCATAATGTTCTACCCCCCTTAAAAATTTATTTTCACCCTCGAGGCTCAAGAGCTATGCCCTGATCCGTATGTCGGAACAAGGTGTAATTTATAACCTATCCTTGACATAAAATGGGAAATACATTGGTCTGCCTTTCATCGACGATGTGTACGATGGCATTGATACCTATGGGTATCGAGAGGATTCAACAAAGGAACAGGGTCTCGTTCCAACCTATTCAAGCCAACTAACTACGTCCATCACTCAATTATCTTAGTATTGTTAGTCGTTTATACTTCTTAGTCTAGTCAGCAGCCTAGGCTCAACGTATGCGTAGCGGTAATCCACTAGTTGTGATTTAAAGTCTATGCCTCTATGCTAGATGATTTCACTTCATTCCTAATACAAGGAAGGGTTTTATTACTTAGGGTTAAAGTTGTCTAATTGGAATTGAGCTGCCTGTAGTTGAATTTAACTACGCCCGAGCATTTCACATATGCTCAAACCAACCACAAAGGGGGTTCTAGAGTTCACGTTCTTAATTGGTTGGATTTCCTATATTGTCAAGTCTGTCAAAGCACTGCTCTGGGTCCAAACTCTATGGGTCTATTTGTCAAACAATCATCTACTCAGAAAGCTTAAGCTATCAGAGTGCGGTAGGTTAATGTATATCAAGGGACTTTATCACTTCAACACTATTTGGCAAGTGGTCTTAAGTTGTATTGAATGTGACCGCATTACTAATCCTACCTCGGGATTGGGAGTGACATGGTTGGTAAGGAGGGTGGGTGGGGATTAAAATTATTAGTATAGGCTTTGGAAAATGAGCGATGTGTTGGGAAGGGTGAGATGGGATTTCCAAATCCCAGGAATCGGAACTCCTAAGTGTAAGAGGAGCAACCTAGGGTATACTGTTTATTGCATACATTTCAAACCTAGTATCGGAACCATGGGATACACTCAATCTAGGGACCATACCTTACCCATATATTTATTATTACTTTTACAATTCCATCCACCGAATCGCACTTAATGCAATTTGGCCGAACGGGCCCTAAACGTCCTCAAACATCTAAAACATTCTACCAACTACTACACCCATCACATGAAAACGTAAACACCCAAAGGCGGTAACCCATGCAAACTTCAAACAATAGTGTGGATAATTAATCATCCGTGAAGGTGGCCGAACTAAGCTCGGATAGAGCCATGGAAAAATGAATGAAAGTGATGGAGAAAGAAAAAAAAAGGCTGGAGGTTTGGTTCTCCACAGATGTGAGCCTCAACAGATGATTGTAAAGGCCCCAACGGACAGGGATTGAAGGAGGAATATGAGTAGATGAGATGAGTTGAGAGCTTGCACGATTTTAGAGCTTCAAATGAGGTATGTAAGCGCTCAAATGAGAGAGAATGGAGAGGGTAGGGGGTAAGTTATGTTGTAAACATTGTGGAAGGATGGATGGTGTGTGGGTTATGGAAGAAAATGAAAGATTGCAAGGTTTGGAGGGATGGTTTTTGAGAAAAATCGAAAATGGGATGGAGGTGCTTGAAAAGAGGGGTGAAATGAAAAGGGGGTGCTTCCAACCCTATTTATTCTAACCAAAACACAAAACCGCATGTGCCAGCGTGTTGGGGGGTCAGGCCGACCAAACCCATGGCCGGAATCCCACCGGAACGGCAACCGGGCGGCGGCGCGCCGCCCAACCCGCGGCGCCGCCGCGGCCGGACTTGGCCGGAACCGCGCCGCCGCGGTGGGGACCTGTTCTCCATGGTCCCAAGGTGCCAAATGCACCCTGGTTCGACCCTGGGTCCCATCGGTTTTAAGTGGAGAGGCCCTCGACTCCGATTCGCTCCATTTCGGGTATTTTCGGAACAATCAGACATATCTTACAATCCGGAATGAGTTATCTGACATAAAATATATGAATTTGGGGTAGAACGAGCTAATGAAGCCAACCAACCCCGCTATGCCGGGTTGCGCAGCCCGAAATTGTGAGAAAACCCACCGATTGACGGTCATTTCCTCGTTTAAATTTCGTTTTGCTAAAGTAGTAGTTTTAGTTTGATTTCTCTTCATCCATTGGGCTTTAGGAGTTGTGCCCAATGAGAAAAGGGTTTATAATAATTAGGAGAACAATTTGGTGAAGTCGTTTAGGACACTTACTATTTTTTTGACCGAAAACCTTACCCACTAGTAGACATCACGACCCATAGTAAGTCGCGAATTCTAGAAGTTTTAGTTGTAGTTTGTTCCTGATTTCTTTCCCATTACCTGGTATCCATATTTAAAGGGCTGTGAACTCCTTTTTTTTTTTTTTTTTTTATCATTCATTAATCAGTTTCAGATTTATTAGAATTTATTTTATGTTCTGCTTTCTTTCTCGTGGATTTAAGAAGTCTCTGTGAGGAGTACAGAGAAGCTCCGAGGATTCGGAGTAGTTATCTTCATCACATTTAACAGTTGGGATGAGGTGGATTGTGATCTAGACTCATTACTAAACGGCTAGGAATGTTTTAAGATTGGCCCGTGCGACCATGGTTGAATACATACTCGATTTCAGCGTTCGTTTTTCAATGAACTTCGCCAATTGGCGAAATCGGGATACCTATGACTGTTTCTATGTTCCGTCGCTCCCTCCTAAGTCAGAGTGCGTCAGTGTGCGTCGTGCGACCATAACCCAGGTCCGGTTTAATCAAACTCATGCTCTGATACCATCTTGTAACGCCCTGAAAATCGGGGGTCGAGCATAAACTCAACTCCCGAGTTCCAGAACATCACTTATGCAACAAAATGAATGATGATTGAATGTTGACTGTATTCGTGCATTGAACATGAGTGAGATTAAGTCAAAGCAGCATATCATACTCCAGAGACAGTTGAATTTGCAAGCGGAAGACTGTGATAGATAGATAAAATATATAAACTACGATGAGTCTCCAGAGTGTGATAACATTACCAGGTTAAATAAATACAAGTGCAGTTTTAAAATATACCAAATGTGAGGAAGTGTAATGCCTCCTATCCCATGTACCATAGCCCCGTCAATACGATATCAGGTCTTCATTGACCTGCCAGAGAGATACAGATAGGAGAACTCCTCCTATCATCACAGAAGTAGACCGGCTCTGCTTCACAAGCATCGCCATCACCTGAAACTCAACAAATCTGGTTGGTGTGTACAACACCGTCCCGCAACGTGGGAGTGAGTGATCAACTCAGTGGAACAGTAAAGCATAAGTTAACATGTTATCAATCAATCAATCAAATAATAAAGCAGTACAAATCAAGCATTTCTAACTACTCTTGTTAAGTGCAAAAATGATATGACATGATGCTGTATGCCCTTGCCAAACCACCCTCAAGCGACATCATCTTACGTTCGCGAATGCTTACTCCCTCAGTGCGCCACATCTACAAAGCACATGCGGTGCGATGATGCTCATGATTACCAAGTTTTTATTAGTCCATTTCAAACAGCAGTATTGGAAACTAAGGTACCTCCCTTGTATCATTCCCAAACATGATCCATTCTAGGGTCGTCAATCCTAGTTATTCTCATACGATGTTATGGTTTGAGAAACGTAGTGAAGGCATCGCAAAGGGCTCATCACCCGTCAGCGCGGATACAGATCTCACCGTATGCGGCTCAATTGCTGGCCGTCAGCTCGAGTACAGGTCTCACCGTACTCGGCTCAATCACTAGCCGTCAGCTCGAGTACAGGTCTCACCGTACTCGGCTCAACTCACACTCTAGTTGCTGTGAAAGACTCGTGGCCAATCACAGATCCTTGGAGTGTACTCGATGATACTACGGAGGACTCGTCGCCCGTCAGCACGAGCACAGATCTCACCGTACTCGGCTCTCGCCGAGGTATCGACAGCTCGAATACAGTGTCCCATACCACCATATTCGGCTCACGAGTTGATTGCGCAATGGTCACTACGGGGAGGCACATGGCCCCAGCGTAGGCCGACAGCTCGACCACGGTGTCCCATACCACCATGCCCGGCTCATGCGACTTAGCGGATCTAGGTACCATGGTTAAACGGGGATCGCCACTGGTAAGTTTGGTACCCTAGGTTCAAGCAGTAGCGACCAAACAGGGTGAACATACATAAGGCAGATCGGGTTACTTGATGAGCTCGACTAGCACGATCGCCCGTTGAGCTGCACGACATGAAGTGCATAAACAACTTCATGTGGCCTAGCCACTGCCGACAGGCAACGCACGACTCGAGTTCGTCGAACACATCCCACGTGGCAAATGAATCTCAGCCACGAGTTCAATCTCGTTACCGATTGCCTGGACTATAATCATAGTCCCAAACACAATCAATTACAGAGATATAAAGCAGTAATAGATCAGGATTCAAATCATACAATCAGTCTGGTATTATCCGTTTAGGGCTGCCAGGGCTATTGCACGCACTCGTTGCTCCGCTCCCCATCACCCATGACGGATCATACAACATAAATATAAATTTAAACATATGCATTACATAGTTAAAATCATAAAACAGCTGAGCATGTTATGAAGCACAACACAAGCATGAGTTTGTACATGTTCAAATCCTAATCACACAACTATCAAAGGGGATCATACACATAGTGAAAAGAGGTTGAGAATCATATCTCAACACCCTTATATATTACAATTTGCCAACTACTACACATTCAGACATTTCAAGAAACACTTAAACAACATACATCAACATACATGACATATGTCGATCACATAGGCATTAGGCCAAATCCTTTCGCTAGGGAGTTGCCCCAAACATAACACGCGTACACCCATGACGGATAGTCATGGCAAGCAGGAATCCAAGTTCCATATCCATTCAGTCATTTCCACAAACACTTGGGCCACACAGTTTAGCATATATAGTGTATACTGGCCGTGGCGTGATTTAGGGCAAATCCTTTCGTCAAAGGGATATCGCCATTACAACAATCATATATCCATGACAATTAGTCATGGCGAGCACGAATGAGAATGCTATACTCATTCAGCCATTTTCACAAACACTTAGAATACACTATTCCAACATACCTAGTGTATGTTAGCAAACATGTATTAGGGCTATTCTTTCGCTAAGCGGTTATTTTATCCGCGTATACCATATTCATACAACAATAATCATGACAATTATATTTTCAAAATCCGCACGTATGCGGTATTTCTAAAATACGCAATTTCAACATACATGACATTTACACATGAACATGTATTTTTGCGATTCTTTTCGCCAAACTAACATTTTATCCACACATGATATAATCAAACATTAAATAACACATGTCAAACATTTTCCCAAGAAAAATACGTATACGGTATTTATACGTATATCTAGAGTATGTGAAAATCCATATTCTTTATCGCTAATCGAAACAGGAAACGGAAAGCACTTTGTACATGTGCATTTGCATACAGATCATGAATCTATCATTATCTGACATTGAAAGCGTTGAAAAACGTAACTTATACGCTTAAAGTCCTCACCTTTGGTCGTAGAATCGTAACGGAGTTGATAGGTTTGCTAAGCTTCCGTATACGGCAACTAGGCGACCTATAGAACGAAATAGGTTAGCTACTTCACAACCTACAATAGTCTAAATCCCAAAACAGATTAGGGTTAGGGTTTCTTACCTAGAAACGACGCCGGAAACGCCGGAAACGCCGGAAAAGCGTCAAGAAGGATGCGGTGGAGCATGGATAGCAGCAGGGAAGGACGGCAGGGAGATTCTCCCACATCTCCCACACTTTCTCTCTCTTTTCCCTCTCTCAAATCCAAATTCGTATGGCTGGAATGGGAGAGGGTTTAAGGTCCTTATATAGCCTCAAAACTCACCGAAATAGACTCCTGTTCAAAGGTTACTGCTAATATAGGTATTCCGTCACTTTCCAAGCTCAAAAGGGGTGTTCTGGTAGCCCTCATTGAGCCAAACGTCAGACTTAAGCTCACCCTCTGCGGATCTACGTGGGATTACGTTTTCGGCTCGATCGGATTCCCAGATCGCACGTGGCGGACCACTTTCAGTTCAACGGTCCGTGGGCCACGATCAGAATTTCTGAGTACATGTAAATGTGTATGAAATTTTTCCTGATCCGAGGGTGTAATTTGGTCTGATTCTGACGGTCAGGTTGCTTAATACTGATGCGCAAGCGAAAGGTGCCAGATCACTATTCCAGATATTTTCTTTTCAAAAGGAATAGTGTTTTTCACACACCCTCGCTCCGGATCGAAATAAATGGCCGTGGGACATCGGAATCGCCTGATTTTTGAGATGATTGTCAAGCCCAGTGGGGCGGTCCTGGTTCCTTAGCTTCGTGTTAATCGGACTCCCGATGTGCGATCTAGACCTCATACGAAGTTTCGTTTCAGTCCCGAGAGCAGACGGGTAATGAGTTTGGCTCTAGACTTTAGGGTAACCTAGAGTCACATGTTTTACAAGTTTTGGGTCTTGCAGATCGTATTTAAAGCGATCCCAACGGATTTCAGGGCTTATCGAGTTTGCACTTAGTTAACTTTGTTAAATTTCTAAAGGATTTAATCCTAATTGTTTTCTGGTTGAGATGGTACTTAGGCCTTTGCAGTTTGTATATAAAGTGATCCAAGTTTTACTACTTAGCTAGTTTAAGATAGTGTCTAGGGCGAAAGTGCTTTGAAAATTGAAAGCACAAGGTAGAGAAGGGTGGGATTTGTGAAGGAAATGGGTTCAGAAGCGATTTTAGACTGTGGGGTTCAGTTCTGACGAAATAATAAGGTGTTAGGAGCAACCCATCGCCTAAGGACATCTAATCTCAGGTTGGCAAAAATCCGGGATGTTACAGTGATAGAGAGGAGGGACCCCGCCACTATGGGCCCTCCATTGATACAACACATACATCAAGTGGGTCCCACTACAAGTGGGCCCTTAAAGTTAAAATAAACGATGAATCACCCACCTCTAGGCCTTCTCCTTGGTCCCTTAGGCTCCTAAGCTCCTTGCCTTCAACTTTGATAGGGGTTGATGGGATTTTGATGGTGGGGATGAGAGATGAGAGGGTAGGGAAAGTGGGTCACACTTGTTGTTGTGGTTTGGGAGAGAAGAGAGCTTGGATGTATGGGGCTTGAGAGATTGTTTGAGAATGAATGAGAGAGAGAGGAAGGTGATGGGTGAAGAGGTGATGGAGTGATGGATGAAGTGATGTGAGGGTTGACTTTGGGTAGCTTGTGTAAGAGAGAAGTAAGGATAGGGTATGGGTGGTTGTACTTGGGTATGGGGTGACTTGACTTGTACTTAACATGAGTGATTGATTGATTGATGGGACATTTCGTAGAGATTCCCTCAAAATTCACAACGCGCGGCGTTTCACTCGAAATGAACGTAGGCCTACATCTTCTACTCTGTGTATCGAATCAGTGCGCGATTCCCGACGTTGGAACCGATCGAGGTGATATAGTTATGGGCGAGCTTGTTTGAGGTGACACAGGCATCGATGATCATATCATCAGTGCTTTGCCTTTCTGCGATTCTGTTCATTTGGTCTTTGGAGCGACCAAAGCTGGAAAATCGTGCAACGAGAACTACGAAGCAGCTTGTTCAGGATAAATCGCCGGAGGAGCGAGCTCGGGTTTTCTTCTTGCTATACTACGCGTGATTGGTCCCTCAGCTCTTGGTACAAGCAATTTCGCCCTGCGGTTCTTTAAGGTCTTTACTTTTGTCTTT
The DNA here is from genome assembly GCA_021015155.1 of Magnolia officinalis. Taxonomy (NCBI): domain Eukaryota; kingdom Viridiplantae; phylum Streptophyta; class Magnoliopsida; order Magnoliales; family Magnoliaceae; genus Magnolia; species Magnolia officinalis. The sequence continues at coordinate 28,819,859 of JAJHSJ010000002.1, forward strand.
TTGGACAAGACCAAAGTCCAGTTCTCATCACTTTCTTGTGGTTGGGGTGAGACAGAAATGACTCCCGCTGTTACTTAAGTCACTTTGCGCCTGCTTGTAGTCCTTGCTTTCGTATGCTCAGGAGTTTGGGTTGGCGCATATTCAATTACAAACCTAGTAGTGGTGAATCGGAAGTTCACTTTTCTCACAACGTTAGCCATTGGCAATGTTATGTGATTGAATTTAGGTACCTTCAATAACCAAACATACATAAAATTAGTATGCGAAAGATTAAGTAAACTATTTTAGAGATGAAGGGGAGGATGTTCCCACTAAGAGTCGTCATTTTGGCGTCTACCAGATGCCAAAAACAGTAATGAGAGTCTCGCAACTTTCCCAATGTTAGTGTTAAATAAGATAAAGGTCCCCAGCAGAGTCGTCATTTTGTTTCGACAAGGAAACAAATGTATTTGATTTGGGAGCATTATCTTATTCAAACATAATAATGGAACAGTTACAAAGACAATCGTCACATTTTATTGATTCTGAATTCATTTACATCCTCTGATATCCCTTGATTTTAAGATAGTTTACAAAGAATTCCTTGTAAGTTACAATTATCGTAGTTAAATATGAATTTCGACAGGATAACAGCAATGATTTCAATCATCTCCTATGACTTAGGAGGAATAGACAAGTCGACCAATCAGTCTTCAAGAGAATAGAGATTTCGGCAGCATTTCAGTGCTATTCTGGTCATCTCCTGAGACTTAGGAGGAATACGCCTTTTCGTCGATGATTCTTCCCTTCCTCCTTAACAAGAAGAACTTGAAGATTTGAAGACTCTAGCCATTCCAACAGCATATCAGCCCATTGCTGTTATAGACTGTCCAGCAGTCGGTTTACGCGGGTCCGCGCAAACGACATGCTTTGCGCGGGTCCGCGCAAACTACAGGAGCCCAATGCTCCTTTGCGCTAGTCTGCGCAAACTATATGAGCCCAATGCTCCTTTGCAGCTTCTGTCTTCTTCTTCATCTTTCTTCCAATCCCTTTTGAGAGAAAGAACGGGGTATTTATAGACATTTTTACTGGTGTAAATCTCTGTTCTGGTCGATATGGGACAAAATAACATCCAACCATTTTTATACCACCGCAAAACACTTTGCGCGGACACGCGCAAACGACATGCTTTGCGCGGTCTCGCGCAATCTATCAGTCCCGCGCAATCTGTCTTCCTTGATCAACCCGCGCAACCCATTTACTTTGCGCGGTCCAGCGCAATCTATTCACTTTGCGCGAACCCGCGCAAAGTAGTCTTTAAACCTGATTTCTTTATCTTCAAACTGATTTTCTTGATCTTTCTCTTCTTCACTTCTTTGCTTATTTTATGCCTCAACAGATGCCCCCTTGATCCGTTCTTTGTTTTTTTCAGAAAATCAAAGAAAAAGGATCAAATCACTCATTTTCTGTAAGGTTTGCGTGACCCCGTGCAAAGCTCGGTCAAGTACCGTGCTCGGCCACGAATCCTATAAATAGTCCAATAACTTAGTCATTTGCACGAACCCTTTTTGCTCTGGCGAAACTTTGCTTCTGCGACTTTCCTCCGCGCAAACCATATACTTTGCGCGGCCCCGCGCAAACCCTTGCTGTTTGCGCGAGTTTTTCGAAGTCCAAAACATTCCGCGCAATCCATATACTTTGCGCGGACCCGCAAAGTGTTCCACATTTAGCCAATTTTCTCTCCTTTTGACCTTTTCTTGCACTTAGCAAATTTTCTCCTTTTGACCATTTCCAGCACTTGCCATTTTTCTCCTTTCTTCTATTCTCATTCCAATATTCATCTTCTTTTCTTAACTCCTTACATTATTATGGCCCGTATAAAGCAAACAGCCCGTCCTGTGACTCCTCCTTCTGATCAACCTTCTTCCGATCAACCACCTGCCAAGCGAACAAAGACTACCTCCAGGACTCCTTATTTTAAAGAGCCTGTTCTTCCAACTTTTGACTTTTTCGACCGCATTAAATCTCTTCCATCCCCCATTCATAGATCCATATCTTTAGGAGATATCAAATGTCCGCCGAAGTACGGCAGAGAGTACGATTGGGACGAGTGGTTAAAGACTACGGCTCACATTCGTACTGATAGTGAAAGACCCCCTCTTCGTGAAGACACTCCTCCTGCCTCTCGTTCGAAGAAAACTCGCCGGAATAAAGCGAAAAAGTTTGCCGAGAAGATTAAGGAACACAAGAAGAAGAGACTTCAAAATTCATGGAATTTAGTACGGGTTGTTGAAGGCGTCATGAAGTTTGACAACCCTCATGCAGAAGGCATGACAATAATTCCCATCAATGTTTATCGCCATCAGTCCATGCTTGACTGTGAACCCAAGGATTGCGTTCATGGCGAAAGGTTGATGTATACTGAATCATGGGCCACAAGAGAACCTAGGATCCTTGAAGTAGTCATTCAAACGCAGAAGCCGCGACAAAGGATAGGAGAAATTCATCCCATGATCTTCTTAGCTCCTTTCCATAGCCCTCACACCTCTTTCCTTCACATTTTTATGAGACAGTCCGGCAACGTTTCCGAGATCGGGAACCACTCTGGGGACAAGCAAAATTTCGCATCAGAGGCCTGTTAACTGCTCGACGCTATTACTCTGATTGGGCGAAAGCTATTTTATTGAAGCATACGAGCACACTTGCAAAAGTCGGTCTTTATAATGCTATAGAAGCAACTTCTAAATACTTCTGTAGGGAACCTACTGTACTGAAAGGTTTCCTTGAGTACTGGTCGCCCACAACCAACTCCTTCGACTTGCCCTATGGTGAAATGAGCATAACACTTTGGGATCTTCACCGCATAGCCGGTCTCCCAATAACAGGTAAATTCTATGATGAATTTATTCCAACCAATAGGGAACTGGCCTTTGTATCCTCTCCTGATCGCAAACCTTCGATCTCTGAAACCACTATCGAACTGTTCAAGGAGATGAGTAAATTTCCCAGTTTTCACAAGATCCCCCCTTTGCAATGGCTGGCACATTTTTCCAGAGGCCTCAGGTATTTATCAGTCTGATAATCAACTTTCTCCTTATATTCTTGCTACCTGGCGATTTTTGCATATTCACCCTCTCTCTTTATTTTTTCTTTGAAGATTTCGTGACTGTCACTCCAAGGAACTGACAAAGCTTCGAGATGCAATGAAGGGGAGACCGGAATATAGCTCCTTCGGAGAACTTGCAGCTTTCTTAGCCTATTGGCTGAGTTTGGTCGTATTGCCTAGCTCTAAATGGGCAGATGTTGTTCGTCCCACTGTCTTCACTATAGCTGGCGCTTTGGTGGAAGGCCACAAATACTCCATTGCTCCCCCAGTATTATGCTCTATTTATAGGGCCCTTGGAGAGGTAGCTACCCACGTGAAAGATCCTATTCTTGGAGCCTCGTCTGCACATACTTCTTGGCATTACATCACAGGGTGGCTAGGGGTCTATTTTCCTTGGACTTTTGAGGCTCCAGAGCAAGCATATACTCATCCTTCTCACCTTCCACTCTGGTTCTTTCAGCAAAGAGCGATGGCAAAAAGAGCGTATGAGTGGGTTGCCAATAAAATTCGAGATGATGACCAGATAAACTTCTTTCAGTTCCGCCTTTATCGCCACACTGAAGATACAGATATGGTGGACCAAGAAACGCTTACTGCAGCAGAGAGAGCTTTCTTCTTTTCTATCCGCTCATGCAGTTTACCTCTTCGGGAAGGAACAGAATTTTGGAGAGAACCTTACTACCCCGGTCCCTTTGCTCGTCAATTTGGTTATGATCAAACCGTGCCTCAAGACTGCGGGCTGGTTACTAGAAAAATGCGTTGTTGTGGAACTGGTCCTCTTAACTGTGTCATGATATGGAAACAACTGCTGAATGGCTGCGTTGGATCTCTTTTCATAATTCCAGGCTGTAATCGCATAGTCCGTACATCATATAGCTGGATGTGATGGTGGGATCACCAATCATACTTGGTCACTAAATGCTTGCCAGTGGATTCCTCTATCTTTCTTCATCCGCCCAGGCTGAAGGGCAGAAATTTAGAGAGTGGAATCGGTTATATTCCAGAAAAGAGCCATGCATCTCATCCTGGAGAAATTTGTAGGAAGATATCATTGGAAGACCCTATCCGTGAAATCAAGCCTATCAACACTTTGGATGGTTGGTTTGCTCACGGAGTTCTGAGAGAATTTGAGAAATCTCGTCGGGACTTCTCAAATCAAGCCGCAAACGATGCTGAAGGTACATCTTCTCCAATTCCTGCAGAGACTGTAGCGGTTCAAGAAGGACCAGCTATTGGTACTTCCATATCTCCTCCACAACCCCTTGGTCCTAGTCCATCTTCCCCAATGACTAGATCAAAAACGCATTTGTAAACATCATCCCCTATTCTTCCAGAAAGGACCCGCCAAGCATCCGCTTCCCCTATAATCCAAGAGCCTGCACCGGAGAGCAGCCAACCCGTTTCTTACAAAGGGAAGCAAGTTATCATTGAAGAAGTTGACGAAGAAATTTTGGAAGATGAAAGTTCAGCTTCATCGTCAGATACTACTGAATCTTCACAATATGAAAACAGCAGAGATAGCGACAGCTGTGAAGATAAAGATGATGACTTTGAAGAAGGTGAAGTTGACATCGACGGGGATGAGAAAATAATTGCGAAAGAAGTTGAGATGGAATCTTCCCCTGCAACCGCTAAGACTCTTCCTGGTGTAAATGTTCCTGCTAAATCTCCTGCAGCTGAGGAAGATGAAGAGGAACTTTTAGATTATGGCGAATATGGGTATTCACTAGGTAAAGGAAATTTAATTTCAATATGCATATATCTATCTATATTTTAACAACTATTATTTATTTTATTATTTTTATAAAAAAATTATTGTGTCTCCCTTTTTTAGGTGCCCAAGTTGCAGAAATAGGTACTATCTCTTCAGTGAGCCCTCTCGTGGTAACTTCACCAAGAGCACCTGTAGTTCCATTGGTAGTACAGAGAGTAGTGGCTCATGAAATCATATTTCCAACAGAAACTACAGACTTGCCAACTCCGGCTACCAGAGATTCAAGTACGGAAGCTAGAGCACCATCTTTTGCTGATATGGTGGAACTTGGTCTTTCCATGACTCAGAGAGCTTCTCCTTCTGTTAGTCATATTCCAGTGACAGGTACATATATATGCACTGATTATCTTTACTCATGACTACATATTTCATAATAATATTTTGAATATCTTTCTTCTTTTGCTATAGGAACTCATTCTTGCAGTGGTGCGACCAGTTCTGATTCTGTGACCACTATTTCTGAATTGTCGTCCTTTGCGAAAATCCCTGTTCATAAAATGCTTATGGTGAAACATTCCTTGTTAGCAATAATCCATATCTTCAGAAATCCTGATCAATGGTTGGACTTGGATGTTGCTATAGAGATTTTGGAGAGCTCTGCCAAGATGGCTAGAATCAACATATCTCCTTTGCGTGATTCACTCCTCAAATTTCGTGATTCTGTAATTTCTTTGGCGTCGGTAGAGAATGTTACAATTGCCCCTGAGATTTTAGAGTACAAGAAGCAGCTGGCTGCACTCAAGAACAAGCCTTTCTGACAGCTTCATCAATTTCTAAACTTGAACAAGAGCATATGATTCTTCAAGATCAATTAAAGATTCATATTGATGAAAATATGACTATCCGCCCTGAAGGAAGAAATCTCTCAACTGGAGAGAAGGAATCATGAACAAGCCTTAATCATTCAAGATGTTGAAGAGAAGATACAGGCGAATGTTCAATCCATTAATATTGAAAAATCCGCGCAACTTCAAGGTAAAGAAATGATTGCTTCTCTGGAGAATAAACTTGCTGGCGTTCCTGATCAGGCAAGACTTATTCTTGAAGAAAAATCTAAACATGATGTAGCTCAGGCACAATTGAAAGAAGATTTGCGCAGATACTCAGAAGCAGTGGGGATTACAGAAAATCTTTAAACATGTAATTTTGAACATGTGATCTTTGCTTTCATGTTTCTTGGACATAATTTATTTAGCTTCACATATGTTTTTATGAAAGCATTTTGAGATGTTTATAATAGCATTTTCACATTGCATGTTGATGACATTTATACTAATATTATCAAATTATATTTATACTTTATATAATAATTTCATTACATCCTTTACAATTTCGAAACCTTTTATGCTTTGTTAGTGCGGGATTCTCTATGTGAGTATTTAGATTGGCGATACTAAGTTTCAATTTAATTAGCCACACATAGTTTAAGCTCATGAGTAGTGGAGCGTGCGCACACACACAGTTTAAGCTCATGAGTAGTGGAGCGTGCGCACACACACAGTTTAAGCTCATGAGTAGTGGAGCGTGCGCACACACACAGTTTAAGCTCATGAGTAGTGGAGCATTTATGGGTCTTATGTGATGGCCACTGTAACTCTCTAGAGTTCGCTTTTGGGCTTTTCACTGCCTTGAGCTCACGGCCAAGGTCCATCAGAGGGGCCCATTGACGCTACCGGGCGGTGAACTGTTGGTTTTACGCACAGGGTTGGCCACGGTAACTCTCTAGAGTTCGCAGGGCTCGCAAGGCTACCTTTGGGCACCAAATCTAGGGTCGCCAGTCCATCAATGAGTAGGTTTAAGCCCTTCCTCACGAGTTACTACTGAAATCAAACCCTAGATCTGGAGGGTCTTACGCACGGTTGGCATAAAGCTCGCACTGCGGCCCCTGTTTTCTTCGTCTGCAAGGTCGAGCCCATTCACAGGAGGGCATTTTCATCCGTTCCCCGTGGCGCTGCCGGAAGCTATACAGACGGCATGGGAGTTACGGTGACTAGTCTTCGCGGATTTATGGCCTTTTAGGCTTTGAATCCTTGACTTCGTCAGCTGCCCGCATGGGTGCGCACGATGGTCTTCGCGGGCTTTTTAGGGCCACTGACTCCTCGCCGCTGCCCGAATGGCGATCTTCATAGGTCTTACGTATAGTTGGCCAGCTCTTTTAGAGCTTGATCCTTTGAGAGCATTTTTTTTTTTTTTTACAGAGCTTGATCTTTTTGATTTGGCTCAATTTGGCTCTTTTAGGATTTGGCTTGGCTATATGCCTCTTTAACTAAGATTGATGTATCCTTGCTTTTGATAATATCTTTAGGAAGACCCGTGCCTTGTAAGGCAATATATTAATCTTGTCAATATCTTCAAGAGAATCCATGCCTTGTAAGGCAATATATCAATTTTGTCAATATCTTCAAGAGAATCTTCAAGATGATATTGATTTTGTCAAACTTATTTGGTGATGATGATCATATATATATTTTCGGATTTGATGCTTGATAATTGACATGCTTGTGAATTTCTTCTTCACAGCTTCTTTTGTTGACATATAAACATAATCTTATTCATCCTTGCCCCCTTTTGATACAGATTCATTATGCCGATAATATTCTGAATCAAATCCACATGTCTATCTTTAGGGATAGTATCTTTTGATGAAACGGGCGTTGACAAGTATACTGATACCCTGTCCCTCTTGATTTGTGATTCTATATGCCCCATTGGAATATACTTCTTTTACCACATATGGACCGTCCCATTTAGGCTCGAACTTGCCCCCTGTTCGGCGAGTAATCACTATAGGTCTTTTCAGCATTAACACCATATCCCTTTTTTTGAAAGAGCGGTATTTAACCTGTTTATCAAATGCAGTCGATATCCTGGCCTGATATGACTGCAACCACTGCTGAGCTTCAAGACATTTCTCATCGAGCAGATCTAATTCTTTCAGCCTTATTTTTATATTTTCATCATCTGTTATAGACTGATGTACTGTTATTCTGAGTGATGTCACCTGCATTTCAATTGGGATAACTGCCTCTATACCATAGATTAATGAATACGGTGTCGCCCCTGTTGCTGTACGATGGGTAGTTCTGTAGGCCCATAATGCTTCTTGTAACTTTTCATCCCAATTATGCTTATTGCCTGTCACCATTTTTTTCATTATTTGACAATCGTTTTGTTAAATGCCTCTGTTAATCCATTGGCCGGAGGATAGTAAGGTGTTGAAAAAGAATGCTGGATGCCGAACTTCTGACACAACTTTTTCATGCCTCTATTTTTAAAAGGGGTGCCATTATCAGTGACGATCTTTTTCGGAATACCATGACGGTATATATATAGCATGCCGGATGAAATTGACCACGTCTGTCTCTTTAACACTACGCAAGGCAATTGCTTCGGTCCATTTGGAGAAATAGTCTGTTGCTTCCAGAATATACTGTTTTCCTTTAGATGAAGGGGGATTTATAGGACCAATCACATCGAGTCCCCAAGCTGAGAAAGGCCAGGAAGCAACAGACTGATGTAAGTCTCCTGGGGGAACATGTATTACATCTCCGTGTATTTGACATTCATGACACCGCTTTGCGTATTCTATTGTATCTTTGAACATAGTAGGCCAATAATAACCCATTCGATGCACTCTATGGCATAAATTTCGGCCGGCTTGATATGCTCCACATTCACCTGAATGTGCCTCCCGCAGCATTTGGTTTGCTTCTTGCTTGTCTAAGCATCTTAACAGCATTCCATTATAAGATTTTCTATACAATACTTCGCTGCATATGACAAATTTGCCCGATCGCTGTTTAATTTGCTGTCTTTGTGCATTATCTTCTGGCAAGATATTATATTTAAGATAATCAACAAAAGACTGACGCAATCATCTGTTATTACTTCCAGACAGGATATAGGAAACATCTCAACGAACCCATTCGATGCACTCTATGGCATAAATTTCGGCCGGCTTGATATGCTCCACATTCACCTGAATGTGCAGCATTTGGTTTGCTTCTTGCTTGTCTAAGCATCTTAACAGCATTCCATTATAAGATTTTCTATACAAACTTCGCTGCATATGACAAATTTGCCCGATCGTGAATCTGCTGTCTTTGTGCATTATCTTCTGGCAAGATATTATATTTGAGATAATCAACAAAAGGCTGACGCCAATCATCTGTTATTACTTCCAGACAGGATATAGGAAACATCTCAACGGTTTCTTCGATAACTGCTGCAGATGGCAGGAATCTTCTCTTCTATAGTTACCTGAAGAGGACTTCGGTTTGTGCAGGATAAAGCTGCTGCCAAACCGGCTAAAGCATCTGCTTTTGCATTCTCCGCGGTATGTGTTTAATTTCCATATGACAAAACTGTTCAAGCAACTGTTGTGCCTTCCGATAATAGGGCAGGAGTTCTTCTTTCCTTACTTTCAAATTCCGTTGTCAATTGATTTATAATCAATTTAGAATCTCCGAAGATATGCAATAATTTTATTTCCATTTGCTGGGCTATTTCCATTCCGATGATAAGAGCTCTGTATTCAGCTTCATTGTTTGTGCATGCGGTGCCCAATGTGAAGGAGTATGGTAATAAATCGCCTTGAGGCGTAATGAATATCACTCCTGCCCCCGCTCCCGATATTCGAGCAGCACCATCAAAATACATTTGCCAAAGATTCTGAGATTCAGCCAACATAACCTGTTCATCTGGGAATTCGTCATTGATTTCCTCACTTTCTGCTATAGGATGTGCTGCGAGGAAGTCTGCCATAGCTTGTCCTTTTACTGCTTTCGCCGGCTTATACGAAATAGTATATTCTGATAGCAATAACATCCACTTGGCTAGTCTTCCCGACAACATTGGCCTGGTCATCAAAAATTTTATCGGATCTGCTCTTGAGATCAGAGTTATATCATGGGAGAGACAATAATGCCTCAACTTTTGTACAGCGAATATCAGCGCCAAACATTCTTTTTCGATCGAGGAATAATTGCATTCTGCCCCCATCAATGTTCGGCTTAGATAATAAAGAGCAGTCTTTTCCGGCTTCGTTTACCTGTGCTAACAAAGCACCCAAAGAATTTGTAGCTGCAGATGTATATAAGATAAGTGGCTTACCTTTCACTGGAGCTGTTAACACCGGCGGCTGTTTCAATAATTCCTTAATTGAGTCAAATGCATTTTGACAGGCGTGATCCCATACAAATTCTGTATCTTTCTTCATTAACCGAGAAAATGGCTGACACCTTCCTGCGAGGTTTGAAATGAAACGGCGAATGTATGCCAATTTTCCTTGTAAGCTTTTCAATTCCTTCAACGTCGTTGGTGGCGGCATATTTTGAATAGCCTTAATTTTTTCTGGATCAATCTCGATCCCTCTGTGTCGTACAACAAAGCCGAGGAATTTGCCAGAAGATACTCCAAATGCACACTTAGCAGGGTTCATCTTTAGTTGCTTCTTTCTGAGCCGACGGAAGACTGATGCTAAATGTTCGCGGTGTTCTTGATGATCTCCCGACCTGACCACCAAGTCATCAACATAGCATTCAACATGTTTATGCATCATATCTTGAAAAATATTTTTCATCGCCCTTTGATATGTTGCCCCAGCATTTTTGAGACCGAAAGGCATAACTTTATAACAATAAATTCCAAGCGGCGTTCTGAAAGCCGTTGCCTCTTCATCTTCGGGTGCCATCCTGATTTGATTATAACCTGCGTATCCGTCCATAAAGGACATAATAGCATACTGAGTAGTGCTATCAATTAATAATTCTGTTATCGGGAGAGGGAAGTCATCCTTTGGACATGCTTCATTCAGATCTCTGAAGTCAATGCATACTCTAATCTGCCCATTCTTCTTTTTCACCGGAACAATGTTTGATATCCACTTGGGATATTTAACTTCTCTGACGAACCCAACCTTTATTAGTTTATTTACTTCTTTTTCGATTAATGGAATCAGGTCTGGGTGGAATCGCCTTTGTGCTTGCTTTACTGGTTTCTTTTCTTTGGAAATATTTAATCGATGCATTGCTACAGAGGGTTCCAATCCCGGCATTTCTTCATATGTCCAGGCGAAGACGTCTTTATTTTCTTTGAGAAGTTGGCCATATTTCTCAAATTCCTGATCTGAAAGACTGACGCTGATGAATGTGTTCCTTGGCTCTTCTGCTGTTCCCAAATTTATTTCTCGCAAGCCATCTATCGTCGGCTGCCCCCGTCTTCTATTTGTCTTGGAGCGGTTTCAGGATACTCGACTACCTTAGCATCTTGTTCTGACATTTGTTCGGCTGGAGTCATATTTACTGATACCATATTTACTGATGATTCTGCTCCTAATCCTTGGAATTTTCTCCGTTTTTCCTGATTAACTCCGAGAGGGATTCCTTTTCCATGATTCAGTCCAGTGGGCTTGTCACAATCAAAACCCATATTCTCATGATTTTCTTGCTTACTGCACTGTATTTTCTCAAATTCTGCGGTGCTAACTCTCCATGATATATATTGCTTGTGTTTTCATTCTTCACCTCTGCTGCAGCGTGAAACTCTATTGCTTCAGGATATTTAGCACTGGCTCTGACTTGAAATGTTCCTGGGGGGCTGCAAATGGCTTACATCTTTCGATATTGGGTAAGGGCATTGTGTAATTGGACTGTAAGACTTTCAGCTGTTCTGTCGACAACAATGTCAACGGCGGTTGTCCCGGTTGTCTCAGGCGCTTTGGTACAAAATAGAACTTTTTTCTTGCTTCTGTAGTCCCAGGAGATTCCGCCCTTTCTTCTCTAACTTTATTTATTTGGACATCTTTTAAGACTCTCTTTCCATCATCATTTCCCACTTCTTTGGAGAAACATTTATAATAGCTAGCATCCGCAAAGAAAGACTCAGCTTCTGTATAGGGTTTCGCATCAGCCATTACTTTACACTGCATTCCGTCCTTACAGTATTTGAAACATTGGTGTAGAGTAGAAGGTACAATATTGTACTGATGTATCCACGGCCTTCCCAAGAGAAGGTTATATGTCGTCATAGCATTTATAACGTGACATACAACAGTAGTGATTAATTCTCCCACTTCCAATGTTACTGTAATTTTACCGAGTGCGCGTTGTCCATCTTGATTAAACCCCTGTATCATCATTCCACTGGGGCGCAAATCTGAACGGCGATAACCCAATTTAGTAATCATGGAGAGTGGCAAAAGATTCACTGCGGACCCATTATCTATCATAATCCGTTTTATCTTCTTTTCGCAAATGTACCCTTCTATCATCAATGGCCTGTTATGTTCCATTTCACCAATTAAATCGTCATCAGAGAAAGATATTACTGGTAGACAATTCATCTTTTCATTGTTTCTTTCATTCTTCATTTCTGTCAGTAAAGTTTCTCTCACATCGTGATCAGACAGTACTTGAATCAAACTCTGCCGAAATTCTTCTGACAACTTGAGCGCATCATAAATACTTAAACGTGCCGGTATTACCCTTCAAGTGGCTAACTACGTCATAAGCCACTTTTGTCGCTGCGTCTCCATTTCTACTTCTATCCTCAGTATTCTGTCTTTCAGTCACTTCTTTCCTTATAACTCCTGCTTTTTGCTTTACCGGACTCATTATCTGCTTCCCTGATCGCAACGTAATCATTGTCGCATTTCTTATCGACCTTCGATCTCCCTTCTCTTTTATTCCCGAGTCTTTTCTTGAATTGACAATACATTTACTGTCGCCCTTGTATTCTTTTCTTTGCTTTCGCTGGTTATTATATCACCTCTATTTATCATTCGCTGTATGATGCATTTTAACGTGTAACAATTTTCCGTCGGATGTCCCACTAGGCGATGATAACGGCAAAAGTTTCTTTCTCGAGTCCTCGTCACATCTTCAGGGCGTTTTGGTTCTGGTAATTCCAGGGTACCTGCTTTTAACAATTGTTGCATCATAGGCACCACGTCCTCTTTATCAAACTCAAATCCTTCATGAGAATCGAGCATTCTGAGCTTTTTTCTGCCGTATCTGTCCCTTGATTGATTCCAGCTTTCTTTTCCTTCCGGCCTTTTGTCTCTTGAGCCCCTCACATCTTGATTTTTCTTATCCCGATTGATGGTGTTGACGGTTGTCCTGCCAAGTATTCTTCTGACAGTTTCATGATGAAATGCTGGCATCTTACGAGTCATTAATTCCAATGCATGGGCTTTAGTAGCCAAATCGCGAAAGGTTCCGATATCAGCGCTGGTGAGTCCGAACGCAATTCCTGTCTCCATAGAGTTCAGACACATTTTGACTTGTTCCTTTTCTTCCGGCAACTGCCTACACGATGCCCCCAGTGTCTTTCATCTGTCTATGAATTTTTCAACTGGTTCTCCTTCTCGCTGTCGTACTGAAGCTAATTCTGTGATGCTAACATCGCGCTCTGACGAGAAGAAGTTTGACATGAAAGCATCTTGCATCTTCCCATGTGCGTATAGATCCTGGTGCTAAATTTGAATACCACCTGAAAGCTTTACTTGTCAATGATGATCCAAATAAGCGTAAACAGTATTGAGGTATCGTGGAGAAATTCCCCATGCTGGTGATGAAATGCATCAGGTGTTCTTCTGGTGATCCTTCCCCATTAAATTTCTGGAAATCTAGATGCTTAAAATTGGCTGGAAACGGAACATCCTCTACCTCTCTCGGGTAGGGTGTTCGGTATCTGAAATGACCGGTATTCGCGCGCTCCCTTTCTATTCTGATTACTTCTTCGACGACTTGTCTTACATCATCCTGTGTTATAGCTCTTGTCACTGGAACTGATCCTCGCGATCCTATCCCTGCGGACGGGAGCCTTCAGGTTGGTTCTCTTGTCCATTTGTTGCTCCCATCATGGGTGGAGCCACTATCTGGGCTACATTATGTGCCAGAGTTGCCAGAGCTTCTCTGAGGTTCCGGCATTCATCCATTAGCACTCTTTGTGCCTCTGCCATTTGATCAACACGTTCTTCAGTAGTTGGTCTATTTCCTTGACCCGTCTCTGCCATATATACTGCGGCCTCTTGACTGTTTGTCGAAGCTGTTTTTTGAGTAAAACGAGAGTATGTTGACGTAACAGGACTTATAAAGAGGGGAGAAATTGGAGTCTCGTTTGACTCTTGTGTACTTCCCGTGCTTTTAACCGATCGAGGTGATACAGTTATGGGCGAGCTTGTTTGAGGTGACACGGGCATCGGTGATCCTATCATCAGTGCTTTGCCTTTCTGCGATTCTGTCCATTTGGTCTTTGGAGCGACCAAAGCTGGAAAATCGTGCAACGAGAACTGCGAAGCAGCTTGTTCAGGATAAATCGCCGGAGGAGCGAGCTCGGGTTTTCTTCTTGCTATACTACGCGTGATTGGTCCCTCAGCTCTTGGTACAAGCAATTTCGCCCTGCGGTTCTTTAAGGTCTTTGCTTTTGTCTTTTTGGACAAGACCAAAGTCCAGTTCTCATCACTTTCTTGTGGTTGGGGTGAGACGAAATGACTCCCGCTGTTACTTGAGTCACTTTGCGCCTGCTTGTAGTGCTTGCTTTCGTATGCTCAGGAGTTTGGCTTGGCGCATATTCAATTACAAACCCAGTAGCGGTGAATCGGAAGTTCACTTTTCTCACAACGTTAGCCATTAGCAATGTTATGTGATTGAATTTGGGTACCTTCAATAACGAAACATACATGAAATTAGTATGCGAAAGATTAAGTAAACTATTTTAGAGATGAAGGGGAGGATGTTCCCACTGAGAGTCGCCATTTTGGCGTCTACCAGACGCCAAAAACAGTAATGAGAGTCTCGCAACTTTCCCAATGTTAGTGTTAAATAAGATAAAGGTCCCCAGCAGAGTCGCCATTTTGTTTCGACAAGGAAACAAATGTATTTGATTTGGGAGCATTATCTTATTCAAACATAATAATGGAACAGTTACAAAGACAATCGTCACATTTTATTGATTCTGAATTCATTTACATCCTCTGATATCCCTTGATTCTAAGATAGTTTACAAAGAATTCCTTGTAAGTTACAATTATCGTAGTTAAATATGAATTTCGACAGCATAACGGCAATGATTTCAATCATCTCCTATGACTTAGGAGGAATAGACAAGTCGACCAATCAGTCTTCAAGAGAATAGAGATTTCGGCAGCATTTCAGTGCTATTCCGGTCATCTCCTGAGACTTAGGAGGAATACGCCTTTTCGTCGATGATTCTTCCCTTCCTCCTGAACAAGAAGAACTTGAAGATTTGAAGACTCTAGCCATTCCAGCAGCATATCAGCCCATTGCTGTTATAGACTGTCCAGCAGTCGGTTTGCGCGGGTCCGCGCAAATGACATGCTTTGCGCGGGTCTGCGCAAACTACAGGAGCCCAATGCTCCTTTGCGCGAGTCCGCGCAAACTATATGAGCCCAATGCTCCTTTGCACCTTCTGTCTTCTTCTTCGTCTTTCTTCCACTCTGAAATCTTCCAACCCCTTTTGAGAGAAAGAACGGGGTATTTATAGACATTTTTACTGGTGTAAATCTCTGTTCTGGTCGATGTGGGACAAAATAACATCCAACCATTTTTATACCACCGCAAAACACTTTGCGCGGACACGCGCAAACGACATGCTTTGCGCGGTCTCGCGCAATCTATCAGTCCCGCGCAATCTGTCTTCCTTGATCAACCCGCGCAACCCATTTACTTTGCGCGGTCCAGCGCAATCTATTCACTTTGCGCGAACCTGCGCAAAGTAGTCTTTAAACCTGATTTCTTTATCTTCAAACTGATTTTCTTGATCTTTCTCTTCTTCACTTCTTTGCTTATTTTATGCCCCAACAAGCCGACTCAATTCTACAGGATACGACTTAGGGTCGATCGTAAACTTTGATTATACGTCGCAGGTTACCGAAATTCTCCAGGAAGGATCGCGAGAGTTGACGGAACAGTACGGGAAGGAAAAGTGTCATTCTCCCTCACATTGAGGCACAATTCAATTAGCCTCAACGTGAGGATTTGAAGAATTTGAAGAATTTAAATCAGCCGCCTCATATTAGCCTTTGGGGTTCGATTGGAGTTGGGAAGGAAAGTGTCATTCTCCCTCACGTTGAGGCACAATTCAATCCCACATGAGGATTTGAAGAATTTAAATCAGCCGCCTCATATTAGCCTTTGGGGTTCGATGAGTTGGGAAGGAAAAGTGTCATTCTCCCTCACGTTGAGGCACAATTCAATTATTTCCACTAAGGTTTGAGCTCTTGTAGGGTTTATTTGATTGATTTGTGTTTGTCCCTAAATGAATGTCTGCAAAGCTTCCTCAATGGTCTTCTTTAGTGGGGGGGCACACAAGGTGTACTTCTGGGAGTGGAAGGAGTGATAATATTAGTAGTAGGTCCAGTTCTCCAATTGAAGTTGGGATGATTCCAACAACTTGGATTGTACTTGTTAGAATCGAGCGCACTGAATGGGCATTGATAAGCATTCATAGTATTAGCTTACACTTGCAACACCTCCTAAAATGATGAGATTGTAGGACAATCCTTAGTTATGTGTACATTAGTATCACAAATACCATGAACATTTTCAATGGCCTCACTGGTTTTGACTGCTTCTACATTCCTTAGTTTCATGGCCTCGACTCTCCTTGCGAGACCCTCAATCCTTGCATTAACATATCTTCTTCTTTCAACACATATAGTACCATTCTCTTTAGGAATAAACTTGGTACTACTTGATTTGTTGGAGGTATCTCAGGATTGTGTTTTCAACCAACATATCGAAGTAGTCCAATGCCTCATCGGGATCCTTTCTCATAAATTCACCTTCATACATCATCTCTACAAACTGGCGCATGTTTGAGCTTAATACATTATAGAAAAAGCTAATCACGCACAACCTCTCATATCCATGATCGGGGCAGGCGAGTAAAAGATCTTTGAACCTCTCCCAACAATGAAAGAATATCTCGTCCTCATTTTGGGAGAAGTTTATGATAGTTCGCCTCAGTATATTGGTTTTGCGAACCAAGAAGAACTTTTTAAGGAACTCCCAGGTCATCTCGACCTATGTCCCAATTGACCGCGGCCTTAAGAAGTGGAGCCATGACTTGGCCCTCTCCTTCAGAGAGAGGAAAAATAAATTATTACGTCTAATAATGTCTTAGGAGATGTTATTATAATGAGGTTATGACTATCTCATCGAACTCTTTAAGGTGCAGGTATAGACTTTCAAAGTCGAGTCGGTGAAATTTAGGAAGTAGTTGGATCACACCCAACTTAAATTTAATGTTACTCGTATTAACTGGAAAAACCATGCAAGATGGTATGGTTGTTCTTTTAAGTTGTAGGTAATCAGATAGATTCCTAACTGGCGGAATATTATTAACTTCATTCTCATCCATATTTGGCTCATTCTTAGCTTAGTTTGGTAATTCACAGCAATGGTTCTGATTGATTGACAGGAACTTAAATGTTTTCTAACTCAACGGTGAATGGAAGGCCCTTCAACTAAACCTCCTTCACTCAGAAGCCACAATGTGTGATCATGAACCCACTCGGGCATGAACACACAGAACAACCCTAAAGTAATAACCTAACCTATAAATAAAAATTCTCTAACAATTCGATAAACTAGAAAAGCAATAGAGGAGTAAGGAGAAGATGTTACCTGTAGAGAAGAACTATAAATAAAAAACCTATAAAACAGAAACATAGAAAAACACTGTTAATATATGTTAAATGAAATTAAAAACACAACTAACCCTAAGAAATCATGAAATTTAAAACCCTAAAAAAAAAAACCCTACTTTAGAGAATTCAGAAAACAAAACCCTAATCTATGGTATTCTTAGTGCGACAAAGTCCCTGTAACAGTGCCAGAGACTTGTTCGCCAACCTCAAGTGTAGGTTCGTGAAGTAAAAATAACTTAGTGAGACCAAAATCTTTCCACAGGGACTTGTGGATGAGAACACAACTAGAAATGAATGGGAATTGATGAGATTATGATTTCCAATGGATTAAAAAGAGTTTAAACAATAATTAAAAAGCACCAAGGATCCAGGAGTCCCGTCTTAACAACTTCTTAAATCAATTTGTCTAACTCAACTAGAATCAAATTCTAATTCATTATAATTGGAAGATAACTGTAACGCCCCAATTTTCAGGACCCGAGTATACGACTCGCATCCCAAAAACCCAGGAGTTAACAAAATATTAATGGTAATCAAATGAGATCAAAGTGCAAATAGCGAGAATCAAGCATAGCATAAATATAACTAAGATGGGAATAATATCCTGGCTCGCTCAGCTGGGGACCAAATACAAAAACCTCAAATGTAAAATGTTCAAAACAAACTATCACAACTGGATCTACTGGTTCAAGCTATAGTATGCAGCCGCTTCCTGGTGCGGCTTCCCATCGTATAACTCTTCCTCGACTGTAGCTGTCTAAGGGTCCGTTGTATATTCATCTATCCCTGTACCTGCATCCTCTGTACGATTGAACATTGATGAATGAGTGGCCAGCTCAGTATGATTTTCCCTCAAGATTACACACCGCCGCCCTAGACAAGAATATCATAAAACAAACAGACAAACAAAACATAGCAAATGCAGTCTTATTATATGCATGGATGCATGAATGCATCATCGACCCGGGGATGCTCATCCGTTCGGAAGTTGGACTCGTCACCCATGCAAAGGCTGGCCATTAACGAAGTACATCACATGCGTACATCATGTTCCGCATAATGACTGTCATTGTACATCACGTACGTAAATCGATAGACGATGGTCTGAATATGCCATGTATGCATGATTAGTCAAGCCATTATTAGTCCAATTACAATCAGCCGGTTTAATAGAACTCAAGGTCACTACGGGGCTCATCACCAGCGTAGGCCGACGGCTCGGGCATAGTGTCCCATGACCACCATCCCCAGCCCATGAGTTTTACTGCCTTAGGGTGTGTATAGAACCCATCAACATGTGGCTAATCAACTCTCCCTGTATAGGAACTACCATCGTATGCCAACTAAGAAGGAAATATTGAAGATATAAAATACAATGATTAAAGTGAGTCGGTATGTATAATACAAATGCGATTAAGCATTGGCGACAAAAATGTTGAAGGTTTCATTACCTAGTCAGGTAGGTGGAATCACTCCATAAATGATAAGACCCCATGAATCAATGCTACTAATCATAACCTCCATGTTGAGAGTCTAATCTTCTCACAACAGTTCCGTTACACCCTAAGTACGGACTCTCTTTAAGTAGAGGTTTCCACAGAGAGATTTTAAATGTCATGTGTCATGCAACCAATACAATAATATGAGGGTATGGCATGAAGGTTCAGACATGATTTAATAATCAAGGTAAAGCTCATATAAATGAAAGAGTCATGAAATCATAACTTATCAGTCCCAAGGCATGAACTAGGCATGTAATTTGCGTATTTGAGTAATTATTCAAGTAGCTTGAGCAATTCTAACACCTACACTTAGGCAAACAAGTCAAGTATTCTAATCCATCTAAAGCATGTGTTAAGTTAACTGATCAAGTATTCTAATCAATTCTAAAGCATGAGTTAGACTATCCAAGTATTCAAATTAGTTCTAAAACATAAGTTTAAGTGAACTAACCGAGTACTTTGATCTATTCTAAGGCATATGTTTAAATAGTTAAATTAATTCTCAGACATGTATTCAAATAACTAATGAAGTGGTTTAACAATTTCTAAGACATATAACAAAGTAAACTAATCCAATAATCAGTCTTACGACATACATTCAAGTATACTAATGATTTAATCACTTTTAAGATATATATGATAATTAACCAATGGTTAAGTATATCATAAGGCATGTATTAAGCAAGCAAATCGAATGATCATCTGCTTCTAGGATATCATTACAACTACTATAAAAGGCTATCCCTAATCCAGTTTAGAGATGGAAAGCTCAAGGGGAAGAAAATCATCACCTTGAAGAGTTGTCGAACCGTTCTTGATTCATGTCCTCATGTACACTTTGTGGCCTAATTCATGCAAACGACCTCCTAAGGTTATAGCCAAATATTCTCAAGGTTAATATATTGAAGTTGTGTGGGTTTAAAGGGTCCCATAAATAGGGCTATTTGGGCCTACACTAGGGTGATCAGGCCCAACAGACTTTTACCCAATAAGTATCCAAATTGGGGCCCAAAATTTCCCTTTTCTAAGGGCTGAACTGGCCTGTTTTGGCCCAGTTATTGGGTCCAAATATAAGCCCAAATGGGGTTGGCCTAGGTCATCCCTGGCCCAAGAAATGGAAGATCCAGAAACTAGTCCGTATTAGGACCTGTTCAGCCCCAACTCGGCAGCCCTCTTGCTGTTTAAGTGCAGTCCATTGCACAGTATGGTGAGGCCCACTGGGGTTTACCCTTGGTGCGACCCACTGTAGTTGTAGTGAGGCCCACTAGGACATGGCCCACTGCAATGTATGTAAGGTGGGTTGATGGTCTGGCCCACCTATTTGCAGTGTGGAGCCTAACTGTTTATAGCATGCAGCCCACCTGTTTTCACAGGGTGCGGCCCACCTGTTTGCAGTGTGTGGTGCGGCCCACCTGAAATGGGAGGTGGCCCGCTGCGATGTGTGGTGCGGCCCACAGGATTTCTGGAACAAGGTGCAGCCCACTAGGCTGGCGTATGCTTGGGCCGATCTCAGCCCGTTTTTGGGTCTGATTTCGACCCAGATTCAGGGCCGATATCAGCCCTTGTGCAATGTGTTTCCATGGCCCACCTGAGGCCTGCATTTTCTGCCCACTTACCGCCCTAGCTAAGGGCCAGATTTCACCATTTTCGTGGCCCATCAGAGGGCACTTTTGAGCCCAATTAAAAGCCCACTTCCAGCTCTTTGTATGGCCCTGTACGTGGATGTTTTCAGTCCCATACATGACCTGATGAGGGCCTGATTTCAGACCTTAGCACAGCTCGATGAAAGCCGGTTTTCAGCTGCTTTGCAGGGACTGATGAAGGTCAGGTTTCAGTCCGATGCCAGCCGAATGAAGGCTTGATCTCAGCCCAATCTGGAAGCCGTTTTTGGCCCACCACCGAGCCCAGCTAAGGGTCAGCTTTTAGTCCATTCTAAGGCCCATAAGGAGGTCCGTTTTCAGCTCAGCCTATGGTCTGTTTTCAGCTTGGTACAAGTCCCAGTCGGAGGTCTGATTTCCTGTCGTTTACATGGCCTAATGGAGCCTCATTTCGGCCCAGTTAGAGGCCTGGTTTAAGGACGTTTTCAGCCACCAACCTGTCCCGATGAAGGCCTGACTCTAGCCTTGCACATGGCCTGATAGAAGCTTGGTTTCGTCCCTGTGCACGACCTTATGAAGGCCTGCTCTCAGCCCTGATTGTGACCCTTAATGCTGGTGCAGGCGTGGCCCATCGAGCTCTTTACTCTCGTGGTCTTGCTATGCAAGTGTGGCCCACTGATTTTAAACTCAGTTGTTGTGTTACCAGGTCAAGAGAGATGACCCACATACCTATCGCACTTCATAGCAGGGAAGATGGTCGACACGTCCAACAGTCCTGACCAAGGCTAGTTTCACCGGCTCGGAAGATCTGTGAGAGGGTCCTCACTGACCCAACTCAACCCAAAACAGGTGGGTCGACTCGGTGCAGTGCGGTACCGAGTCGCACAGCCGAAGCCCTCCTCTCTCTCTCTCTCTCTCTCTCTCTCTCTCTCTCTCTCTCTCTCTCTCTCTCTCTCTCCTCTCTCTCCTCTCTAGTGCGAATCCCAAGGGCAACAGTGCCTTTTTATAGTCGGGTGGGAGAGAGACTCCAACAGCTAGGAAAGAAACTACACTTTCATTGGCCATCTTTGAAAAACGGCAATGCGTGGGGTCCATCTGATCCTGGGGATGGATTCCCATTGCAATGGCCCACCAGGAAAGTAAAATTTTAGTCCCGGTGGGGCCCATCTCGTGATCATGGGTTTGGTGGTTTAACAGGAAGATGAGTGACCATTAATGGCAAATCACTCTCTAATGTATTTTGTTATGATCCAGTCCATTTAAGCAGACCAGATGAGACTGTTGATCACAGTGGGGTCCACTTTTTGGACCTCAAACGTGAGTTTTAAAATATCTCACGAGATATTCTGATTTTCGTCATTTTCCCAAGAGATGGAGCATTTCTCTCCATTATCTCGTACCACCTTGCAGCGAAGGGCTAGGATTTCTCCACGTGGCCTAGGGAACGGTTGGAACCATGCCAGCACTTACTTCCCAGAAGGGAAATCCCCCTTTTTTTACATTTCTTGGTGTAGCCTATTGTTCGGCCATTTTTGGAAATGGGAGAGTGTGGCTTTAGCTGGATGATGGATGGCTGGGATGGCACGATCAGACCGATCATGGGCCGCCCATGCGGCCACAGGTTGGCCCACCATTCTAGATCGTCGCACGTGAGATTCTGATCGGTTTCATCCCAAAACCGTTGTCCCTTTGCATTGGTTCGAACACCTATAGGGTTTTGGTCCGACTGGCCCCGCAGTCCGATGGATGGCTCGGATCATTCCGAAAGTGGCCAGGGTGGGCCACTTTGAGGGCCGTCGTCCGTCCATTTTCAAACGGTGTGTTAGCGGGAGAAATCCACCTTTTTGTGGATGAACTCGATTAAAGTCGGTTTTACTGACTTTGGCTCGTCCAGTGCACGTCGTGCACAGGTGCACACGCATGCACCTTGTGTGGGGTCCACTGTGATGTTTATGACAAATCCACCCCGTCCAATGGTCTTAGGATCCCCACTTAGGGGTCTTAGCCCAGTTTGGGGCAGGACTGAGGCCCAGGTGGTCCATTTCACGCTCTCCAGATCCATGTCTAACTACAATCTCAATGCATGTATTAAGTTAATGTTTGCACAATGATCCTGAAGCCTCTAATTTGGACTAGTTTTTGAATTTATGGGCAATGCAGCGTTGACAAGGGAACGACAGATTTTGACTAAATGGAGAATGTGGCGTTTGAGAAAGTCCAAGGCATGAGAATATATCATCTTTAATTACAAGGTGGACATTTAAGAATTATCCTAGCATGAAGAATAACTTAATATCAATCTACTACATTCATAAGGATTGTTTTAACATAGTGTTTTAAACTAATAATGTTATTTTTCTTAGATAAGGAGCCGCTTGTGCTCATGATTTTATCATGGATAGTTTATATAAATTATAGATTATTACAATACTCTTAGTTAATTTTGTTATCTCTTCAAATGCTTTAATGTTAGACGATTCATCTTTTATAAGACGAATCCGTTAAATGGCATGCTAGGTTATGGCTATGGGGAAAGATAAATTGATCAAATTAGCTAAGAAAAGATTGCTCGGTAAACAGATCTACCATCACGTTGGTATTGCGTGTTTGGCCGGCATGAAAGCCATTCTCCAAGGTAGTCAGGTTGATTGGAGTGCTCAATATAATCTACTTGGATATATGTGGTTCAAAGAATCACAACACCCACTAAGGGACCACGTACTTAATGATATTTATTGATGATCAATTCAAGATATGGTATGTGTGTGTGTGTGTGTGTTATATATATATATATATATATATATATATATATATATATATATATATATTATATAATATATATATATATATATATATATAAAAACACTAGTTGAAAACTAACTTAATCAAAAGAACAAGATTCTTAGAACTGATAGAGGAGGGGGTAAGCCTCTTCTATCTTCAAGAGTTGTTGTAATTAGCATAGAATAGAAAAATAGTTGACCATCCCTAATGTTCAAAGGAGTAACAAAACCCTACTAGATATGGCGAGATCAATCAGGTCTGGTGCGAATTTGTCAATATCATTCTGGAGGGATGTGCTTCTCACCTTGGTGTATATCTTAAATAGGTCCCTACTAAATTAATCTTTGTTACTTCTTAAAAATCACGAAAATGCCGCAAACCTGACCTATATCATATGAGACAATGGGGATTCATGAGACAAGTTAATTCGTTCACATCGTAGAAATAAACTGAAGTCGAAGACAATTGAGTATACATTTATTTTCTACCTTGAATACTGATGGGAAGCGCGGAAGGTGAGCCCTCAAGATCTGACGGTCTATACGAGTTTTGGAACCCTTACAAAGCAGAAGATGGACGCTCCAACGGTTCGCGTATCTACTATTGGAGTAGATGGATCTATTCACACATCTGATCCTACGGTATAAGTGGTCTTGATTGCGATATATGGATTAGATCATCCCAAGGGCAAGTGAAAATAGGTAGACTCTGGTGCACACTATCTCTCTTTCCGTATACCCTCGGTATTTCTGATTATTTTTATGCGAGAGAGAGCGCATCCCTTTTTATTGGAAAGGAAGGAGATAGGATGAGACCGGATGATCCGGTCTTCTCCCTATCTCCTATTCAATATCAAATTCAAATTTGAAATCTCAACTGAATGGAAAAGGCTTGAAGAAGCCACCCACTAATGATTGCTCACCGGGGCCCCACTGGCCTACGTCCAACATCTCCCACTCAATCACATGTGGGATAGGCACAGTAATTTGTCCATCTAACTTGCCTTAAAATAATCAAATACCAAACATCGCGATCAAAAGAATCAGAGGCGTGAGACCAGCTGGATCTCACCATAATCTTCTCACAGGTGCTTAAGTACTAAGTGACCACCTAACTAGTACTCAATAACCCGAGCTTTGCAATTCCTGTCCTAGTCTGCATGACCACACCGGATGTAGTTAACTCCCGATCTAGAGTACTCGGCCAACATACGCACTTATCCAACTTATCGAGTTATTCTGAAAACTTGATTTTTCACAAACTTCGACTAAAATTGATTTAAAGTAATACTTATATATATGCTTTTAAGAAAAAATATTGTTTGAAAAAGTCTATTAAAAACAACTCAATACTGCCAACGGATAAGTCTTCAAGTGCGTATTAAAGTTCTAGAAACTTGGTGTAGCTGTCATGGGATATTCCCCACGCATATGTGTAATTTGGAATTAATCAAGCTGCTTTCCTAGCGTAACTGAGTCTGGTCAATCAAGGATCTTTTGTCATAGTACACTAAAGTAGCAACACTCAATTTCATCCTCATATACACAAGAGGAGGGCAGCTAAGGACACAAAGAGTCACCTACGGGACTGACTACTCGCACGTTGCAATGATTAAATCGAATTAAAGCAATCTGTAGGTAAAAGGTCCTAGCACGTGGCTACAATCAACGTCGTAAAGTAGACAATATTAGGTGTATCTCGGGTCTACAATACATAGGTTATTCTACATGAGGTACGACTCATCTCATAACCTCATAACCTGGCTTTAATTTCAGATCATAACATTGATCGCATGTAACGGAATAACGCGATTATGTTATTCGACTTTATCAGTTTCATCTTCAATCTTTATAAGATTGTAGGCGGATACGACTCACTCATATCCTTATCCTTTATTTTCCACAATAAAGGGAAATTCATACCTCAATGTATAAACATAGTCCCAAATGTACCTCTCTTGTACATTCAAGGTTAACCCGTGCGAGTGGGTAACCAGCCTGCCGACAAAAAATAAAAATCCTATATAATCTCAAGGTAAATGTTGATGATCTTCTTACCTAGTTTATATTCGTGTTCAATACTGAATAAATGGAATATATTATTCATTAATGAAAGATCGAATGTATTACAAAACAAGTACATCTGTCAAATTTTTCTCAATTCCATCTGCCTGACGTGAACCTGAAATAGATCTCTAGCTATAGGTTTTGTCATGGGATCAGCCATCATATCCTTAGTAGGAATGTAGCTGAGGGCGACCTTCTTATCTCTTACTTGATCACGAATGTAATGATACTTGATCTCAATGTGATTAGATTTTTTGTGGTGTTTAGGGTCCTTTGCCAAGTCAATGGCAGAAGTATTGTCAATCTTCAACGATATAGGCTGACGAACACTCGGTACAATACCCACACTCAATAGAAATCTACTAACTCATACACACTCCTGAACTGCAGCACAACATGTAATGTACTCGGCCTCCATAGATGAAAGAGCTGCGGATGTCTGTTTCTTACTCGACCATGAGATAGCTCTTCCTCCGAGTAAGAAAACATATCCTGAAGTAGACTTTCCCTCGTCAGCGTCATTTGTCATGCCTCAAACCCGGAAATCGGATTCACAGGAATCTCAATCGTCAAATCCGGTGTCGACAGCCTCCGTAGTATCCCATTCTCGGCTCCTAGCGTTCATATGCTAGATTCCGATCCTAGGATCCTACAATGAGGATTTTTTTTTTTTTGTACATTTAACTCGTAATAAGCATAACTACAAGTATACTCAAATCATAAAGGTAACATCATCATCACATATCCACTAATATAATCATTTGAATACAATACTGAAAGGGAAAATACATATGTGAAAATCAAAGCTCCAAAAGGGTGGTGTAAGTGTGTGCACAAAGTGAGTGTCAAGCTTAACGCTTCTGCAACCTAACATCACCTGCACGCATTTATCATGTATAAGCTTATAGAAAGCTTAAAGGGTGGTGTAAGTGTGTGCACAAAGTGAGTGTCAAGTATTCAATACAATGTCATCATCATACAATACCAAAATTACTGGCAATCCATAAATCATACATCATCGGAATAATCAGAAATACTGACAAGATCATGAATTATCAGAGTGTGCAGGAATACTGACAAGATCATAAATCATACGATAACAGAGTAAGCGGAAGTATGAACAAGTCCATAAGTCAATTAATATCAGAATACGCAATATAGAACAGATATGCAATAAGGAGTCATAAAGAGCCAAATATCAAATGCCGAAGATGCAATGCAATATACAAATCTTGCTAAGTCTGTCTAGGCCATATAAGTCCAGAAACATAGCAACCCAAAATGTCATATGCCTGCGAATGTAATGCAATATGCAATGCGAATGAAATGACATGCTGGAGTGTGAAGTCGGGATGATAGTACGTAGTATCGCAGGCTATGGGGTCCACCACAAGGGACTTCTATCCAAACCAGTCCCATACCTAAATTTGGATAGTCAGACTCAACGTGGTAAACTCCTGATCTCAGGTTAGTCGCGCGCCCAACCGAAATACTTGTCATAACGAAGGTACACAACAAATAGTTGCGCACCACCAGCCCGAGTGGATAGTGAATGAATGAATAAAGGAGCATACAACTCTTTCTCAATAAGTCCACATATCAGTACTGTTCCTCTCTGGGAAATCGCCGGGGTCTATTACACTCCAAACCAGATTGCCGCCCCATCGCGCGCAACAAGGTGAGTGGAAGAGACCTCACTATCCACCTGCCAATATCAGGCCCGACTCTTCGATAGCGGACCCATTCCAGGAGCTAGTCAGACTCAGCCTAGCATTGCCCCCTCCTCTCGGGCAGGTAAGGCCTGATACAGTGGGAGACGCGGCCTAACGGTATACGGCCCTCATGCGCTCATGTATCCACTCGGTCAAGACATTGGAGCAACCTCTATAACCAAGAGAGTTTAGGGACTTTCACCCAGGGATATCTATAGCATCTCATGTAGAAAAGATTTTCGGTATCCCATCTGGCCGTCCACGAAATACTTGTGGAAGCTATGACCCTGATGTCGCTAGGGCGTACAATAATCACAACACATAATGCAAGATGCATGAGTCACACAGTGCAATCATGCATAAATCCTGCGCATACCGTGCGCTCATGTGGGGCAACTCCGCCTATCAAGGAGCCTCATGAATAACCTGCCCTATGGCATATGCGATGGTCAATCACATCTCATAACAAACATGCAGATGATGCGTATGTAATATGATGCTATGCTGTCACATACTTATAATTGGTATCAATAACCAGCATCAACAATCGGCCTCGACAATGTGGACATCTAACCAACATTGCCCCAAGGGATGACCCTCATAGGGCTAAACACATAATGGGTCCATGACCTCACACAAAGGTCTAATATACAGCACAATGGGCCTTACTCAAGGGCCACATATACACAACAGGTGGGCCCTGCTCAAGGGCCTCAAATACATGACATGTGGGCCCTACACATAGGTCTCGAATACATTAAATGGGTCATGCATCATGGGCCTAATACATATCACAATGGGCCTTGCCCATAGGCCACGAATACATCACAATAGGCCTTGCCCATGGGACTCAAATACATCACAATGAGCCTTGTTCATGGGCCTCAAATACATCATAATGGGCCTCAACTACGAGTCGCATATACATCATATAGGTTTCGACAATCGGCCTTGGCAATCGAAATCGATCTCGACAAATCGAAATCGACCTTAATAAACGGAATCGACACTCGAAATCGGCCTATACAATCGGCCTCAACCATCGGAATCGGCCTTGATCACGATAATAGGAACCGATCGATAATCTGAATCGGCAAATCAGTTACATCAATCGGAATCGGCAATCAGCCATGACAATCAGGATCGATCGATAATCAGAATCGGCAAATCGGTCACGTCAATCGGAATTGGTTATCGGGATCGATCGATAATCAGAATCGGCAAATCGGTCACATCAATCGGAATCGGCAATCGGCCACGACAATCGGGATCGATCGATAATCAGAATCGGTAAATCTATTACGTCAATCGGCCACGACAATCGGGATCGATCGATAATCAGAATCGACAAATTGGTCACGTCAATCGGTAATCACAATCGGCCATGACAATCAGGATTGATCGATAATCAGAATTGGTAAATCGGTCACATCAATCGGAATCGGCAATCGGCCACGACAATTGGGATCGATCGATAATCATAATCGGTAAATCGATCACGTCAATCGAAATCGGTAATCGGCCTCTACGCAAGGCGGGATCCCTGTATGGACAGTCGATGATGGACCAAACAATATTAATGGGGCCCAATTGTTTAGGGTAATCCACTAGAGAACGACGAGAATGGGCCTAACCAGGCCCAATGAAAGGTCACAATGTGGACATTCAACCATTATTGCCCACCAATGTAGACAGTTAACCAACATTGGTCCCAAGGAGTGGCCCACATAGGGCCGAACATATAATAGCCCAATGGCCTCACTTATGGGTAATATACGCATCACATTGGGCCTCACTCATGGGCCTCAAATACACAGCATGTGGGCCCTACTCATATACATCAAATGAGCCACGTATCTGGGCCTAAAATATATCCGGTGGGCCCCATGGATGGGCCATAAATACATCAAGGTAGGGCCCACCATAACATTCATTTTCTATTCAATTTATTCATACGGTCATAAAGACCTAAATTAAGAAGAAAAACAATATCATATTGATCCACAACTTTTGTAACCCAAAATGGGGTTTTCAATGATAGACGTTCAATCACCACTGTTTTTTGTAGTGTGGTCCACTTGATATGAGATCTGTCTTATTTTTAGTCTCAAGTCGTGAGACGTGATTGCCAAATAGATGGACGGTTTGGACGTTACACTTACATCAGGGTGGGGTCCACGTACGTGCCCTACCAGAGGATTGAGTCTGCGCCATTTTTGTGTTTCGAGCCAAAGACGAGCTCGCCAGGTGAATGGACGGCGTGGATACGAATATACATCACGGTGGACTCCACCCGTCCAAATGGCGAATGGATAGTATGGATACAAATATTCATCACGGTGGACTCGACGGTCCCGTGGACGGAGCGGATACACTGGGTCCCATCGTCCCATGGACGGTATAGATGAAACACATACATTGTGCGGACCCACAGAACTTGCTGACGTCCTACATAGCAAATGGGCTCCACCTTTTGGACGGTATATATGAAACACATACAACTTGTGTGACCACAAAGCTGCTGACGCCAGACAGCTGACGGACCCACAAAACTTGCTGACGTCCGCCCAACAGCTATATGTTACTGGATGGACGGCTTGCACATGTGCATGGAATGTGTCCCACCGTCCTGTAATCTGGACGGTGCAGACCTGGATTGCATATCAAGGTGGGTCCCACGTGGGGCCCACCACATATGGTATGTTACATATATGTATATAAATATATATAATATTATATTATAACTCTCCAGCTACTGATCGCTGGATTTTAAACACGTACACCACATGTGGCTATCACGGGTGGATGACGTGGATTCACACGGAAAGGGGTTTTACGTCCATCACCTGGACGGCACGGATGAAACACATATTTCTGGTGGGGTCCACAACTGGACGGTGTGGAGCAAATCCCACATCATGGTGGTTCACGTCCAAACGCTGGACGGTCTGGACGATCTGGATAAAACACCACGTCATGGTGGCCCCATAGAGATGTATGGTGGGGATTAAAGTTGTCAGAGGTGGGGCAGCCCTGCACCGTCCAAGCTCTCCATCACCGTCCAAATCATCTGGACGATGTGGATGAAACAAACACGTCACGGTGTGGCCCTCAAGCCTTGCTGACGCTACCGGCAGCTACATAGCTGGGTGAAGTACCCTAGCCAATCAACCTTCAAGGTGGGTCCACGTGTCATCAATGTGGCCCCACGTGCTATGCATGTGCGATGGGGGTATAAAACACATTAAGGTGGGTTTCACCGTCCAGCTTGCTGGACGGTGCAGATAAAACTCATCAATCACGGTGGCCCCTGATGGATGGTATGCTTACAACACATACCTCATGGCCAACCTACAAAGCGTGCTGGCGTCCATGTGAATGGACGGTCAGGACATTCATCAGGTGAGCTCCACCGTCCATTGCTGGACGGTGGACAGTATGGGCATAACACTTACGTCCATGGGCTCCACATACTGGAGATGGATGAACGGTGTTGGATATAGCAGGTACCTCGTGATCGAGGCCCTAACCGATGCCATTCAGCTGAGAGCTGCGTGGGCCCCACTGAAATTACTGACATCAATACCACAACAGCTATATGCTGCTGTGTAACCATGCGACCTACAGAACTTGCTGGTTGTCAGTACAGCAGCTACTGCTGCATGGTGTGGCCTGCTGGCCCACCATCCAGAAGAATGGCTGGGATATAATGCATAAATTAAGGTCGCCCACGGCTGGACAACACCTATCCCAGGTGGGTACCACCATCCAGTCCATCAGGACGGTGTGAAAATAACATATACATCACGACGGACCACACATGAGGACGGTGTGGATCAACATCAAGGTGGGCCACAAAATGGAAAGAGAGAGAGAGAGAAGCACCCACCTCAAGATCTCCTCTTCCTTCTTCCGCCAATGCATGCTAGAGCTCCAAATGAACAATTTCAACGGTCGGGATCAAACTTGGATGGTGGAGATGGGAGATAGGAAGTGGGTCATACTATTTTCTCCCCCATGGAAGCCATGGACGTGGGTTGCTTGGAGAAAATGAGGGAGAGAGAGATGAGAGAGAAATTGTTGTAAGAGGGAGGATGGGATGTGAGTGATGGATAGGTGTACTTGATGAGTGGAGAGAGAGAGTGTGTTGACTTTAAGGGTTGCTAGAGGATGGGTGAAAGGTGATGTGTACTTGACATGAGGTGATTGATTGATTGATTGAAGTGACAAGTCGTAGAGATTCTCTTGAGTTTTGCAACGCTCAGCGTTTTCCTCGAACTAAACGTGGGCCCACATCTCCTGGCCTAGGTATCGCCTTGGCGCGGGAGACGCGGCATCGGAACCGCGGTAACGGTGTGGTCGCTAGAGTACTAGTCTTGGGTTGAGTTGACTCGGGTTGACGGCGTGTGACTCAGGGTCGCGCACAATTGTCGGTTAAAAGTCGAAGGTTGTCGGAATTCGTCAGGGAAGATCGCGGGACCCTACGGAACTGTACGATCTAGGATACGGGTCTTACATCATTACCCCAAACAGCATCAGAATATCCTTTGAGATCGAGGCTTGTACCTTCATAACACAATATTAGGTCTTTTGTTCATCTGAGATAGCGGAATATACGTTTGACGGCTTGCCAATGAGACTATCTCGGGTTACTCTGATAATGACTGACTATGTCAACTGCATAACTAATATCCGGTCTAGTGCAAAGCATAACATACATTAAGCTTCCTACAGCGCTTACATAAGGTACTGAGGACAGCCAATTTCTCAGCTTCAGTCTGAGGATATGATTTCCTATCTAGCTTGGTAGCTTTATCCATAGGGGTTTCAACAGCTTTTGAATTTTTCATCTTAAACCGCTTTAAGATCTTTTGTATATAAGTTGCTTGAGACAAACCTAAAAATTTCTTAGGGCGATCCCTGATGATTTTTACCCCAAGAATAAAGTTGGCTTCACCGAGTTCTTTCATCTCAAAGTTCGAGAATAACCAATCTTTAGTCAATATCAACAATTGCATGTCATTACCAGCTAACAGGATATCATCTACATATAGAGATAGTATCAGAAAAGATCTTCCAGACCGTTTCATGTATACACAATGGTCTTCTTCACTCATCGTGAATCCGAAAGTGGTGATGGCCAAGTGGAACCCATATACCACTATCTTGAAGATTGCTTCAGCCCATAGATTGATTTCAACAACTTGCAGACTTTCTTTGAATGCTTTTCGTCCACATAACCCATGGGCTGTTGCATGTATATTTCTTAATCCAAGTCACCATTTGAGAATGCAGTCTTTACATCCATCTGATATAACTCTAAGTTTAAACTTGCGACAATGGACAATATCATGCAGATTGAGGAGAACTTTGCAACAGGTGAAAAGGTCTCCTCGTAATCAATGCCTTCTTGTTGTATAAAACCTTTAGCAATTAATCATACTTTATACTTATCTACTGTACCATCTGTCTTTCTTTTGATCTTAAGTACCCATTTATTACCTATCGCTTTGCGATTGGAAGGCATATCAACAAGTTCCCAGACTTTATTCTTCTCCATGGAAGCAATCTCTTCGTCCATAGCATTCACCCAATCGGCCGAGTTAGAAGATAATTGTAACATCCCGAATTTTTGCCAACCTGGGATTAGACGTCCTTAGGCAATGGGTCGATCCTAAGACCGTACCAACTTGTCAAAACTAAATCCCACAGTCTAAAATCGCTCCTTAACCCATTTCCTTCACAAATCCCACCCTTCACTACCTTGTGCTTTCAATTTTTCAAAACACTTTCGCCCTAGACACTATCTTAAACTAGCTAAGCAGTAAAAACTTGGATCACTTTATATACAAATTACAAAGGCCTAAGTACCATCTCAACCAGAAAACAATTAGGATTAAATCTTTTAGAAATTTAACAAAGTTAACTAAGTGCAAAACTCGTTTAGCCATGAAATCTGTTGGGATCGCTTTAAATACGATCTGCAAGACTCAAAACTTGCAAAACAAGTGACTCTAGGTTACCCTAAAGTTTAGAACCAAACTCATTTCCCGGCTGCTCTCGGAAATGAAACGAAACTTCGTATTAGGTCTAGATCGCACATCGGAAGTCCGATTAACACGAAGCTAAGGAACTAGGACCGCCTCACTGGGCTTGACAATCATCTCAAAAATCAGGTCCAGCTGATGTCTCACGGCCATTCGTTTCGATCCGGAGCGAGGGTGTGTGAAAAACACTATTCCTTTTGAAAATAAAATATCTGGAATAGTGATCTGGCACCTTTCGCTTGCGCATCAGTATTAAGCAACCTGACCGTCAGAATCAGACCAAATTACACCCTCGGATCAGGAGAAATTTCATACACATTTACATGTACTCAGAATCTCCGATCGAGATCCGCTGACCGTTGAACTGAAACTGGTCCGCCACGCGTGATCTGGAAATCTCACTGAAATGAAAACTTAATAGAACGTAGATCCGGTGTCTGTGAACTTAAGTCTGACGTTTGGCTCAAGGAGGGCCACCAGAACCTCTCTTTTGAGCTGGAAAAGTGACGAAATACCTATATTAGCAGTAACCTTTGAACAGAAGTCTATTTCGGTGAGTTTTGAGACTATATAAGGACCTTAAACCCTCTCTCATGGCAGCCATACGAATTTGGAATTGAGAGAGGGAAAAGAGAGAGAATGTGAGGGAGAAGTGGGAGAATCTCCCAGCCGTCGTTCCCTGCCACCACACGGGCTGCACCGCCCCTTTCCAGACATTTTTCCGGCGTTTCCGGCGTCGTTTCTAGGTAAGAAAACCCTAACCCTAATCTGATTTGGGGCTTGGGTGGTTGTAGGTTATGAAATAGCTAACCTATGTTGTTCCTTAGGGTGCCAAACTGCCGTAGAGGAAAGCTTAGCAAACCTATCAACTCCGTTACGATTCTACGACAAAAGGTGAGGACTTTAAGCGTATAAGTTACGTTTTTCAACGCTTTCAATGTCAGATAATGATAGATTCATGATCTGCATGCAAATGCACATGTACAAAGTGCTTTCCGTTTCCTGTTTCGATTAGCGATAAAGAATATGGATTTTCACATACTCTAGATATACGTAGAAATACCGTATACGTATTTTTCTTGGGAAAATGTTTGACATGTTTATTTAATGTTTGATTATATCATGTGTGGATAAAATGCTAGTTTGGCGAAAGGGATCGCAAAAATACATGTTCATGTGTAAATGTCATGTATGTTGAAATTGCGCATTCTAGAAATTCCGCATACGTGCGGATTTTGGAAATGTAATTGTCATGATTAATTGTTGTATGAATACGGTATACGCGGATAAAATAACCGCTTAGCGAAAGAATAGCCCTAATACATGTTTGCTAACTTACACTATGTATGTTGGAATAGTGTATTCTAAGTGTTTGTGAAAATGGCTGAATGAGTATAGAATTCTCATTCGTGCTCGCCATGACTAATTGTCATGGATATATGATTGTTGTAATGGCGATATCCCTTTGACGAAAGGATTTGCCCTAAATCACGCCACGGCCAGTATACACTATATGTGCTAAAATATGTGGCCCAAGTATTTGTGAAAATAGCTGAATGAATATGGAACTTGGGTTCCTGCGTGCCATGACTATCCGTCGTGGGTGTACGCGTGTTATGATTGGGGCAACTCCCTAGCGAAAGGATTTGGCCTAATGCCTATGTGATCGACATATGTCATGTATGTTGATGTATGTTTGTTTAAGTGTTTCTTGAAATGTCTGAATGTGTAGTAGTTGGCAAATTGTAATATATAAGGGTGTTGAGATATGATTCTCAACCTCTTTTCACTATGTGTATGATCTCCTTTGATAGTTGTGTGATTATGAATTGAATATGTACAAACTCATGCTTGTGTTGTGATTCATAACATGCTCAACTGCTTTATGATTTTAACTATGTAATGCATATGTTTAAATTTATATTTATGTTGTATGATCCGTCATGGGTGATGGGGGAGCGGAGCAACGAGTGCGTGCAACAGCCCTGGCAGCCCTAAACGGTTAATACCAGACCTTGACTGTATGAGTTGAATCTTGATCCAGTACTGCTTTGTCTATCTGCAATTAATTGTGCTTGGGGCTATGATTATAGTCCAGGCAATCGGTAACGAGATTGAACTCGTGGCTGAGATTCATTTGCCACGTGGGATGTGTTCGACGAACTCGAGTCGTGCGTTGCCTGTCGGCAGTGGCTAGGCCACACGAAGTTGTTTATGCACTTCATGTCGTGCAGCTCAACGGGCGATCGTGCTAGTCGAGCTCGTCAAGTAACCCAATCTGCCTTATGCATGTTCACCCTGTTTGGACGCTACTGCTTGAACCTAGGGTACCAAACTTACCAGTGGCGATCCCGTTTAACCATGGTACCTAGATCCGCTAAGTCGCATGAGCCGGACATGGTGGTATGGGACACCGTGGTCGAGCTGTCGGCCTACGCTGGGGCCTTGTGCCTCCCCGTAGTGACCATTGCGCAACCAACTCGTGAGCCGAATACGGTGGTATGGGACACTGTATTCGAGCTGTCGATACTTCGGCGAGAGCCGAGTACGGTGAGATCTGTGCTCGTGCTGACGGGCGACGAGTCCTCCGTGGTATCATCGAGTACACTCCAAGGGTCTGTGATTGGCCATGAGTCTTTCACAGCAACTAGAGTGTGAGTTGAGCCGAGTACGGTGAGACCTGTACTTGAGCTGACGGCTAGTGATTGAGCCGAGTACGGTGAGACCTGTACTTGAGCTGACGGCTAGTGATTGAGCCGAGTACGGTGAGACCTGTACTCGAGCTGACGGCCAGCAATTGAGCCGCATACGGTGAGATCTGTATCCGCGCTGACGGGTGACGAGCCCTTTGCGATGCCTTCACTACGCTTCTCAAACCATAATATCGTATGAGATTATCTAGGATTGACGACCCTAGAATGGATCATGTTTGGGAATGATACAAGGGAGGTACCTTAGTTTCCCAATACTGCTGTTTGAAATGGACTAATAAAAACTTGGTAATCATGAGCATCATCGCACCGCATGTGCTTTGTAGATGTGGCGCACTGAGGGAGTAAGCATTCGCGAACGTAAGATGATGTCGCTTGAGGGTGGTTTGGCAAGGGCATACAGCATCATGTCATATCATTTTTGCACTTAACAAGAGTAGTTAGAAATGCTTGATTTGTACTGCTTTATCATTACTGCTTGATTGATTTGATAACATGTTAACCTATGCTTTATTGTTCCACTGAGTTGATCACTCACTCCCACGTTACGGGACGGTGTTCCGAACACCCACCAGATTTGTTGAATTTCAGGTGATGGCGATGCTTGTGAAGTAGAGCCGGACTACTTCTGTGATGATAGGAGGAGTTCTCCTATCTGTATCTCTCTGGCAGGTCAATGAAGACCTGATATTGTATTGACGGGGCTATGGTACATGGGATAGGAGGCATTACACTTCCTCAAATTTGGTACATTCTAGAACTGCACTTGTATTTATTTAACCTGGTAATGTTATCACACTCTGGAGACTCATCATAGGTTATATATTTTATCTATCTATCACAGTCTTCCGCTTGCAAATTTAACTGTCTCTGGAGTATGATATCCTGTTTTGGCTTAATCTCACTCATGTTCAATGCACGAATTCAATCAACATTCAATCATCATTCATTTTGTTGCATAAGTGATGTTCTGGAACTCGGGAGTTGAGTTTATGCTCGACCCCCGATTTTCAGGGCGTTACAATAATAATGCCACCTGATATGAATCAGGTTCATCATCAGCAACTGCAACTCAAGAGAATGTTTGTCCTTCAATATCGAAGTATCTTCGGGGAATCAATCCTCTTTTGCTTCGACGTAACTCAGGAGCCTGCTGAGATATCCTCCCACTGTCCTAACGAACTATAGGAGCATCATCATCTTGTGAAGTAGAATTTTCACTCTCCTGAGATACATCAGGTATTTCAAAAATTTTTAAACGAACTTTTTGTTTCATTCGGCTTGGGTATCTATCTTCAACGAATGTCACGTCTCGAGATTCTATCTTAATCCATCGTCCATGGTCCTCATAAACTAGAACGTATCCCTTTGAATGTATAGGGTACCTTATAAACACGCATTCAATGGTTTTACTATCAAGTTTACCTTTATGCGGAGTAGGTAGCAAAACATATTCCAAAGATTCCCAAGGGCGTAGGTTGGCTAGAGAAGAAATCCTCCCAGACCACATCTCATAGGGGTCTTAGGAATGGATTTGGATGAGACTTTATTAAGGACGTAGACGGCTGTTAACGGTGCGTCTCCCCAGAATGTGATAGAGAGATTGGCTTGTGCCATCATCGATCTAACCATATCCAATAGTGTCCTATTCATTCTCTCTGTAACACTATTTTGTTGTGGAGTATAAGTCATTGTGTACTGCCTAACAATTCCAACTTTTTCACAATATGATTTAAACGTTTCAGATGTATACTCGCCACCTCTATCAGATCGAAGGATTTTAATCTTTTTCTCAAGCTGATTTTTCACCTTAGCTTTATATTTAAGAAAACAATCAAAAGCCTTAGATTTGTGTAAGATGAGATACACATATCCATAGCGCGAGTAGTCGTCAATGAAAGTGACAAAGTATTGACATCTGTTTCTGGCATGTACATTAAAGGGTTCACAGATATCTGAATGGATTATCTCTAGTGAGCCCTTGGACCTAGCCGCTTTGGGAAATGGTTTCTTCGAAGTCTTCCCAGACACACAATGTTCACAAAATAGCAAATCAACTTTAGATAAGGAGTCTAATAGATCAGAACGTACTAGTCTTATCATACGATCCTTTCCGATGTGATTGAACCTCGCATACCATTTTTGAGATTCAGATACTACAGTTTCATTCGACATAGCAGATAAAGAAAGAGGGGCATCATCACAATTTACGTCTAGAATAAATAAATCTGAAATTAAATTTCTCCATGCAACGATGAGGTTATTCAGTCTCAAAGAAACTCTTGTCCCAGAAAATCGAATATCAAAATCATCAAATAATAATCTAGAAACAGAAATTAAATTCCGACGCATCCCTGATGCATAAAGAATATCACAGAGGATTATTGTTCGCCCTATGCTCGTACGAAGATGGAAAACGCCAATCCCTAGTACGTTTTCAATAACGTTATTGCCCATGTACAGCTTGTAACTTCCCTTGACTACAGGCTGAAATTTCTCGAGTCCTCGATGACTGCTTGTCACGTGCTTTGTTGCGCCTGAATCCAAAATCCACTCGTTAGATATTGTATCTATGGAAATGAGTTTAGAACAAACGCCTACATAAAAAGTATCTAGTGACTGAGAAATTACCATCTTTTTGTGGGTGCACTGTCGAGCATAATAGCTAAAATTTCAACAGACAAAGCAGACTATGTTTGTCTTTTTCTACTTCTTATTTCCATTCCCCTTCTTGAGATTTGGAGCAGGTGTTGTGGTCTTCTGTTATTGGTTATTCTTCTTCACCTTCTTGCGAGCTTTGGACCGTTTATTGTTAGGTTTCCGTTTATGGGTCTCTGCTATAAAGGCCTTGGCCGAACCTGGTTAAATTGCATTCATTTCAACCTCACGTACCAAGTGGCCACAAAAGTCTCTAAACGTAGTGATAGAATCAGTATGATTCAGAATTCTTTTGATTTGGGCCCAAGATTCAGGCAAGGAATGATGCATGGCTATAATCTTTTGATTTTCAGTTAATTTACACCCAACATTCTTAAGGGCACCTATCATTTGCTCCATCTTACGAATATGATATTTGATGGGGCAACCGACAGGTATCCTATACTCCTGGAATTCTAATTTCATTGCCCTAACTCTCACATCTGACTTCTGCGCTAGGCATTTGTCAGTGCTTCCTAGATTCTCTTAGCAGTTTCATGTACTTCATACGTAGGTATGAGTTCTTTGTGTATAGTGCTAAGAAGGACATTACGAGCTGAACGATTCTGTTTTCTCCGCTTATTATAGCGAGTCATCGCAACCCTATGTTCTTGTAAATTCCTGTTTTTAGCCAAGATGGGTTCTTCTTGAACTACATCGAGTGTGTGAGATATGCCGTCCTCGTCCAGAAGGCATCGCACCGCGCGGGACCTGTCTTCGTAGTTGTTACCGTCAAAATGTTGTCCTTTCAGCTGTTCAGCGATTAATGCTTTGGTGGCCATCTCTACATTGCATGAGTATCACTACTTAGTTATGATCTAAGGTATTAATACTAATCATCAGCATTTGTACATGTTATACAAATTTTTAGAATATAAAAGTAGTTAACACATCTTAACGAGATCTGAAAGTCCACATACCCGAATGGGCGGTGTAGAACAATCAAGTTCTCTATTTAAGATGAGTTTAATGCTTTTATAAGAATAAATTTGTATAACGTGCAACCTTCCATTATTGGTTGCATGCATCATTTGGTGAAGGAGAATAAACTCCCACTCAGGTTATGCACAACCTATTTTTATGTGTATAGGGAGCATCGAAGCACTAAGTTTTTCTATATTTTCCAAAAAAATAAGGAGGGCTTAGATCTAAACACATCAAGTTTTTCTTTATTCCAATAAAAAAATGGCTAAGATCATATCATCATAAAAAAAATATGAAGTGCATAGCCATAAAGAGAGTTCTATTATCAGTAGTGATTATGATCATTAGAGATGGATTTGATCATCACCATTAATGATCATTGTTGATGATGGATCCTTTCATCAACATTGATCATCATGGTCTATGATTGTTTCAATCACTAATGATCTCTATATCACTAATTCTCAAAGCAGATTTAGTCTACACCATCCATATTTCCACTAAATATGGTTAACAGTTAGTTTGCTAAAAAAATATATCAATATATATCATACAAAATTGCATAAGCTAACTGTACAAGACAAGTAAGACACAATTACTTTGGCTAATTTTGTCAAGAGAGTAAAATTACTTGAATACGGCCCACTGGCTATATTAGTGATTACACCAACAATATCCACCTAATCCAAGTAGGCTTTATATAATGCGCGGGTTGAATTACTGGTTGTCCAATTCAGTCCTGTATTCTGTATAAGTGGGCCCCACCTTACTATGATCCATGTAGTTCATCTACTGGACCACATTGTGGATGGGGTTCAAACTGAAAACCTCAGTTAATAAACCGGTTATTTGAGTGGGCATTTTCCCGTTGCATATGAACGGTTGGCAACATGTTGATTTGAAACGACCATTGATGAATATCAATGAAAAGTTAATAATCCCCAGGGAGGACTTTTTCAATGTTGCTCACAAATGATGTCTAACCTGATAAACGGCGTGGATCTCTAAAGGTGGCCAACATGATGATTACACATCTGCACAAGACATGATGATTGGATCAAGCTAATGGGCCAAACCATTCACCATGAGCCAGCCCAGCCCAGTCCTTGAGTTGTCTCTAATCGGGTGTGAGGAGGCCACCATGCTGTACATCTTTCATCAATGGGATGTATGTGTTTTACATCCATGTCGTTCATCCTAATGCCAAGCTCGTCATATGGATGGACGACTTGGATACAACACATCTCGTGGTCAGACCCACATGTACAACAGTTATATGGCTAGTTTGATGTATATCAGCCGATCAATTTCTCTAATACAGTAATACATCAACAATATATTTGTGGTGTATTACAATACGACGTCCATATTGCTGGTAGTTTGTATGTTGCACATCAGCCAACGTGTGCATGGAATGTGGACATCAATACGTTTACAGAATGTGGACATTAATACGTTTACCGAATGTGTACATCAGCCAACGTGTACATGTTATATACATATAGCAGCTATATAGCATCAGAATGTGGACATGTGTACAAAATGTGGACATCA
Organism: Magnolia officinalis; assembly: GCA_021015155.1. NCBI lineage: Eukaryota > Viridiplantae > Streptophyta > Magnoliopsida > Magnoliales > Magnoliaceae > Magnolia > Magnolia officinalis. The sequence continues at coordinate 28,860,986 of JAJHSJ010000002.1, forward strand.
GCCAACACGTGTACACATGTGGACATCAGCTAACTGGTACACACGTGTACATGTGCATATTAGCCAATCATGTGTACACACGTGTACATGACCATATTAGCCAACATGTGTACACACGTGTACCTTTGCATATTAGCTATAGAGAGTGTGACATCTCAATACAGATACGGAGAGAGACGTCACCTGCAGCTATATTTAAGTGGTGGAATGCTCACCTGCTAACCAATTTGTACATTCTACATACCAACTTTTTTAGAACAACACATATCATATGAGTCTTGAAAATCTGAAAGGTCCACGTGAAGCAGTACCTCATGAAATCCCTTGGTACCAATTTTTACTTCGAACGAAAACTTTGGTGGGCCATAAAAATTCGAACAATTTCTTCCCTTGATTTGAATTTCTCTTTGCTATGGCCCACTAGAATCTTAGATCAGCGTGAAAATTCACCCCCTGGGGTTTCATGGGATTCCTCATCTTATGGACCGTTCGGATTCGACACCCATGTCACGTGTGCAAAGGTGCATAGGTGAGCATGCCTCTAGTTAAGTGGTGTAATTCAATACAACAACTATTGGTGGATATTTTGTGAGATGGACACGCATGTATTTCAATACAATAACTATTGGTATACATAAGGTGTATGAAATCATAGTCATCTAGGTCCATCATAATTGGATTTACATATATGCAAAATATAATCCACTAAACACATGGATTCCAATCCAAAAAGAAAAGATTGGCCACTTACTTTTTTAGAAGAAAATAATCGGAGATCCGCCGTTGATTGCTTTGATACCACTGATGGGAAGCACAGAAGGTGAGCCCTCAAGATCTGACAGTCTACACGAGTTTTGGAACCTTTACAAAGCAGAAGATGGACGCTCCAACGGTCCACCTATCTACTACTGGAGTAGATGGATCTATTCACACCTCTGATCCTACGGTATAAGTGGTCCCGGATTGCGATCTATGGATTAGATCGTCCCAAGGACAAGTGAAAATAGATAGACTTTGGTGCACACTATCTCTCTCTTCGTATACCCTCGGTATTTCTGATTATTTTTATGCGAGAGAGAGCGCATCCCTTTTTATTGGAAAGGAAGGAGATAGGATGAGACCGGATGATCCGGTCTTCTCCCTATCCACTATCCAATATCAAATTCAAATTTGAAATCTCAACTGAATGAAAAAGGCTGGAAGAAGCCACCCACTAGTGATTGCTCACTAGTGCGCCCCACTGGCCTACGTCCAACAAATACTCTCTTAATTACATCATTTACTATGATGTAAATAAAAGCCATTGATAATGAACCCCGAGATGACAACTTTGAAGTTTGATATTCTAGTAGAAAAATAAAAAGGATAACAATCGTGTTAAAAGAGCTTCCCGATGATCCTACGCTAAGTGGGAGAACTCCACCATCGTTGACAACACTACAATTATTCATGATAATGGGAGCTTATGTCTAGAGATGCTTAGCTTAAGAAGAGCGGCTAAGGTAAAATTTTCAAAATTTTTTTGAAATCAACGGATAATGTTATACTCGCATTGTAGTAGATGAAAGCGAATGTTAATCCTACCAAGAAACACTTGCGTCATTAGTACTAGCTAGTAAATAGAAGGAATCTATTGATGAGATTTTCAACTAGACGATAAAAATATATATATAAGAACTAGTTGAACTACCATTGGAGAAAAATAATATAGGTAGCAAATAAATATGAAAAATAAAATGAAGGCTTAGCGACAATATTGACAAGTTTAAAGTCAGATTTGTTGCAAAGCGATTTTCCAGATTTAAGAGCCTAGATTATGAGAAAACTTTCTCTGTTATAGTGAATTTCACTTACACTAAGATAATCTTAGTCATCAACACACACATGAATTTAGAATTATTTCATATGTACATGAAGATTACATTTTTTTAATGGTAACTAAGATCAAGAAATCTACGTATCTCGATCCACAGGTTATGAGGCCAAGGGTCACGAGAATAAAATATGCTAATCAAACAAATCGATAAATGAGCTGAAACAATCTCTGTCTATCTTATATAAAGTTCCATTCATTTTTTACTGCTTTCAGATTTGTTATGAATGAAGAGGATCATCGTATATATGTGAAGATATCTAGAAAGAAGTTATTAATCCTACCATATGATATACTTCTCGCCAACAGTGATTTGGAGATGATAGATGCTACTAAGCATTTGGTTATCTTTGAATTTTAAGATGAAAGACAGGTGAAACAACCTGCATATTAGGCATCAAAATTGAACAAAATCATTTTATAAGGCTTATGGGCTTGTCTATGTAAACTTACATAAAAATATTCTTGATCATTTTGGAATATTAGATCGCAAACTCTTGTAGTTATGCCAATGAAAAAGAGTCTCAAGTTGAGTAGGAGCACGTGTCATTTGGAGAAGGAGAAAATACATAATGTTTCTTGTGCTAACACAGTTGGCAACCTTATCTATGTTAATGACAATACCTACACATGTTGCATATTTATCCTTTATATTGAATTCTTTTTTTTTTTTTTTGTATTGAAATGTTAAAATTAACTAATTAGTTCAACATGCAAGATGATTTTGAAGTCTAAATTAAATATGTGCATAAATGTGTCAGATTAAATCTCAAAAGAATTAAAATGGAGAAATTGATGAATTGAGGATTAAAGTGAAGAGTTGACATGCCAAAGATTCGAGGAAACCAAGTACCAAACTAAAGAAATCAATTGAAGATCAAATACTCTTGAATTGGGAAAAAACAATAGAGTTCGATCGCTAAAGTAGAGGGTTCGATAGATCGACAAACCTTCGAGCGGTCTCGATATCGAGGAAATTTGGATTTTCAAGTTGAACTCTCTGGATAATTTTTGAAAAGTTTGATTGATCGAAGGTGGGAGTTCAATCGATCGATATTGGAACGGATTTTTGAACTGACTCGTTGGACGTTTTTGGGTATCTACATTGATCGATTAACTATGCGTGTAAGTGCTGAAAGTGCGTATTTTCTCAAGTCGGTGTGAAATTTTCCTATATAAGTAAGCATTTCTAGGCTGTTTCAAACACAAATTTGGTCTGGGGAGAGAGACTAAGTGAAGGCGAAGCTTCTTCGTTGTTGTTCTTCCTCCTCAATCCTTCAGTCTAGTTTATTTTTATTTGTTTTGTTTTAAGATGTTATCCATACTAGGCTAATCTCTTAGCTAAGGTTAATGGATGAGCCTCTTAATGAATTCTTTTATTTAATTCATTTTAATTCAAGTTTATGAATTTCTAATGTTGGACTGTGATTGTGTTGATTGAATTTCTAGTTTGATGAAGGAATTGATCTATTGTTAACTTCGAGTACAATAGATACTTTTAATTCCCTATGATCAATTACCTAGATCTTCATGAGAGATTAATCTATCTCTATCATATATCTTGATTTGATATATTTATTAAATTTACAGAATTATTATAACACCCCACACCTCTGGTACACGGGTGTTACCATTTAAAACTTACATCAATGGGGTCTAGAATCGATTAATAACAACTTGAACCCAACATATGCAGGATGGAGTTTCGAGTCGTCATTGAAGCCATCCATCAAAGGCCCTGGGAGCTGGGTTGAAGCCTACAATAGATGCGAGGTATGCCTAACCAAACTTTCCCAACTTAAGACAGCTTTCAATTAATTGAGACATAGAACAATGCACTAATGATTGGCCTTCGAAGACTAGTAAATAGCCAACCAAATACCCATTACGTCTTAAGTTCCCGTTTGGACATTAAAATAAAACATTGGACCAATCCAACCGTGGGTTGGAGTATATTGGCCATAGATAGGGTCTACCTTGTGATTTAGGCATTACTTAGCGACATGCCCTAGCTTCCCATAAACGTAGTGTTGAACCTTTGGCTTGTCAAGAGACAGTTCTCTTTTGCCTTATGCTAGTGTTGTTGTCTTCTTACTTCAACTGATTATGGCAATTTTTAAATGCGGGTTTATACCTTTTACTCCCCCATCTCTTCGCTTTACCCTGGCTCAGCAACGATCACAATAGCAAAAACATTATTCCGTTGTTGACTCCAAATGACTTATTAAATTTGTGAGATCGTCTTGATACAATTGTTATACAGAAGTTTGTTCTCCATGGACTCCCATAGGTATGGTAGAATCCTAAACACAACTTGAATCTTCTTCTTGTTATAAGTGAGTGACTGCTATGCTTCTATAAAATCAGATGATTTAAGTGTACGTAATGCTAAAAATAGTGTATTTGGCCAAAGTGTTCTCATATTAGTGGGTTCGATAAATTTATAAATTTAATTTTCATTTATATATGCCATGTGTACCATTTTCTATGTGCCTGCATAGTTAAGTGTCATACAATAACTTCCCTTAATTAACATACATTCATTGTAACATGAGTTTCCCATGACACAAAGATTGTGGAGATCGTTGCAATGTTCATGTAAAATCCAACCCATCCATTAATTTCGCTAGCTCATGCTACAATGAGAGCTAAAAAATGAACCAAATGTTAAAGTCAAGTGGGACACAACACAAGAAATTTTGGGGATGAGTACACACCACTAAAACCTTGTTAGGAATCAAAGTAGTTTTGGATTAAACTGATATTTGTTTCTTCCCGTCATTCTAATGAGAATCAGCTTAGGAACCTATGGATGTCATATAAACATCACAGGAAGCCCGTGAAGATTTCCATGGTGGGTGCTTCCAATCCCCACTATTTCCTATGTTGTGGCCCACTTTGTCTTGGATCTGCTTCCGTTTTTTAAGTTATCATTCTAACATGAGCAAGAGAAATTGATGGGCACATTAGATTTTACGTAGACCTTGCATGGGCCCCACAGAGCTTTATATTGCCAAAAACTTGCGTCCCATCTAGGAAATGGAAACTGTCTCCCATGTGACTGTTGAGTAGAGCTGTACACGAACTTAGTTAGCTTGGTTAACTTGCTCAACTTGAGTCGAAAAAGCTTGAATCGACTCGGTCCGAAATTGAGTTCAAGCTGAGTTGAGCTGATTTTTGGAGCTCGAAAAATTTTCGAGCCAAGTTCAAGTTCGTCCGAGCTCGGATCGAACTCTAACTCAAATCGAACTTGGATCGAACCAGTTCGGTGACTCGATTATTTTGATATTGATGTTACTCACCAAATGTTTGATGAAATTACTCATTGAAGTGTCGGCTGGTGGCGAAGAAGGTATGGATATGAAACAAATACTCTTGTATCTTGATTTTGATGTCGCCTACTGAGTGCTTGATGAAATACCTGTAAACTATTGTTGCTATTATACATATGGTGATAAATTGAAGGTATACTCTATGTGTTTGAAAAAATGCTGCGTAGGCTCGAACTTGGCCCGAGCTGCTGACCGAACCGAGCCGAGTTGGCCAATCAAGCTCGAGGACCAAGCCGAGTTGAGTTTGCGCCGGGGTCAGCTAGTGGCCGAGCCAAGTCGAGCTGTGCCAAGCAAGACTCGGTTCAACTTGTGTACAACTCTACTATTGAGGCTAGAGGTACAACTTGGTCAGGTTGTATCAAGTTGAAGAACAACTAGAGCTTAACCCAACCTCAAGAAGACCCAAACTGCAACCGAACCCAACCTAAATTTCAACCCAAGGTACTCAACCCAACCTAGCCCAATTTGAACACAACTTAACCCAACCCAAATACATGTGCATATTTCTAACTCAACATAACACAACCTCAATTTGCTCACCCCGGACCTACCTCATTCCAATTCAAATAGGGTCCGAGATTTTTACCCTGATCCCAACCCGGGGACCTTACAACCCAACCCAACCCGACAAGATCTTATGTTGGGTCAATCAGGTTAGTGACCCGAACCCAAGTTGCCGCACTAGCTGGGACAGGGTCACAACACCCTAACAAAACCTTCAACTAACTGTAACCACATGGTGTCTATGAAAAGAAATCCTGTAACCTCACAAGACTAGCTATGACCAGTGGGCCATTCCCATCATCGTTCTTTCCATTCAAACTCTTACCACTACTGCTAGGCGATGATAAAATTCTCCTAGATATTTAATCGTGTTATGGTCGTCCCTCTTAGGACCCATGAAATGGATGGTTCACAATATTCCAAGAAATTTTCGAGAATGATAAGCAATCCGGAGGAGGCCCACATCAAATAAATCTAGCTGGTGATTGGAACTAAGTTTTATTTTTCCGTATCCTGTTGATTGGATGGATAGGATCGTCCGGTTAGATTGCTTCTTCAGTTGTGACCGTACACAACTGTCGGTTGTAATGATTGTTCACTGCAGATTACGAACAATAGGGCCCCACATGCCCCCAAAGCAACTAACTGTGTCATAATCCATAGTACAACTAGTTGGGTTATATCTAATGGTCCGCTTCGATGGCAAGGATCTGCCTCTGATAGGGAGTGCGGGCCACTGATAAACGGTTCAGATCACCATGCATGAATTTACGTGGCTGGAGGGAGGTGCGGACATTGCAAGGGGGATTAAAATATTCGAACCGGGTTTGCCTTATTGCACGTAGCTTTGGTGGCGTGGCTTATTTTCACCAACTACAGATATAGACGTGGCAACCGTCCAATCAATCTAGACCATCAAATCATGATCCAACCGTAAAGGAAGAAAAAACTGAAAAATCACACCAATCAATTGATCTTAACCATCACTTCTTTCCAGCTTGAGTTCAGACGGCTAATAGCTGTTTTTCGTCCGTTCATTTCCCCAAAACTGACATTTTTTATCCTCCGATCAATTTCGACGTTCTAAACTATGCCCCATCCACACGGCCAGAGTTTTGGCGGCTAGGATAGATTTAAATTTTCCCACGGTAGAATAAATGATGTGCCTGTCATGAACTGCGAAGGAGTTCATCTCTCCACTTGTGCATGTGTTGGGGGCCTTATACAAAACCTTAGGATCTAGCCTCCCGAAACAAACCAAAATTATGGAATAACAAAGCAATGAAATAAATCAAAGCATAAATCACACCCCATAAGAGATTTTTATGTGGAAAACCCTCAAAGAGGTAAAAACCACGGGATCTCATCCAGATCAACAATCCACTATGAAGTAAAACATTACGACCTTCTTCACTCATGCAGGAGTGGATAAATAATGAAATAATAAAAGAAAAACAAAGAGATCTAACCGATTACAAGGACGTAGAAGCATTGAGATATAAATTGCACAGTAGATAACCTCCACGAGCATAACCTCCTTTCTACAAGCTTCCTCTCTCTCTTTCTCTCTTTCTCTCATACCTTTGATAGCCCTCTTGTGTTTTTCATGTATATAGAAAAACCCTAAGAACCCCTATTTATAGTTTTAGGAAACTCTTTTCCGCATCCCAGTTGCGAAAGGACTAAAAAATCCGCAATTCGCACAAAATTGCGGAACAAATCTGCGTAACCTCGACTGGTCGAGTGGATCCCTCGACCGGTCGAGCGGTACCTTCGACCGGTCAAGCACATCCCACGCCCGGTTGAGTACCTTAGAAATCCAAAACCTTAACTCGCTGGACTTTGAGTCGAGCCCTACTCGACTGGTCGTGCACCAGCCCTCACCCGGTCATGTAAGGCTCACGACCGGTCGAGCACGAGGAAAAAACTCCATCAAATCTCTCCCTTTTTGACCCAAGGGGATTTACCTTCTTCAAGTTAGCCTGGTTTCTACAAACCTCAAACTTGCCCTTGAGCAAAGCCTTGGTCATCATGTCTGACCCATTATCGTCTGTGTGGACCTTCTCAAGCTATAACACCTTCTGTTCCAAAGTATCCCTGATCCAATGATACCGAATCTCTATGTGCTTTGACTTGGAATGCTGACTTGGATTCTTGCTCAAGTATATAACACTCTGACTATCGCAATAGACCACGTGCTCCTCCTGCTTCTGGATAAATTCCTGTAAGAACCTCTTCATTCAAAGCATCTCTTTACATGCCTTTGTGACTACAATGTACTCGGTCTCTGTTGTCGACAATGCTACTACCTTCTGTAACTTGCGCTGCCAAGAAACCGCTTCCCTTACAAACGTGAACATGAACCCCGAGGTAGACTTCCTAGAGTCTATGTCGTCTACCATATCAGCATCTGTGTAGCCCTCTAGCATAGGTTTACCGTCACCATAGCATAGGCTCAACCTGGATGAGCCTCTTAGATACCGCAGTATCCACTTAACCGCTGCCCAATGTTCTTTGCCAAGATTGACAAGATACCGGCTGACAACACCAACCGCATATGCTATGTCTGGGCGTGTACACACCATAACATACATCAAACTTCTTACAGTTGACGCGTAGGGTATCATCTGCATCTCTTCCACCTCTGCCTTTGTCTTGGGACACTGTTTGTCGCTCCATCTGAAGTGACCATCCAGTGAAGTACTGACTGGCTTCGCATCATTCATATTGAACCGATCTAGGATTTTTTCAATATACTGCTCTTGTGACAGTCAAAGCTTCATGCTGCTTCTATCACGGGTTATCTCCATTCTTAGGATCTGTCTAGCCGGGCCCAAGTCTTTCATCACAAAAGACTTGCCCAACTCGTGTTTCAGCTTGTCGATCTTCTTGATGTTTTTTTCCATGATAAGCATGTCATCAACGTATAACAGCAGAACTAAAAAATCACCATCTGAGAACTTGCGCGTGAACACACAGTGGTCCGACTCCGTTCTGTCATACTCATGCTTCAACATAAACGAGTCGAACTTCTTGTACCATTGTCGTGGAGCTTATTTCAGCCCATACAAGCTCTTCCTCAGCCTACACACCATATGCTCTTTGCCTTTGACTTCTAACCCCTCTGGTTGGTGCGTGTAGATCTCTTCTTCCAGGTCACTATGAAGGAAGGCAGTTTTAACATCTAATTGATCTATCTCCAGATCCATGCTAGCCGCCAACCCAAGCAACACCCGTATGGATGTCATCTTTACCACTGGTGGGAATATCTCCTCGAAGTTTATACCTTTCCTCTGACCGAACCCTTTCACTACAAGTCTGGCCTTGAACCTAGTCTGTGAATTCTTCTGCTCAATCTTCTTTCTAAACACTCACTTGTTGCTCAGAGCTTTTTTGCCCTTAGGCAGTTTCACCATGTTATAGGTGTGGTTCTTATGCAAGGATTCCATCTCCTCTTGCATAGCTTTCAACCACTCCCCCTTATGCTTGTCGCCTAGGGCCTCAGAATAATCTTCTGACTCTCTCCCATCAGTCAGCATAATGTACTCATGCGGCGAGTACCTCTTGGACGGCTGTCTGTCCCTAGATGACCTCCTCACCTGTGGCTCAATCGATGGATCAAGTGGGGGCTGCTCCCCAGGTCCATCTTGAGAAGAAATTCCCTCGTCCTCTGCACCTTGTTGTACTCCCCCATCATCAGGCACCACGGGAGGAATAATCGAATCCATGTCCTCTAGCTCACCTGAACTAGGTTGGTTCTTCTCTGGCTTACCAATGTCTTCTATACACTAATATTTAAAGAAAACCACAACTCTGCTCCTGACGAGCTTTCTCTCAGTCGAATCCCACAATCTGTAACCGAACTTTTCATCACTGTACCCCAAGAACACACACTGCCTGATCTTCATATCGAGCTTGGACCTCTCGTCCTTTGGTACGTGAACGGATGCCCTGCATCCAAACACCCTGAGATAACTGTATGATGGATCTTGTCCAGTCCACACCTTCTCAGGCACTTCTCCTTTCAACGGGGCTGATGGAGATCTGTATATCAGATACACCGCCGTGTGCATTGCTTCTCCCCAGAACGTCTTTGGCAAGTTCGCATGGGATAACATGCATCTGATTCTCTCTACAATAGTGCGATTCATTCGCTCAGCTACACCATTATGCTGGGGGGTCTTGGGAACCGTCTGTTCATGCCGTATACCCAAGGACTTACAATACTCATGGAAGTCACTAATGTATTCACCACCATTGTCAGTGCGGATGCACTTCAATGATCTACCTGTCTCTCTCTCGACCATAGCATGAAACAATTTAAATACACCAAAGACCTCGTCCTTGGATTTCGAAGCATAAACCCAAACCATCCTAGATGCATCATCTATAAAAGTGACAAAATACAATGCCTCACCCAAGGTTTTTGTTCTCATAGGACCACAAACATTAGAATAAACCAAATATAATGCACGCACTTTATTAACATGAGAAGCAGATTTAATAAATGAAACTCTATGTTGTTTCCCTGATAAACAATCAAGACAGGTTTTGAGAGGTGTACCTGTCACGTCTGGAAGGAGTCTCTTCCTCGCTAGTAGATGAAGCCCTTTTTCACTCATGTAGCCTAGACGCCTGTGCCACATGTCAATAGTTGAATCTTCCGCTGCATTCAACCCACCCTTACAACACTGACACTTGCTTTGTAAAGGGTGCAACGCTTCTTTCCTCTGGCTGCGATCAATGAACCCTTGATGAGTTTCCAGCGCCCACCAACAAACCGGCTTTCATAGCCATCATCATCCAACTTTCCCGTCGACATCAAGTTGAGGCGAAGGTCTGGGATATGCCTCACATCCCTGAGAACTAATGTGCAGCCCACATCGCTCTTCACACAAATATCACTGACCCCTACGATCTTCGATACACCAGAATTTTTCATCTTCACGGTCCCATAGTCACTTGACTTATAGCTTGTGAAGAAGTCCCTGTGTGGAGTCGCATGAAAAGAAGCTCCCGAGTCTATCACCCAGTCGGTGTCCTGACTCGTAGTCGTGAGACATACATCGTGATCTGCTAAAAGAATAACTATAACGTCGTCATCTGAGGCGACCGCAGTGGAATTTGATTCATCTTCCTTCTCCCTTCCTTTTCCTTTCTTATCGTTCTTCTTACCACGACATTCATGCTTGTAGTGGCCCTTCTTGCGACAATTTCAATAATCAACATTTTTCATATTACTTGACTTGTCTCTTGATTTATCTCGGGTCTTATCGCCCTTCCTGTTTTTTCATCTCCCTTGTTCCTGTGTCACAAGGCCCTCTTGTTGAGTAGACCCCTGAGACTTCCTCTTTGTCTCCTCATTGAAGAGACAACTGGTTACATGTTCAATGGATATCTTTCCGTCTAGCACAGAGTTACTTAGAGACACCACCAATGTCTCCCAACTGTTAGGCAATGAACTAAGCAATAGCAAAGCCTGCAATTCATCATCCAGGACCATCTTCATAGAGGAGAGTTGGTTCACTATATTGCTGACCTCATTCATGTGCTCGCCCACAGAACTATCATCTTTGAATTTGAGATTCCCTTATCAGAAAAATCTTATTACCGGCTATCTTCCTCTCATACAGCCCTTCCAACTTCAGTCATAGGTTAGCGGCTGAGGTCTCTGTAGACACATGGTGGAATACAGAATCATCCAACCATTGTCTAATAAACCCCATCGCCTTCCGGTCCATCTTCTTCTAATCATCATTAGACATATCTTTGGATTTTGCTGATATGCCTAAAATTGGAGAATATAGGTCATTGCAATAAAGTAAGTCCTCCATCTTAGCCTTCCATATGGTCCAGTTAGAACCATTGAGGTTGATCATCCTTGATGAGCTACCTTCCAAAATTCAAAACCGATCTTACCCGTTCAATGAACCTAGCTCTGATACCACTTTGTTGGGGGCCTTGCACAAAACCTTAGGATCTAGCCTCCTGAAACAAACCAGAATTATGGAATAATAAAGCAATGAAATAAATCGAAGCATAAACCACACCACACAAGAGATTTTTACGTGGAAAACTCTCAAAGAGGTAAAAACCACGGGACCTCGTCCAGATCAACAATCCACTATGAAGTAGAACGTTACGACCTTCTTCACTCACGCAGGAGTGGATAAACAATGAGACAATGAGATAATAAAAGAAAAACGGAGAGATCTAATCGATTACAAGGACGTAGAAGCGCTAAGATATAAATTGCACAGTAGATAACCTCCACGAGCATAACCTCCCTTTTACAAGCTTCCTCTATCTCTTTCTCTCTTTCTCTCACACCTTTAATAGCCCTCTTATGTTTTTCATGTATATAGAAAAACCCTAAGAATCCCTATTTATAGTTTTAGGAAACTCCTTTCTGCATCCCAGTTGCAAAAGGACTAAAAAATCCGCAATCCGCACAAAATTGCGGAACGAATCTGCGTAACCTCGACTGGACGAGTGGATCCCTCAACCGGTTAAGCGACACCTTCGACCGGTCGAGCACATCCCACGACCGGTCGAGTACCTCGAAAATCCAAAACCTCAACTCGCTGGACTTTAAGTCAAGCCCTGCTCGACTGGTTGTACACCAACCCTCGACCGGTCGTGTAAGGCTCACGACCGGTCGAGCACGGGAAAAAACCCCATCAGCATGTACCGACGTGTGCTTGCACTGATATCCAAGCTGCTCATCCAGTGGGCCCTGTGGGGATAAATATAAAGCCCGAAAATTGAAATCGGATTGCGTACTAAGTTACTCGCTCTTATCATACCGAGTAAACTTAGTTGGGCCCACCTTGAACATACGTGGTATATCCACGCCGTCCACTTGTTTTTCCATCTAATTTAAGGGGTTAACCCCAAAATTAAAGCATATCCAAAGATCAAGTCTATCATACCATAGGAAACAGGGAAGGGGATTGGCTGGTGTACCACACACTAGCTATATAGTTGGTGTAGACACGTGTCACGCCAACACTAGCGCCAGTGCTCCTTGAGTTCCATTTTGTAGGAACGGTTCCAAGGAGATCAAAGTTACATGGCCCCACAATGATGTATTTATTATATCCACACCATTCATCCATTTTTCGAGATCATTTTAGAGGATTAGAAAGAAATGAATTATTATTCAAAGCTCAAATGGACCATACCAAAAATAGCAGCAAGGGTAATGATTTTCATCTTAAAAAAATTCGTAGCCCCTCATAACGTTTATTTTCCATCCAATCTGGATGAATATGATAAACAAATTTTATATTGATCTAAAACTTCCGTGACCCCAAAAAGGGTTTCAATGGTAGACATTCAATCTCCAACTGCTTTTTGCGATGTGGTTCACTTGATCTTTAGATCTATCTTATTTTTTTGGCTCAAGCCTTAAGACAAGATTGTCAAATGGAAGGACGGTTTGGATATAACACATATCTCATGATGGGACCTATGGAACTTGCTGACATCAATTCAACAGCTATACAACTGGTGTATGGTACGCCAACCAATCCGCTTCCAAAAAATAACAAGAATAATGATTTCCACCATTGAAACCTGTTTATGCCTTACAGTGATATTTATTTGTTATCAAACCTGTTCATAAGATCATACATGCACGAAGGTAAAACAAAAATATAAGTTGGATGCTAAACTTCTATAGATGCTAAAAAAATGTCCACGGTGGACATTCTATTCAAATGTTTCTTGTAGTATAGTTCATTCGAAGTTTTATTTTTTTAGGTCAAACCCAAAAATTATTGAGTAAAATGAATGAACCAAGTGAATAACATACATATAATCACGGTGAACATCACGAAAGTTTACTCAGTATAGTTAGTTACTCAGGGCTCAATCCGCTTCCCTGAAAATCAGGCAAGATACCGTGAACGGTTGACCATTTCTAATCATCCATCATTTCCAACCTATAGTGTAGGGACGCGGAGTGGCTGCCAACTATATAGCCTATATAGCTGGTGTATGCACGCGTCGTGCGAAGACGAACACAGATACTGTTCGAGCTCCGAGTTGTACGGACAGTTCAAAGGAGATCAAAGTTGCATGGCCCCAAAAGGATGTACTTATTATATCCACACTGTTCATCCAGTTTTAGAGATCATTTTAGTACATGAGCCAAAAATTGAACCATATCCAAAGGTCAACTGAACCACACACAAATAGCAGCGCGATAATGATTTTCACCATTAAAACATTCGTAGGTCCCACTATAACGTTTATTTTCCATCAAATCTGTTCATAAGGTCATGAAGACCAGGATCAAGAGGAAAAACAAATATCATATTGATCCAAAACTTCAGTGACTCCAAAAGGGTTTCAATGGTAGGCGTTCAATGCCCACTGCCTTTTTCAGTGTGGTCCAATTGATCTTAAAACTGTCTTATTTTTCTTATCAAGCTTTAAGATAAGCTTGTAACATGGATGGGCGGTTTGGATATAACACATACCTCATGATGGGACCCACAGAACTTGATGACGTCAATACATCAGCTATATCACTGGCGTGTGGTACATCAGCTAATCCGCTTACATGGTGTACTTTCCTACTGGGTGCCACTAAAAAAGTTCCATCGGTTCAATCCATCCATTTTTTCAGCTCATTTTAGGGCAGATTCAGGTTTTAGGACCATACTGCAAGGAAAAGTGTTGATTGAACGCCTGGGACTACACAATTTTTGGATCAAGCTTATATTCGTGTTTTCCATGGATAGCATTGTTTACTGTGGTGTGGTCCACTTGAGATTTGGATCTGCTCATTTTGGGCCCATACCATAAAATGATATAGGAAAAGGGATAGAGGGCGTGGATCAAATAAATACATCATGGTGGGCCCACAGCTTTTCTCCAGTAGCACTTAGCTTTGACCTTGGTGCTGTGGGCTACACTACGCAATCCGAGTCGTGTGTGAATCAGCCAGGAAATCGACAAGGTAGGGCCCGCCCGACGGGCGGCTGGGATCTCGTGCACGTACCGCAAAATGGTTCATGCAACCAAAATGAGAAAATGCGCGCGTGTAATTACAAAATCCACTCCTTAAGACTACTATACATAACCCCTAAAACCCTTCAACGCCTCCTACATAAATATCATCCTCCTCCAAAACCCTTTTTGAGGTTTTTCTTTCTTACAGCCTCCATTTCTCTCCTTCCAAAACCCTAAAACACTCTCTCTCTCTAACTAAACCGAGATGAATTTTCTCTTCCGAAAATGTCCTTCTATCCCATCCAAACGCACCCTCTCCTCTCTCATCTCCATCCAATCATTCCGTCTCTCTCTGTCCCCTTCTCTATCGGAATCCGTTACATGTACTAACGCCGTTACCAGCGACGAAACACGACCGTCCGATCATCTCAGAGCTGCTTCGGAGAAGCTGTGGTTGGGTGGTTCCCATGGCAGGGGATTCCATATCTCGGCTGGGCCACTGGGATTCAAGGCGTCGGATGTTGTTCGGGCGCAGTACGCAGTCGACGATTTCTCGGACGAGGAGAGGGCGGGGGATGCGGGGAAGAAGGCCGGCAACGCTGACGAAGGGCTTGAAATAGCAAAGCTCGGGATCTCCGACGATATTGTCAAAGCTCTCGCCAAGAGAGGAATCACCAAGCTTTTTCCGATACAGGTGAGATTTTTAAATTCTAGATTGATTGTACCGTACTCTGGAAGTGCATTATGGATTATGTAAATGTCTTTATCTACTGTACACGTGGCACATGGATTCCAATCCACGCCATCAGAATTGTGGGCCCTATCATGGATGAGCTGTTTCTCAAAAGCCACACTCACTGAATGATCCTAACCATTTTATATTGCCTGTTGAACATGGACCATTGATCAATGAATGGCCACTGCTCAGATGGCTAGGAACTTCCACCGAGTAAATTTTAGGAAATGCCACATCCACGGTGGGGCCATCTATCTGAGCAGCCTGGATTAAGCTGGCACGTGTGTGTGTGCCAAGCGTACGGCTGTAGGAGTGTGTATAACGAGTGACGTTTCGTATATTATGGTGCTGATTTCATAACAGAGAACTTCTTCATGGAAATTTGAAACTCAGGCATGAGTAAGTCACCTCTCTTAAAATGGTTGTGCTTTGGTTTTTGATAAGACAAAGTGTAATCTTTTGGCAGTGCTGCCATTATATTCCTGTCAGCCAACTGAATTGCTAGCCTCAGAATAGGGATTGTAATTGTAGGAATTATTTGATATTCTTGTTGACCATGATGATCAATGTGCATGCTGCAACAATGTACACATGGTATGTGCACAATTGAAACCATCCAAATTGTGGGCTCTGTTGTGGATCCCGCCTGACCTAAATATAACATAGCATGGATGGTACTAACTGTCCGATTAGCGACCATCAATGTTCGAAATATCAGTATCGCGCAATGTATCGCATCCTTGGGATACAGATACGTATCGGTTATTGCACGGGATATATCGTTTGTATCGCATAATTTATTACACTTTTTGGGAAACATGGGAAACATTGGGAAAATGGTTGAATTTGTCAATGAAACTTCAGGGATTATTAAAAAAGATCTTAATACACATTTTTCAATCATATACAACTATATTCAAGATCCACCCCCTGTCCATCCATTTTTCCATATCATTTCAAGACATTATGCAAAAAATAAAATAGATCCAATAATCAGGTAAAAGATACCATAGGAAACAATGGTGATTGAACATTAGTGGGCCACAAAAGTTTTGCACTTAAATACGCTCTTATAGTATTGAATAAACTCTGTTGGGCCCACCGTGAATGTACATGGTTTATCCATGTCGTCCATCCATTTTTCTAGCTCATTCTAGGGTTGAGCACAAATTTGAAACATATCCAAAGCTCAAATGGACCATACAAAACAGTAGGAATAATGATTTCCACCGTTGAAACCTTCCTAGGACCTACAGTGATGTTTATTTTTCATCTAACATGTTCATAAAATCACAAAGACATGGATGAAGGAAAAGAACAACTATCAGCTTGATCCAAAGCTTCTTTGGCCCCAAGGATTTGTTAACGGTAAATGTTCATTTTGCACTGTTTTCTATGGTGTGGTCCACTTGAGCTTTGGATATGCTTCATTTTTAGGCTAAAACCATAAAATTATCTGGTAAAATGGATGGATGAAGTGGATAAAATACATGAATTATAATGGGCCCCACAAAGTTTACATGAATTATAATGGCCCCACGAATATTTCAAGTGTTAACGTTCAATCCTCACATTTTCAGCGCGCACTTGAGTATCAGATCCTGCTCATTTTTGACCCCATGTCCTAAAATGATCTCACAAAACAGATCGACGGAGTGGATTCCTCGCAAACATCATAGTGGGCCCCACCTAAGGTTCCAATAGCAGGAACTTCCTTGGAAAGGCTTTAACAGGAAATCTGTGTCCGGCACTAAAGCTGCTCAAGCTTGAGCTGTACGAACATTTCAATATTACATGGCCCCACAATAATGTATTTATTATATCTATACCGTTCATGCATTTGGAGAAATCATTTTAGATCATGAAATAAAAAATGAGTCATATCCAAAGCTCAAGTGGACCACACCACAAATAACAATGGGGATTGATTGTCACCGTTAAAACATTCGTAGGGCCCACCATAACGTTTATTTTCCATCCAATCTGTTAATTTGGTCACACAGACTTGGATGAAGAGGAAAAATAAATATCATATTGATCCAAAACTTCTGTGACCCCCAAAAGGGTTTCAATGGTAGACGTTCAATCTCCCACTGCTGTTTGCAGTGTGGTCCACTTGAAATCTGGATTTGTCTTATTTTTCGGCTCAAGCCTTACGAAGAGCTCGCCAAATGGAAGAACGGTCTAGATATAACACATAGCTCATGGTGGGACCCACAGAACTTTGTGACGTCAACACACCAACTCAGTCGTGTGTGGTACGGTACTCCTTTCCTTAAAAAGGGTGGGTTCGACAGATTTCTCTTCAAAATCGGAGATTTTATCTGCCGTAACCCTCTTCTTTTTTTTTTTTTTAAAGCAGAGAGGGTTCCGGAAGGCCGGAACCCTAAAATTTCACCCATATCTCAAGTATCGGCGAGGATTTCAACAGATTTCTCTTCAAAATCGGAGATTTTATCTGCCGTAACTTGCTTTGATTCGAATGGCCCACCAAACGGAAGCTTCCGATCATGGTGATCTCTTCTACGGGTATCGAAATCCATCATTTGTTTTTTTTTTTCCCCCCGTTTTTGTGGATAATGACGCTATCCCGAACGATATTTGGCCCTTTTTTTTTAATAAACTTTTTGGTATCTTTCGAAGGATATCGTATTGCTGGACTGCGATACCGATAATATCGGCCGATATATCGGCCGGTAGTATCGATATTTCGAACACTGGCGACCATCAAGTGGATGGCTAACATGAAGCATCATTAATGGTCCAAATTTAGCAAAGTGTATGTTGACTAACCAGCATCATTAATATTGTCTAGTCAATCCAATGTTGGGTCTATGCCCCATCTAAAATGCAGCACATGATTTGGATGGTTTGGATTGGGGCATAAGTGCGTGGATGGTTGTACTTTGCCTGAGTGTTATGTTTTCTCTATGTAGATGTTTGTGTAATTTGGGCACAATGTTTCTATAATTAAAAAGTTGGGAATTTTGGACACTGGTGTTACAAAGATTTTGTAGTGTCCAGGTAACATAGTACAGATGCAAACGGTTACAGGTTATTGAAAATTTAGCATAAATTATGATCAAATTATCACTGGGAAATAGGGAGTTGTAGAAATTTTTATACAACTTTAGTTATTTGAACGATCATATGGCTCCTTTGGTGGAAAAAAAACTCCTCTGATGCCACTGGTGGAGAGAATTTAATCCAACAATTTGTTCTGTTCAACAGCGCCCTTCCCATTAAACGAATGATTTGATTGGCTGGCCAAACTTTGGTGGGAGGACGGTTGATATACTTGGATGTCCAGATTGCAACTATAAAAATCTCTTCTTTTCTTTTTTCATTTTGTTGGCGGAAACTTGTATATGGTTGGTCGCGTGTTCTCTGTTTCCTTTTTGGTCCCCAGTTAATAAATTCTTTGTTATCTTTCAAAAAAAAAAAAAAACTTGTATATGGTTGGCTTACAAACAGGTACCTACCTAATGCTTACATGGTGGTGGAAGTTGCAAGTTGCAACTGCTGATTGCCTTCTTTACAATTATGGTCTTGTGGTTTTGCATGATTGTTCTTATTCATGTTTTTTCTACTACTGTTTTAGATATTATAAGCTTATATCATAAAACGCCCTGCTTTTCCACAATAAGATTTGATGCTGTTGATGGTTGTCTTTCTTTGTTGGTCTTAACATCTCGAGTTCAATTTGAAACTTTTTCCAATCACAGTAACTGGGAAAAAAATCGTAATGTTTCGGATGTGTTGGTCAGGTGTAGTAATCTTCGGGACTTGATTTCTATCATGGGAGTGTCCTGTTCTTGTATCCTTGTCGGTTCCCATTATCCTCTGTCTTAATGGATAATTGTTTGATATTTTCACTAATAGATCATTATTGATAAAAAGAGAAAAAATTAGTTCCATCTCATTATTGGGGCTACAAATGCACCCTAAGTCCAATACTTCTTTATTGGTGTTAATATTTCTAGTTTGATTTGAAACATTTTCAAATCACTGGAAGTGGCAAAATTTCATAATGTTTCATGTTCCAAGGGACTCAAATTCCATGGTGGCATGCTTGCTGAGTGTCCCATTATTCTCACTTTGTCATGTCCCACTATCCACCATCTTGATGGATAATTTTTTATTGTGATCTTTTTTATTAATAAATCCTGTTATTCATAGTGAAAATAAAACTTCGGTTCTATCTCAGTATCAGGCTATCAATGCATCGAAAATCTGGTACTTGATAAAATGGTTAAGTTTGCAGTTTATTCTTGAGCATTATGTAAATTTTCTGTCATATTGTGATTTTTCTGCGCTCTTTCTTTCAAGTGTAATCATGGTTGTTCTATGGTTGAAACTCTCAATATCCAGTTATCTGTATCTTAGTGAATGCTTGGGTCTGTTCTGTGTTGCAGAGAGCTGTGCTGGAACCAGCAATGCAGGGGCGTGACATGATAGGTCGGGCCAGAACTGGAACTGGAAAAACTCTAGCATTTGGAATCCCCATCATGGATAAAATCATTCAGTTCAATGCCAAGCATGGGTTTGTTAACTTTTATCATGCTGCTCTGGTTGCTGCAAAAATTTGAATTGTGCTTTATACTATTTTGACAACTAATACAATTGACAAAGAATATTGCAATTATATATGAGTTTCATATATGATTGACGAAGGACATGTTTATTGAGATTATGTGTTTTCATATTAATATCTGCAGGCGTGGAAGAAATCCTCTGGCCTTGGTATTGGCACCCACCAGAGAGCTTGCTCGTCAAGTTGAAAAGGAATTTAGAGAATCTGCCCCCAACTTAGATACAATCTGTGTATATGGGGGTGTGCCAATATCATCTCAAATGAATACACTAGATTATGGTGTCGATGTCGTTGTGGGCACACCTGGTCGCATTATTGATCTGATCAAAAGAGGTGCCTTAAATTTGTCAGAGGTGCAATTTGTCGTTCTTGATGAGGCTGATCAGATGCTTGCTGTGGGATTTGATGAAGATGTGGAGGTTATTTTGGACAAGTTACCTAAAAAACGCCAAGGCATGATGTTCTCAGCCACGATGCCGAGTTGGATAAGAAGGCTAACCCAGAAGCACCTAAAAGACCCATTAACTATTGATCTCGTGAGTATGCAAGTTTGTCGTGTATTTCCCCCTTCATATTATCATATACTAAAGGTGATATCATATGCTGTTTCTATCATTATGTGACATACCTTTGCCTGTTAGGAACTTCTGTTGCATCTGTATATAAGGCTGTCAACCAGTTGGGGCTGCATTGGTTTGGCTTGGATTTTGGCCCATTTACAGCCCTTACTGGATCAGGTGGCTCTCATTAAGTAAAGAAGTTAACCTAGGCATTTTATGGTTCATGGGAGACTGTTATGACCCTATTGTCTCTATAATAAGATCGCACCAGTCAAAATAAATAAATAAATAAATAATTGCAAACTGAAGTCTTGTATTCTCATGGTGGTATCATGTAACATGGTGAGCGTTGCTTTTACTTTTCACAGTGAATACTTCTTTAACTTCTGTATCTTTGTCGAGTTATTGTTGAACAACAACAACAAATACGAGAAGACACCATGGATGGGCATGCATCTTTTTATGAAAGGGAGTCAAAAGTGTAAAAAAAAAAGCACCAACAAACACAGTAGTTGGTTGAATCCCATCATTTTGGTTATCTTTCTCCAGTCATGAAAACATAAAAGAAAAGAAGAATACCAAGGATCTCATCATTTTGGCTTTGGATTCGTCATGCAATTTCTACACAACTGCTTTAGAGTAATTTACCTTTTGTATGAGTATAATTCCAAATGTAGGTGAAACTTGAACTAGTGGAATTCAGTAAGAGGGAATCCATAAAAAATGCTAATGCAGGGGCATTTTCACACTGAGCTTGAATGGGTGGCTTGTGGGATGTAGGGGCACACTCGGAGTGGGCGGCCCGTGTGAGGCGGGTGGCTCGTGTGAGGCGGATCCCATGTGATGTAAGGCCCACAAGGGGGTTCAGCTGAGGACCTAACCCATGGGATGTGGGGCTTGGGTTATGAGATAAAGGGATTGATTTGCCACGCTCTATCAGTTCGAGCTTTTATAACAAATGGTTAGTTGTCCTTTGTATCAAAGTGCTATCAGAGCAGGAGGTCTTGTGTTCGAGACTCCTCACTGGGGGTGATTAATGTAGGGGCATTTTCACACCAGGCTTAAGCCAAGGACCTTACCCATGAGATGTAGGGCCTGGGCTATGAGATAAAGGGATTGACTCGCCGCACTTTATTAGTCCGAGCTTTTAGAGCAAGTGGTTAGTTGTCCTGCATCAAATGCCTTTTCTTCTTTTTTCTTTTCCCTTTTTTTTTGTTGTTTAAGCTCTTTTCCGTAATTGAATGGATAATTCTGTCATAGCTCCATCAATTTTGGGGATTATTATTGTTCATGTTCTGTTACTATCTTTCTTAGTTTCCAATCCTTTTATGATTGTCATGAGCGTAACTTCTGGTTAACTTGCACTTCAGGTTGGTGATTCTGATCAGAAATTGGCTGATGGAATCACCCTGTACTCCATTGCATCAGACACATATGGGAAGCCATCAATTCTTGGACCTCTAATAACAGTATGTGCCCAACATCTCTCTCTCTCTCACACTCACATGCCCACCTGCACACATGCACAAACACAGTCAGCTTCATATCATAATATCTTCTAGCTCAATGCTTACACCATTGTGTTTGCTTTCACAAGTGTTAGAACAAATACATAAGTAACACTAATGGCTTTTTATGATCTATCCTTGTTCTCATTCTCGGCATCATACTTGTGATTGTTAGGAACATGCCAAAGGAGGGAAATGTATTGTCTTCACTCAAACGAAACGTGATGCTGATCGGTTGGCATATTCTATGGGCCGTAGTCATAAGTGTGAGCCTTTGCATGGAGACATCTCACAGAATCAGAGGGAAAAGACACTTGCGGGCTTCCGGGATGGACACTTCAACATATTAATTGCTACTGACGTTGCTGCCCGTGGGCTTGATGTTCCTAATGTTGATCTGGTGAGGGTCTTGCATTTACAGTTTTCAAATGACAGTCCTAATCTTGACAGTCTTTACTTTTTTAGTCGGTGAATGCAGAGGAATGTAACTGTACATATATATTCCTTTGAATTATTAGTACAATATGACATATATTTCTCCTGTGTCTAACCTTTCATTTCTGTTTGATATTTTTCTGTGCTCGAAAATGGAGTCTCAAAATTGTGTAGTTATGGACACTAGTTAAAGGCTGATACATCTTTGCTTCATTTTTATTTTCTAATTTTGTCGTAATTTGACAAAGCCTTGAAGGATGCAATGCCAATGTTGATGGTGTGGAGCATTGCAGTCATGAGTTTAATCAGGCAGTTTCTTTCATGCCTTGGCTAACAATTCTTGTGACTGATGATTGAGTCTACAGCAATTTGTGAGAAAATTATTTCTAATGGTTTTTTCTTTTTCTCATTTTCTCGTTTGTTCCTTATTGGCTGGACATTATTTATTTATTTATTAGTGTTTTTATCTGAAGATTGTACTTCAGCAGCTAGTTTATCTTTAATGGGCTTTAGCAGCTAGGAGAGATGCTCTCCTCTGAATTGTAGCACGGAGGGATCATTTTGTGAGCAGATTGAGTACCCCCCCACCATGATGTGCTGATGACATCCACTCCGACCATCAGATGCGTCACCCCATGTTAGGCCAGGGCCCAAAAAATAGGCCCATTTGTGATTCAGGTGGGCCAAACCAAGGGAAACAGTTGGGAGCGGTGCCCCATCCTTGATTTTTTATGGAGCCTACGGTGCTGTGTATGAGGAATCCAGACCTTTCAGCCTGTTCATCGGCCATGGATGAATGTGCGTGCAAACAATCAGGCCATTTACAAAAAGTGTGGGTATTCCCTTGTTTGGTGTTCCCTATCGTGTTGCCCATGTGAATCACAAATCGGCTTGATTTTTGGGCCCTAGGCCTAACATGGGGTGACAATTCTAGTGGTTGGGGTGGATGTCATTAGCACATCACGGTGGAAGCTACCCCAAGCTGCTTGCACGGTGCTTACAATTCACACGGGAGCATCTCTCTAGCAGCTAGTTTCTGATGATGTGTTGTTTTTATGATTTTCAATTCTTTCCTTTTGACCAGTAATTTTCATAAAGTAAATGGCAAGGTGTGTATACCTTGACTGACATGAATTGTTAATTGCACAGTGGTCTTATTTGCAATTCCCTCCATTGTTTTGTTACTTTTATCTGTTTGAGCCATTATACTTCTGTTCTATTGTTTGATTCTGATTTCTACCTTCTCTGTCAACTCAGGTAATACATTATGAGCTTCCAAACTCTTCAGAGATTTTTGTCCATAGATCAGGACGAACAGGACGTGCTGGTAAGAAAGGCAGCGCTATTCTCATTCATACTGAACAACAGACCAGGGCTGTTAGGGTCATTGAACAGGATGTTGGATGCAAGTTTAAAGAGGTATACCTGGGTTTCCACCATCATTTTCTTCATATATCCATCAACCTTACCTTTCTATATATATATATATATCCATTGCCCTTTCTTATTTTATAACAACCTAGTATATTATAAGTCAACCAATGTTGCTTTCTCTGAATCTTGAATGCATTGCTGGCACATTGGGCGATTTTTCAGTATCGTAGGTCAGTGATGCGAACCATCCGGAAATATGAAAATTCCCAGGAACCAAATATCGTGTATGCATGCTGATACGATTTTTTTGTGATATTTCACAAATATCTTGCAATATTTGTGATATTTCGACGGAAACTAACATAAATCAGCAAAAATTGGAATTTTTTTTTTTTTTTTTTGCCCTTTTTAAAGGGTTCTCTTTTTAGTTTGTTTTAACAACTCCAATTGAGTTGTTTTGCATCAAAATACAAATTCGGTATAGATATTGTGATCGGAGGGAGATTTTCAGAGCATATTTTTGTCCCACAACACATTGATTTGTTCCCTAAACAATGTAAAACTATTAGTACATTTTTATTTTATTTTTTTGTATTGGTTTGAGTTCTAAATTTGTAATCATGTGTCTTCTAACCTCGCCTGAGGTTTCACTGAAATTTCCAACACCTCCCAAAATTTCCCCAATGTTTCCCTTAGATTGCGTTCCCTTATGCGATACATTGATATTTCCTGATGTTTCCCACAATATATCTGTATCCCAAGGGTGCCATACATAGTGTACTACTGGTGCTTGTAGAACTGATCACAACAACCATGCATTTTAATTAAAAAGCTGTTCAGGCTAAAACCACCCTGGTTAGGAGTCGTGCTAAGTTCAAATGCATGGCTAAACAGGTCACAGTGCCAGCTTGTCACTTCTGTAGTAGTGCATTAGGTGCCCCCCATGTAGATGATCTGGATCGAAAATTAGCGCAAATAGATTGCTACTTGTGTATGTTGAATGTGGACAGTAAACTGTCATTGTTTCTAAACATGTGGCCCATGAAGGTATTCCGTAACGGTAACGGTGGCCATAATGGGCACCACCGTTACCTCTACGATATGGGTTGTAACGGTTGTTACAGGCCCCGTAACGGCCGCTACGGTCTCTTTTATTTATTTATTTATTTATTTATAATTATTGAAAGAAAAACTCGAAAAACCTGTATCTGCCCTGTAACATTGAAAAAAAAAAAAAAACCTGTATTTGGCCCATAATAGACCATTATGGGGCTGTTACAGCTTTACAGGGAGTGTAACGGGCCGTTAACGCGATTACATGCCATTTTGCCCATAACGGCCGTTACGACCCCGTAACATATAATGGTTGCGCCACTGTTACCTTTACGTAACAGCCTTTACAGCTCCATAACAGCCTTTATGGCACACCATGTGCCCATCTAATGAGTTGGCTAACCTAATTTTGAGCATACATGGTGGGGCCCACCTGCATGTAATGTGCGCATGTCTAGGTGTGTGTGGACTTAATGTTGCTCTTTGTGAAAAAAAAATGGAGCTTTTTTTTTAAGATGTCCTGCAAGTCATTTAGTGAGATTTGCTTGCTTCGTGACATGGACAGATCTAATCCCTTGTAAAAGGCAGTCGGTTATTTCCCAATTAATATATTTTTAGAGTAGTGGGTGTGATACTTTAGCTCTTTACCAATAATTGTTTGTTCACAATGCTTGTTGTAGCATTTGTCTCAAACTTCATGCTTGCGTTGCTTCCATTTTGAGATGTAATACCATACTCATGAATTTGTTAAAGTCTCTATATCCCATTGGTCTCTTAATTGAATTCGTTAGTGTATTCTGAATCTCTAATAGTCGGTCATGTAAAAGGGAAAAAAAGCATGAAAGTGGCCTGTTTCTATTTATCAAAAGAAATGAAGGCCGGTCTTGCTTTTCTTTCACCATTGTTAACCATGACTGTGCAGAGGAAGCTTTCAATGATCATCTTTACTATGCTCTTCGGTTTGTAGTTTTGGGATGCATGGACTGATGATCTCATTAATTTCCCTGTCGACCTTCAGCTCCCGAGGATCGCTGTCGAGGGTGGTAGTCGAGACATGTACGGTGACATGGGTGGTGGTGGTCGGTTTGGTTCCTTTGGAGGAGGCAGTCGTTCGAGTGATTCAGGTTTTGGTCGTTCTGGATTTGGTCGCTCTGGTGGCTTTGGTGGTTCATCAGGTCGTGCGGGTGGTGGATATGGTGAATCTGGGTCAGGCCGTTTTGGTTCGTTTGGCGGATCAAGTTCAGGCCGATCTGGTGGGTTTGGTGATTCTGGATCGGGCCGTTCTAGTGGATTCAGTGGTTCTGGGTTTAGCCGTTCTGGTGGTTTCGGCAACTCTGGTTCAGGGCGTGCTGGTGGTTTCGGCGACTCTGGTTCAAGGCGTTTTGGCAGTTTTGGGGACGATGGTTCAGGGAGGTCGAGTGGCTTTGGCAATTCCAGTTCAAGCCAGTCAGGTGGCTTTGCTAACTCTGGTTCGAGCCGTTTTGGTACTTTTGGTGGCTTTGGAGACAATGGTGCTGCTGATGATGATCAGAAGGCTGGGAGGAAATTCTTCTGATTTTATTTCAAGGTAAGTCCATCTTTCCTTACAATCAGGAGAATAGAAGAATTTGTTTATGCACATGAAAAACACTTGGATAATGAAAATTTCCAACATGGTTACACTTGTGTGCATGCATATAAAGCCAATGTCTTAAAGCCCAGACTAGAGGCTTACTCTTTTTCTTCGTCTTCTTTTTTGCACATGATAAACAACTCATATTGAAGGTGGGCCCCCACATGATGAATGGTCCACATCAAGGTGGGCCTACAATGCACAGTTCACGTCAAAATTGGGCCCCACATGATGGACAATGCACATCAAGTTGGTCCCACCTGATGGATGGTTCACATCAAAGGTGGGACCACATGATGGCACGTTAACATCAAAGGTGGGCCCACAAGATGAACGATCCATATTGAAGGTTGGTCCCACATGATGAATGGTTCACATCAAGGTGGGCCCACATAATGCATGGTTCATATCAAAGGTGGGTCCCACATCAAAATGTGGTCCCGCATGGACTATTCACATCAAGTGGGCCCCACATGATGGATGGTCCACATGATGGATGGTGCACATCAAAGGTGGGTCCACAGGATGAACGACTCATATTGAAGGTGGGTCCCCATGATGAATAGTCCACATCAAGGTGGGCTCACATAATGCACAGTTCACATCAAACATGGGCCCCACATGATGGATGCCTAATATCAAAGTGTGGCCCAACATGATGGATCACCCACATCAAGTGGGCCCCACCTGGTGGACAGTCCACATCAAAGGTGGGACTCACATGATGGATGGTGGACATTGAAGGTGGGCCCACATGGACGGTGACATCAAAGTTGGGCTCACATGATGAATGACCCATATTGAAGGTGGGGCCCCACATAATGAATGGTCCACATCAAGGTGGGCCTGCATAATGCATAGTTCACATAAAATGTGGGCCTCACATGATGGATGGCCCACATCAAAGTGTGGCCCAATATGATGGACAACCCACATCAAGTGGGCCCCATCTGATGGACGGTCCACATCAAAGGTGGGACTCATATGATGGATGGTGGACATTGAAGGTGGGCTCACATGGACGGTTGACATCAAAGTTGGGCCAACATGATGAACGACCCATATTGAAGGTGGGGCCTTACATAATGAATGGTCCACATCAATGTGGGCCCACATGATGGATGTACCACATCAAAGTGTGGCCCTTCGTGATGGATAGTCCACATCAAGTGGGCCCCACCTAATGGACAAACCACATCCAAGGTCTCGCATGATGGACAACCCATATCCAAAGTGGCCCAACATGATGGATTATCCACATTGGTGTGTCCCACATGATGGAGGTGGACATAAAAGGTGGGCCCCACAATTGACAACCCACTTCAAAGGTGGGGTTCAGATGGAGACATCAAATGTGGACTCTATGTGATGCGTAGTGGACATTGAAGGGCCCCACATAAAGGACAATTAGCATTGATGGTAGGCCTCACATGATGGATGACCTATATCAAGGTGTGCCCCACATAATGTGGCCCAACATGATGGATTATCCACATAGGTGTGTCCCACATGATGGAGGTGGACATCAAAGGTGGGCCCCACAATGTACAAGACAATTAGCATTGATGGTAGGCCCCACATGATGGATGACCTATATCAAGGTGGGCCCCACATAACAGATGGTCCATGTCAAAGGTCAGACCCTAGTGATGAATGGTCCACATCTAAGACATGCCTTGCATGATTGATGGCCCACTTTGAAAGTTTTGCTCATAGGATGGATAGTCCACCTCTAAGGTGGGCTCCATATGATGGACGATCCACATTCAATGTCTGACCATGATGGATGGCATAAATTTCTTAAAACGTAACAATTGTAGCCATCCATTCTTTTGCTATTTGGGCAGCGTCCATCTATGGTAAGATCCACCAAAACAACCGGTTGGATTACTCTTATAATAGAGTAGTTGTAATTTTTAAAAATAACATCAACTCCTGCTTAAAAAAAGCTCTTACTTGAACGTTTTACCTAACGTGTATATTTTTAAAAAGATTTTTTTTTTTTTTTTTCAATTTTGTTTTTGTTTTGAAAAAGTGATTTCAGCAAATGAACTTATTGTAAAACAAGAGCTAGAACAGAGAGCTTATCAGAGTAAACTTTTATTTGAAAAGCTCTCATCGGATTAGAGTGGAGATGCCGAACGAGCCCTTAGAGATTAAGATCTCTAATGCTCTCATTTTAAGCATCTACCAATCAGGGTTTAGAATTATTATTATTTTTTAAATGTGAATTCTCGGTAAAATTTCAGCTGCAATTTTCTGCTTTTGGATGTAGGTTGATGGACATGCTGTCTTTTGAGCAGAGGAAGAACACCAGGAGACAAACTATTAGACCATGTAAAGTATGCTGAGATACTAAGAGGGGTCCCTGATTTTCTTTTTCAAATTATAGTTACAAAGCTTTTAGGTATATTTTTACCTGTGAAATCATGCAGGAAAAGGAAATTAAATCTCTGTCCTAATGATTCTCTTTATATGTTTTGAGTGCCACCTGTAATTCGTTTTCAGCAGCCAATCAAGATTTTCTTTTCTAGATATTTTTCTATTTCCGCTGCCTCATCCAGGGCATTTTAATCCTTTTGTTTTCTTCTTGGTGTTCAATAACATGATTGATGTGCAGAGCATTTCTATGCATTCATTGGCAAATGTCACCCTCCCTTCGGTCGCTGGGAGGTGGGCCACACAGTGGGTTGTATGAGATTCATGATTCATCTGATGCATGTTTTATGGTACATAACATTATTTTATAGGAAACTGTCTAATTGCTTTGGGTAATGTTACTTAGGTGCCTATATAAGGATGATGAAAGTCTTTTAAAAATATAAAATAAATAAAAGGTTTAACAAGTCACAAGCCCCAACTTGCAACTAAGTGTGAACATGTCAAGGGTACAACATCCAATCCAACCTGTCCAACAGATTGGCCCACTGTGAAAAAACCCGCCAATCTTATACAAAACACCAATGTGGCCCACTTGAAGACTAGACTAGCCTGGTTTTTGCACTAGGTGTATAGGGGAGCCAACCCTTTGGATGGTTGGATGTCACCCACATGATATGTATAACTAATTTATGCAGATAGTAAAGCTCTATTTTTCAACTAGTTGCGTATGTGACATCTTTTCTGATATTAAGATGCTGGATGAATAGAAATCTTAGTTTTCTGTGGTTAAGTCCATATTATCAATTGGAATACTCTCTTTAACCTATGAAATTAAAAACATTCTTTTTCTAAAGAATGTTTTCTCCTTCAAACTCTTTGATCTAGATTATTACAGAAAAGTAATCTTGTACCAAAGGTAGAAAAAGAATATTTTTTCCTTAGAACTCTTTGCTCTAGATTATTATAGAAAAGTATTCTTGTACCAAAGGTAGAAAAATGTATATGCTGCAAGTTAACCTGCAATCATGCAATCGAATAGCAGGTGAAGATTCACTAGTCATGGAAGGCCAGGAGTGGAAATGCAGGTGAAGATTCACAAGTCATGGAAGGCCAGGAGTGGAAATGTAGGATTTCTTTTGGGAGGTCTGCTACCATACGTCCTTTTGTATTCTTATGGGATATGTGGAGAACATAGGTGGTGGGTCTATGGTCTTTTGAATGATTACTGTTTACACTGGGGGTTGGAAAAAGGGGGGAAAAAACCCCCTCTTGGATTGGATTAGCTCAACCTGTGATCATTTAACTCTTTATCATTTCATGGACTGTCCTTAACCATTGTTTTGCGGCCTTCTACTGGAAGTTGAAGATCTTCTAATCCGGAAGATTTTTAACATACCATCATCAGCTGTTTGTTTATCTTCTTGAATCAATGGTTTGGATCACCAAACATGACCCAGATGCAATGGCTAGTCCTATAAATTACTTGTGCCATGTGGTGGATAGGTGTAATTTCCAAGCCATCTATCAGAAGGGTACCACTATGTTTATTCCCTATCCTAAAAATCAAGTTGATCCACTAGAAGAGGACCACAATTAACTGAATAAATTTGTGGTTGAGAAAAAAAAAAATCATCTAAAGTTTTTAATCCGTCAGCTTATTTTGAATATCATAGCTCACCTGAGATTGAACTTAATCTTGATTATGTGGGATCCCCTAGCCAAATGGGTATTGTTAGCTTTGCAATAACATCTACATGATCAGGTTCATCTGATAGATGGCTTGGATATTTCACCTGTGGTGCAGTAGGTGACTTGTATGAGAGTGCACTTCTTTTCTTTTTTGAGTATGGACTCTCATTAGCTATGATTTAATGATTTGTGGGCTATCTATCTATCTGTTGGAAGTTAGGATCCTAATTCCTATGATCTCAAAGATTTTGGGGGCAACCACCGTTGGTTGTTGTATATCTTCAAATCAATGATTTGAATCCCTAAACATGGTCAAGGTCCAATGATAATTTCCTTTCAAATTTGTAAAAGCCTTTCTCATCTCGTTTTGGTTCGCAGGTACAACTTCATGAATTTTGAGAGAACTAGTGTGAACTTTTCCGAAATATGTAACTTTCTTTAAGGTGTTTTGCCAAAATTTGTCGCTTTTTAAAATTTTGGACTTCTTTAGAGTAAGGCCCACCCACCGTCCGAATCATGATGGGCGTATATTTAACTTATTGGAATGATACAAAGAGCTACTTTGAATGTTATGCAATGTTGATTGTATCTCATTATAGTAACAATCTCTCTACTTTGTTTCTAGCAGAAATTAAACACTTTTCAAGGTGTCTTTGCTTTTGCGCTTAACTTGTTGAATGAACTAAAAACTTGACCATCATCAATTGAAAATTTGATGAAAAAAAATAATAATTGTGATTTAGTCAATTCAAATCAATTCATGCCCGTGGTGAAGTATTTATTAAATTCATATTAGCGCTGGTTGTCTAATACAACTTCAAGTTGAAACAGATGGATGTATTTACGTAGAATTAGAAAAGTAAATTTACATGAAGTAACTACAAGGTTTCGAAATACTAGATGTAGAGAACAAAGTTTGTAGGTTGAAGATGTCGTTGTATGGTCTGAAACAGTTGTCTAAGTAGTGGTATAAGAAATTTGATTATTTCATGATGAGTCAGAGGTTTATCAGGAGAGTATGATTATTATGTCTATTATAAGGTGCCAAGTGATGAGAAGTTTGTTATTTTGGTAATGTATGTTGATGACATGCTTATTATCGGTTAAAGCATGTCTGAGATTGATATATTGAAAACTCAACTATCAAGGACATTTGAGATGAAAGATTTGGTGGTTGCAATAATAGTTCTTAGCATTGACATATACAGAGACATGAAGAGAAGAAGGCTATGGTTATCTCAGACAGAATACCTTAATAAGATATTGGTGAAGTATGAGATAGACAAGGCAAAGCTGGTCATCATTCCCAACGCGAGTCATTTTAAGCTTTCTTTTGAACAGTGTCCTTAAACAGATAAGAAAAGCAGATTATGTCTCGTGTGCATTATTTGAGTGCGGTTGATAGCTTGATGTATGCCATGGTCTATACAAGACCGAATATTTCACATGCGACATGTGTTGTTAGTAGATATATGTCTAACCAAAACAAGCAACATTGAAAGACAGTGAAATGGATACTTCGATATATTTGAGGTACGTAACACTACATTTTGATATTTGAAAAATTAGGGAACAAGTTAGTAATCTACGTAGATTCAGATTACACAAGCAGTATGAATAATAGAAAGTCAACTTCTGATTACTTGTTTGTGTTAACGGGTGAAGCGATCAGTTGAATGTCAAAGCTTCAGTCTGTGTTGACACTTTTCACAACCGAAGCTGAGTATATGGTATTGATAGAAGCATTTAAGAAAACAGTTTGGTTGATGGAAATGATAAATTAGTTGGGGCTTCCATAGGAGACCGTGCTAGTTAATTATGACAGTGAAAGCGTGATTAATTTGACGAAGAATTCTGTTTATCATTCATGTACCAAACATATTAATGTGCTTCATCATTTTATTCGACATGTACTTGAGGAAGGAGACGTGATTCTTTAAAAGATGCGCACAAGCATAAATCTGGCTGACATGCTTACAAAGGTAATTCCTATTGAGAAGTTCAAGTTTTGTACAACTTCTTTGAACTTGGTGAAGCCATAATGAGGACGGAGTTTGCACGAGAAGTGATGATGAAGCTATGACGGAAGACAATTAGAGATGGTGATGACAAAATGAGCAATGAAGACTGAAGATTGAAGACATAGTGGAGATTATTGTCAAATGTCTTAAATATGTCTATAATAAGGTTTATCGATGCCATTGACAGATCATTCGATCCCATTGAGCGGATGCCGATGCCATCGATAGATGCTCGATCCCTTTGAGAAAATTAAAAAATAATCATAATTGATTGTTGGACAGTTTTGGAAGTTTCTACTTGATAGCATTGAAGGATCTTCGATGTCATCGATTGGACTTGGATGTCTGTCGATATTATCGAAAGGCGCACGTATATTTACGTAAGTACGTGATTTATTTTTTATTCCTGTTGGATAATATATATACTGGGTGTAATCAGGATTAGGGCATAAGGATTAGAGGTGATTGAGGCTTTCTAAGGTGTTCTAAAAGGTTCAAGGGCATAGGTAGGGATTCAAAGAGATTCGAAGGTTGTTCGAATCGGTAAAATCTACTGTCTCTTGTAATATTACTTTCATAGTGTATTACTTGTTATTTTATGCCATGGTTTTTTCTCACAAAAGTTTTTTCACATAAAATTCAGATTGCCTTCTTATTAGTTTTTTTGCGAGATTGTGATTACTTTGCTTGATTCAGTTCTATGTGTTTCCACGAGTCCCAACTTATCTTTGTGCTCGGGTCACAGGCAATATGCTTGCATCTATCATAAGGGTACCACTATGCTGATTCCCTATCAAGTGGAGCACAATTAAGAGAATAAATTTGTGGGATCCCTTGGCCAAATGGATTTTTAGATTTTGCAATAAAATCTACGTGATTAGATTCACTTGATGGATGACTTGGATATTTGACATGTGGTGCTAGCATATATGATTGTGATTGCATTAGATGACTTGTAGGCGAGGACTTCTTTTCCTTTTTGAATATGGACCATGTCTTTAACTATGGTTTGTAGGCCGTATATCTATAGGAAGTTAGAATCTTGTGATCTCGAAGATTTTGGAGGAAACCACCATCAGCGGTGTATATCTTCAAATCAATGATTTGAATCCCTAAACATGATCAAGCTCGAATGCTAATTTCCTTTCAAATTTGTAGAAGCCTTTCTCATCTGGTTTTGGTTTGCAGGTACAACTTTCATGAATTTTCAGAGAACAAGTGTGAACTTTTCTGAAATCTGTGACTTTCTTTGAAGTGTTTTGCTAAAATTTGTT
Organism: Magnolia officinalis; assembly: GCA_021015155.1. NCBI lineage: Eukaryota > Viridiplantae > Streptophyta > Magnoliopsida > Magnoliales > Magnoliaceae > Magnolia > Magnolia officinalis. The sequence continues at coordinate 28,894,894 of JAJHSJ010000002.1, forward strand.
GCTTTTTAAGATTTTCAACTTCCTTTTGAGTAAGGCCCACTCACTGTCCGAATCATCATGGCTGTGTATTTGACTCATAGGAATGATACAAAGAGCTACTTTGAACTTGACCATTATCACATTTAAATTGAAAATTGGATGAAAAATAAAATAAAATCGTGATTCAGTCAATTCAAACCATTGATAGCAAAACTCAGTTTTGAACTTTGTATTTTTGGAAAATAAAAACTTTATATAATTAATCAAGTTTAGGAGCTTCTAATTTGGAAGGATTTTTATGCAACCATCAGCTGTTTATTTATCTTGCTAAATCAATGATTTGGATCATCAAACGAGACCCAGGTGCTATGGCTATAGTTCTATAAATTACACATGCCATGTGGTGGACAGGTGTAATATCCAAGCCATCCATGGAGGAAGCAGATAGCCTGTGATTCGGGAATAGAGATATTCTTGTGCATGGGGATGCGTGACAAATCCACTCCGTCTATCTGTTTTGAAAGAAGATGATAGGACATGATTCTAAAAACCAGAGAGATTGAAAACTCATGGGAGCCATACCACATGAAACAGTGGGGATTAAACACCTGAGGGTGATAGAAGTTTTGTATCAGGACGATATTTGTTCCTACAGTTTATTTGAGTGGTAATAACCCTATGAACGGTTTGAATGGCATATAAACATCAGGGTCAGCTCCAAAAGGTTTCAACGTTGGACATTTTTGTTCCCACTGTTTCATTAGTGTGGCCCACTTAAGTTTTGGATCTTCCTGTTTTTTAGAATCCTGACCTATTGTGGTCTCCCAAAACAGATGTATGGAGTGGATTTGTCTTGGACATTTCTGTAGACCCAACACAGCCCCAGGCACAAGAATATTTCTACCCCGTGTCATACGCAATCCACTTCTATCTATCAGAAGGGTACCACTGTCTTGATTCCCTACCCTAATAATCAGGTTGGTCCACTAGTCTAGTAGATCACAATTAATTAAATAAATTTGCAATTGAGAAAAAAATCATACAAAGTTGATAACCCGTTAAGTTATTTTTAATATCACGACTCATCTTGATTTAAATCTTGATTATGCATATATGATTTAAATCTTGATTATGCAGGATTCCCTAGCCAAACCGAACATTAGCTTTTGCAGTAACATTTACCTGATCAGGTTTACCATATGGATGGCTTGGATATTTCACGTGTGGTGTTGGCATATATGATGTCTCTTGTACAGGACTGTCCATTTATTGGAAGTTAGAATGTTATGATCTCGAAAATTTTGGAGGCAACCCCGTCAAATCAATGGTTTGAATCCCCAGACATGGACTGTCCAATGCTAATTTCCTTTTAATTTTGTAAAAGCACTTCTCATGTGGTTTTGGTTTGCAGGTACAACTTTCATGAATTTCGAATGCACTAGTGTGAACTTTTCTTAAATCTGTGAATTTCTTTATTGTGTTTTGTAACAAAATTGTTGCTTTTTATGATTTTTGACTTCCTTTAGAGCAACGCACATCCACTGTCCGAATGAAGATGGGTGGGTGTGTACTAGCAAGCTAACCCCCAAAAAAAAAGAATGATGATGGGTGGAGATTTAACTCATCGGAATGGCACAAAGAGCTGTTTTGAATTTTGGACAGTGTTGATTGCATCTCATTATAATAACAATCACTCCATTTTGTTTTCAGCAGAAATGAATCACTTTCCTAAGTGTTTTTGCTTCTGCACTTATAGTGTCGAATAAATTAAAACCATGACCGTTACTACATTCAAATTGAAAATTGGACAAAAAAAGGGAAAAAGAAGAAGAAGAAGAAGAAGAAGCTATTCAATTAATTCAAAACAATGATAACAACACCCTGTTTTGAACTCTTCAACATGGGTGTGTACTAACAAGCTAACCCAGAAAAAAAAAAAAAAACCAAAAAACTCTGCAACCTCGTTTAATTAACCAAGTTCAGGATCTTCCAATTTGGAAGATTGTTGATGAAACCACCATCAGCTGTTTGTTTATCTTGTCAAATCAATGATCTTGACCCAGGTGCTATGACTAGAGTTGTACACCAGTTGATCCGAGCCGAGCTTTGCCTAGCTCGGCTCGGCTGGGCCAGCTAGAGTTAGCTTGAGCTTAGCTCGGCTTGGTCATCAAGCTTGGATTGGCAGCTTGGCTTGGCTCGGTCAGCAGCTTGGTCTAGTTTGAGCCAAGTTTGAGTTCGAGTTTTCGAGTTGAGTCATCTGATCTTTCAATTGGGTGGGGTCTGAGTCGTCAGACCCACATGGCCAGTGCTTGGGTGGGGTCCGAGTCATCTAACTGTTCGATTAGGCCATAGCCACCAGGCCAGTGGTCGGGTGGAGTCCTCTAATCGGATGGACACTGCTCGCCACTCGCTACACCCTGGCCGGAGGGCGGAGGCAATGTGACTGATGAGATGAGGAGAGGAGAGGAGAAGAGGAGACTCACCTTTTAGTTGTCGGCCGTTGTTCACAACCCCAAGTGTAGGGTCGTGATGTAGTAATAATCTCGGTAAGACCGAGGTCGAATCCATAGAGACTGAACCTTGTACATAATCTGAAAGTAACTAAAACTAGAACTAGAAAAAGATGCAATTTAAATCTGAAGAAGTTAAGAGAATAACTGTGAATAGATTAATTAAAAGTTAATAAATTTAAAGGTAGTAACTAGGGTGCCGAGGATCCACTTGTAACAATTGGGAAGCTACCTTGCAATGATTCAAAGACACAACTGGAATCAGAGTCATATCCTATCCAATTGGTAAGAAGAGATTTGTCAGATCTCTGAACTTCTCATGGATCTAATCATCAATGGATGCGAATGGTGAAGATTTGGAAGTGATTCCGTCACCTAACCATGCTCATAAGACAAGGCAAACAACAGCAATATACCAATCCCACAACCAATCATAGGAGAATTGTGGAGGTTAGGAAGGATTCTGTCACCTTACCATGCCTAAGGGACGATGGTGAACAATAAGATATTCTAATTTCACAAGCTCAATTTAGAAAAAGAAGATATTCAAAGCAATCGCAGATCCATTGTAACTTGAGTCACAACAAATCATTAAATACTAAAAATACTCCTTAATAATCAAACTAGAATCCATAAGGTTCATCAAGATGTGAATAAAAACAAAGCGAACATCCTAATCACGCTATAAGCTTCACCTATTAGCCCTAACTAAGAGGTTTAGCTCATCATAGACATGATAATTTAAATCTGATAAAAACATTAAAGGAAAAGAAGAAAACTAAGAAGAAGGAGAAGAAAACTCCTTGTGCCAATCACGATACACGTCTTCCTCTCTCTCTCTCTCTCTCTCTCTCTCTCTCTCTCTCTCTCTCTCGTTCCTGTCTTTCTCTCCACGGCTCCAAGGATCCCTTTCACGCTCTCTCTCTCTCTCTCTCTCTCTCTCTCCACCTTTTATACAACATGAAGGTAGCTAGGTCGGTCACCGACCTTGTTTACGTAGCCAGAGACGTTTTACGCAACTGAGAAAAATATCAAGATTGCTGCTTTATTTGCATGCGCAACCGTGATCATCAACGTGCGGGGTCGACTCATCTTTAATAAGTTTTGGATTGCTGAGAAGATGAACGGTTTGGATCTCCCCATCGGCCAGCCGTGGTGGCCCACCTGGATCGTCAGATTCGTTTGCAAAACAGAGTTTACGCAAATTCTTCTTGCGCTGATGAATGGTGGGGTCTATGATCAAAACCGGCTAGGAAATCCACTCTGTCCATTGAACTCTCCTTGAAAAACCAGTCGGAGATGGATGGTTTTGGATTAGATCTGTAGTGGTTCGAAGGATCTCTCTCGTTGTTGTCTATCTTACGTTTGAATCTCTATATACATGCAATGTTTGAGGAAATCGAGCCATAGATCAGGGTACGGTCGGTTTGGCCCCATGGATGCAATGAATGGTGTGGATCGACAAATCAGATGATGATGGTGGTCCACCGAGCTCCATCTGCAAACCTCTGTCGTCTGTTACACGGGCGGAAATCAGGCCTCTTTATCTTCCAGTCACTTGATTTTTTCAGATTTTTGGCATGTGAATTCTTCAATCTCGGTCTCCTAAGATCCGTCCCTTGCCTTGATGATTCTTGAGCGTTAAATTCATGCCTTTAGCACCCTTTTCAGTCCAAGCTCTTAAATTCACCTTGCAACACAAACACGATTAAAATGGAACGTTAAACATTATCGTGTACGTAAAACCAAGTAATAACTGGGGTCTAATATGCAATATTTGACCCTCAACAGCCATCCGGACAGATGCTGGAAAATGGAGAGAGAGGAGAGGATTGAGAGTAGTTGTTGGTCGGGCGCTGGAGAACGGTGAAAAATAGAGGAGAGGAGAGTGGTACTAGTTATCGGTCGCCGTTTGGGCACTGAAGAGAGTCGAGTTCGAGCTCAAGACCGAGTTGGGGTTAGGGTTTTTAGGGTTGGGCGAATGGTTGAGATGAGAGTGGGTGCTGGGGTTAGGGTTATTTATTTATTTATTTAAAAACCTATTTTGGGTGTTCGGGTAGATTAGATATTATATATACTTACTCACAAAATCGATCCGAGCCGATCTAAGTTGAGTTTGAGCTCAAGACCGAGTCGAGTCAAGTTGAGCTATTTCCAGCTCGGACTTGACTCGAAATGTTTCGAGCTCAATAGAACTAGCTCAACTCAGTTCAAACACAATTTCGATCCAAGTCGAGTCGAGCTTTTCTGAGTTGATTCGAGCGAGCTAACGAGCTAACTCGACTCGTGTACACCTCTAGCTATGACTATAGTCTTGTAAATTACACATGACATGTGGTGGATGTGTAATATCCGTGCCATCCATTAGGAAAGTGTATTGCATGTGACCCCGAGCATAGAGATTATCTTGTGCTCGGGGCTGTGAGGGGCCCACAAAGATGTCCGTGATAAATTCACTTGGTCCATCTATTTTGAAAGATCACTGTAGGACAAGATTCTAAAAATTGGGTAGATCCAAGGCTCATCTAGGCCATAACACATGCAATAGTGGGGATTGAACGCCTAGGAGTGACAAAAGCTTTGTATCAGGATGATATTTGTTCATACAGTTTATCTGAGTGGTGATAATCCTATGAATGACTTGAAAGGCATATAAACATCATGGTCAGCTCCAAGATTGTTTTAACGGTAGACATTTTTGTTTCCATTGTTTTGTTGGTTTGGCCCACATGAGTTTTGAATATACTTATTATTATTATTATTATTTTTAATCCTATTCTATTTTAGTCTTTTAAAATAGATAAATGGAGTGAATTTGTGATAGTGATATCTATGGGCTTCTACAGATGCACTGATCATGAGGGGAGAAATTCTGAGTGGGATAGTAGATTTTTGCAATTAAGATCCAAATCCAATAGTATGGGTAAAGCAAGCTAAAGTGCTGAAAATGTAGCATGACAAGGCACATGAAAAAGGATTATCAGAATCCTAAGTCAAGAAAGAAGAAATTAGAAAGTTATTCTAGAGAGGCCAACACTATGGAATCCGGTGAGGAGTCGGGTGGTAACGACGTGTTGATCGAGTTAAAATCTGAATATTTTAGCAATGAATAGATTTTGAATACGATGGCTTCGTAGCACATGACCCCTCATTGGAGTTGTTGGTTCACTAGTTACAGTGAGTGCGATGGTGGCCAGGTGTTTATGGACAATGACAATGCCTGTAATGTGATTGGTGTTGGATCGGTACGCATCAAGATGTTTGATGGCATGGAGCGTATCTTAACAGATGTGAGACACGTTCTTAAGTTGAGGAAGATTTTGATATCTCTAGGAGTACTCAAGACACTTATATGCAAATTTACCGAGTTTGATCGTGTCCTTAAAGTTTCAAAGGAGTCAATGATAACGCTTAAATATTATATATTTATCCTTTCAATTACATTAGCTTTCCTGGTATTTAAGTATTAATTTAATATAATTATATATGTTCTATTCATGTGAGGAGATTTTGGACCTAAAAAATAATATGCGCTTAAAAAGATAGATTGAAGCTTATAAAGAAAAAGTTGAAGACATTGTAGAATTGAGTATATGGAAGACATTATTAAAGATTTCACATGCTAAAAATCTAAGAAAACCAAGTACAAAGGAGGAAGAAAATGTTAAAAAATCACAAAGTACATTAACAGAAATAATAGACTGTTCGGTCCCACCTAGGTTTGGTTCGGTTAGATCGAATATGCACAGAACAATTCAGAAAGAAATAATGACTTTTAAAGATAATTCAGCTCGACACTTACGTGCGACCGAAGCCATAGTCGATCCTAGCGAAGAAGAGTTTAGTGTGACCTAATGGAGATAAAGACTTCAAATTAATATTAAAGAAATTTGGCTGTAATTGAGAGACTAATTCGGTGCGACCGAAGGTCGTAGACGGTGTGACCGAAGCGTAATAAAAATACTTAATTTGAAGTCGATATGGATTTTTTTTTTTTTTTAAAGAGGTATTTTAGGCTTTCCTAGGTACGAATTACGACTTGAGAAAAGACCTAGGGGTGGTGGAACTTCTACAGAACTGTCATTCTTCTTCAATCCCTCAATTCTAGTTTGTCTATTTTTTTTCTTCTAAGATGTTAGCCATGTTAGGATAATCTCTTAGTTAAGCCTAAGGGATGAAGCTTGTAGTTAATTATAATATTTAGTTTATTTGATTCAATAACAATTGATTAAATGGTGATAGTAGGTTGATTTGGTTTAGATTTATTTTAAAGTTGTTGAGTTATTTATTTCTGTATTTGTTGTGCACTACAAGTATAATGAATGCTTTGATTTAACAATTGTTTGACCTGATTAGATAAGGATTCAATCTGTATATTAATTGTTTGATCAATTGTTGCCTAATGGTGCTTTAGACGCTTTTGATTCATTGTGATTGATGTCCGAGTGCTTTATGAGAGAATTGTTCAATTGAAATCATATTCACATTGGTGTTAATGAATGATTTAATGGAATTATCGTATGATTGGAGAGGAGATGACTTTAATTCCAACCGAGTTATATATTAAATCAATGAATGAGATATTTCGATTGCTATGAGTGGATTCCTAATCCTTAGTATTTTATTTATTATTTAAAAACTCTTTCATTAATCGGTGAATTAAAAATCCAGATAAACCTTTACTGTTATATTAGTTCTAAGTTGTGTTCCCCATTTATTGAGGATTCGACCTCGATCTCATTGAGTTATGACTACATCGTAGCCTTACAGTTGGGGTTGTCAACCCTTGGGTTTGATCAAGTTTTTGGCGTCGTTGCCAAGGAGTGGCGCGAATACGATTAGGTTTAGGTTTTCTAGGTTTAATTTCTATTTTAGGTTAGATTTTTCTATTTTTTGATTTTTTTTTTCTAATCTAGGTTTTCATTTTTCTAGAATTTTTAGAATTTTAGGATTTGTTATTTTAAATCTTCTAAGATCATTGACATTGTTCACTTGTTTTGGTTTTGCAGGATTTCTAATTCTAGTTCTTCTTTTTTTGTAACATCCTTCCTACTCCCTCTACTTACTTTCTTAAATTTCTGTAGGACTTAGGATTTAGGGTTAGAATTAGAGTTTTGTGTGGTTTATGCCCAAGTGGGTAAGAGACCATACATTGAGATTTATGAGTGAAGGAGGTTTAGTCTAAGGGCTCGCAATCCATCAACGAGTTAGAAAACACCTAAATACTCCTGAAGCATCATCTGAAAATATATCTGAAATTGAGCAATACTTTGATGAGAATCCTATGCGGAACATACCATCGGTTAGGATGGTGCGTGATGAGAATGAGGCATAACAAGTTTCACCCGTTCGGACCTTACGTGATCACTTACAATCAGTGAGACCAGGGATGATCCAATACTCCATAAATTCCATGAACTTCATATAAAAGAATTCAAATAGATTGTCGCAACCACACTCTTTAATAACGTTCCTTTTGATATGATTAGACTAAAGTTATTTACATTCTATCTTAAGAAGAAGGTCAAAGCATGGCTTTACTCCTTAAGGATGAGATCCATTGGCGCATGAGCCGAGATAACCCGGGAGTTCATTAAAAAGTTCTCCCGTCTCATAAAACTAAAACTCTCAGGCTTGGCATTATGAACTTCTCCAAAAAGGAGATAATTTTCTTTTTCCAGTGTTGGGAATGGTGTAAGGACTTATTTCTCGCTTGCCTACACCATGGCTATGAGATTTGGTGGGTGATTAGTTTTTTCTATGATGGTCCTAGCTTAAAAAGGCGTTAATTCGTATAGATGATGTATAACAACAAATTTATAAACAAGGATCCAGAAGATGCATGGGATTATTTTGACATGTTAGTCGAAAATGCCCAATCATGTGACACATCCAATCAATGTAGTAATCCCAAGGCAGTGTTAAGAGAGATGGGACTACACGTGCTCAAAGAGGAGGATGATGTTAATGTAAGGTTGACGGATCTCATAAGGAAGATTGAGGCATTGAAATATAGGAAGGAAGAGATTCAACCCATTGCGATTATTGAAACCGTATGTGGTATTTACGAGAGTGATATTCACATAACTAAGGATTGTCTTACAATCTCCACTTTTCAGAAGGTGTTACATGCTCAAGTGAATACTATGAATGCATATCAACAACCCTTCAATGCACCAAATTCCAACAGGTACACTCCCAAGTGGGGACTCATTCGAATTTTAGTTGGAGGAACAGATCGACTGTGAATGCACCCAATAATCCCCAAGGGTCATCTATTGGACTCCCATCGAAGAGAACTCCTGAGGATATGTTGAATGCATTCATGGAAGGGACCTTTTCAGGCCATAGATAAACTTAAAACTTTATTTACAAGAATTGATACACAACTAAGTATTAGGGAGAAAGGGACCTTTTCAGCCCAACCTCAAGCTAGCCCCAAGGGACAATTCGAGATAAGTGATCCCAATTCTTCAACCCAATATGTGGAACATGTTAAATCTATTACCACCCTGAGAAGTGGTAAAGAGATTGACAAGTGGATTCCTAAAAAGGTTGAGAACCTTGAGGAATCTAAAGAATTAAATGATGATGGTGAATCTGGCAGTACTCCACATAACATAGAGCCAGTGTAGGAATATAAGCCTGTGGCCCCGTTTCCTAACGTCTGGCCTCATCAAAATGGCCAAGTAAAAATCAGGACATTCTAAAGGTTTTTCAACAAGTCAAGATCAACATCCCCTTGTTGAATGCAATTAGACAATTCTCATCTTATGCAAATTTCTTAAAGGATCTATGTGCAGTAAAGCGTAAGCTGAATGTACACAAGAAAGCCTTCTTGACAGAACAAGTGGGTGCCATCATAAATCAAAACACTTCCCCAAAATATAAAGATTCCGGAAGTCCTACGATCTCATGTATAATAGGAAACTTCTGGGTTGATAAAGCACTTTTAGATCTCGAGGCGAGTGTTAATCTGATACCATATTCGGTATATGAGCAATTGGGCTTTCGTAAGTTAAAAACCACCAAGACAACGTTATAATTAGCTGACCACTCGACTAAAATACCAAGATGTGTTGGTCCAAGTTGATTGGTTCTACTACCCGCTAGACTTTATTGTCATAGATACATACCCGGTTATAAATGCGAGCACTCAAATCCCTATTATTCTAGGTCGACCATTCTTAGCTACCGTTAATGTTATAATCAATTATTGGAATAGGATTATGAAGATATCCTTTGGAAATATGACCTTAAAGTTGAACGTGTTTAATTTACACAAACCACAGGAGGATGATGATGTGATTCAGGATGTGAATTTGATTGATATATTTGAAGATGATGAGCCTCTTCCAGTCGAAATTATTAAACATCTAGAAGTATACTTGGCACACTTTACAAATTTAAACGATCTTATGATTAGAGATATAACGAATGCCTTCCAAGATTGTTCCCCGGTGCTTGACACTAACCGGGAAGAAAAATGTTCTGAAAAACCTTTCCACCAATCCTGAATGTTTACCATCAAAGGTGGATGAGCTGAAATTTGAACCAAAGTATGAAACTTTGGATTCTATAGAGACTACACTGGTTAAGAACTTTATTGAAATTCAGCTGTTTGTAGTCTCTTATTCATCATGGTACACTAATATTGAAAATTTTTCTGCAACAGGTGAATCATACATTTTTTGGACATCTCACGACAATAAAAATAAAATTTTTGATGAGATGCGCAAATTTCTCTAGACAATCATGGTCCAGGACATTTAAGTCTACTACACAGTAGGTTTATGGAAGATCTTGTTGAGAAATTTACCGATATACTTGCCAGAGAAAAAACTGATGCCTTTGGATGAATGAATAGTTTTCCCTTGCTTTTTTAGATTAGGAGTTTTATTGCTTTTTTAGGATTTGTTTGATTTATTAATTTAGTTTAGTTGCCGAAATATCGATTGATAGGAAGTTCGCACTAGCTTATCTGTTTGTCATCTTCCAGGTACTTTTCTTCTACTCCTCTTTATTTTCGTTGCTCTGATGTTAATCTTATTGCATATGTTTATACATTGAGGACAATGTAGAATTTATGTTGGGGGGTAAATTTCCTTTGAAAATTCTTCATTTGTAGTGAATTGTTGAATATTTTTGAGCTAGAATTTTTCAAAAATTTTAAAATTTCTTGTGTATTTAAGTTATTTTAAAGATAATCCAAATATTAGAATGATAAGATACTTAATGCTGATGATTTCTGAAACTTGAATTTTAGATTTCAAACTTAAGTTTTAAGTTATTAATCTTTAATTTGAAGTTTAAACATTGATTGAGTCATGAATTCATATGTCACATCTAGCTTACACATTAAAGTTTTAAAGTTGGATACTGAATTGTTAACTTGATGATTATTGAGAATGATACGAACCAAACTTGGAGAATTTGTCCACCATGTTCAAGTGAGAATTGAAAAGAAGAAGAAGAAGAAAAAGTAATACTTAGTTTTTTTTTTTTTTTTTTTTTAAAAAAACGGTTATCGTAAAAAAGGACTACCTATCGAAGTTCTATGAAAGGACTGTTGTGAAAAAGAAAAAAAATGAAAATAGTGTGAAAGCCGTCGATGGAAATATCAAAAACTGAAAAAGTACATTGTTGAACTATAAGGCAAGTTTTGGTCTAGGCTTTGGTTATCCTCAATGTTCTTTTAATTATCAATGTTATCATAAAAGTAGAAACTGAACCTTTATTTGTGTTAAGTTTAGATTTCACTATGCAACTATGGAACTCAATATTAGAATTTTTCTGATTATAGGATTAATGATTTGAGCTTGATTAGGATGTTTACCAAGTGCTAAAGTTTAGGCGAAAGCTATGCTCTCTATTAATATATTTTAGATTTATATAATATAGATTCCTTTTAAAATTGTTTAGTTTATGAAAATTGTTCATTTGGTTTCAAAATATCTTTCGATTGTTTTGTTTGGGGCTATAAAAACGCTGGTTGGGGGGGCTGTGATAATGATATTTTATATTTATCATCTCAATTACATTAGCTTTCCTGGTATTTAAGTTTTAATTCGATATAGTTATATATATTTTCTTCATGTGAGGAGATTTTGGACTTAAAGAAGAATACGCGCTTAAAAGCATAGATTAAAGATAAAAAGAGATAAAGTTGAAGACACTGAAGAATTGGATCTATGGAGGACATTATTGAAGATTTCATATACGAAATATCCAAAAAAATCATGTATAAAGGATGGAAAAAATGCTAAAAAATCACAAAGTACATTAACAGAAATAATAAACTATTCGGTCCCAACTGAGGCTAGTTTGGTCCAACCGAATGTGCATAGAACAATCTGTAAGTGCTTGTATTCAGAGCACACATGTAGTTGTCAAATTTCGTAGACAAAATGCTGGTTAGATCTGTAGCATACTTTAGTCCTCTACGACACTTCATGAAGAGTGACTCAACATCACAGGATTAAAAGACTCGGTATGATTACAAGTAAAAGATCAATGTGTATGCCAACCATCAGGTAAAATGACCCTAGAAAAGACCTTAGGTTAGAGATTTTTAAACATGACCTTATATGCTTAAATGTATAAAATTTACTATGTAAATTCACTAATGTTCAGCCAGCCCAACCTCTGGTTCTGCCAGTCGAATTTGGATCAGCCAACCTAACCTCATCCTCGGCCAAGTTTACAACAACAACAAACAAAAAAATCTATTGCAAGTTTGGCCAGCCGAACTTGGCTTAGGTTAGCCTGAAGGTGTCTCGGGTCAAGTTTCCATCAATGGAAAAATTCATAATTCAAGAGGATTTGACCAGTTGAATTTTCGTTCGGGCTAGCTGAATTTTCGATAAATCTTATCCCGTGAAATCTGATAGCTGTTGAAATAGTATAATTGAAAGCCGGCCGGCCAAAGCTACTCTTAGGCTGACCGTAGTTCCAAATCCTTTAGTTATAAATAGGGACATTCTCTCATTGTTTTTAAGATGAAAAAAGTGTAAATATCATCCTCAAGCAAAGAGAGAAACTCAGGTCCTTCCAAATCTAATTGTGTGGTAAATCTTATTTTATTTTAGCTTATTCAATTTCATTTTTAAGTCAGTTTTAATTCAATTAGAAAGTAAATTATACTTTACTTGATAATAAAGAATTGAATCTGCAACTGTTAGGGTTTTTATTATTTGAGAAATATTAAATCCTTAGATCCTTTCTGGTTGAGCATACATTGCTTCATCATCATCCAAGAAAGAAGATCGTCGCATGGATCGAAGCCTCGACTTCATCAAGTATCTTCGCATCGACGATTCATCATCTGAAGATAAGTATTATTACAATTTATTATTTCATTTAGGTTTGTTAAGAGATCCTAGAAATTTCATTGGGTTGATTGATGGTTAGCTCGCGAAAATCACTAAGGGAGTTTTATTGTGTAAGCCCTGAAAATCACAAGAACCGTAAGAGATTGTTAAGGTGAACCTGTGAAAACCTTAAAATGGTGGAAAACCAAAATTATAAAGATAGTAATTTTGGTAGTAGAGTAGATGTGTGTTAAACACTGAACCACTGTAACTCCTTATGCATTTGTGGTGATTGATTTATTTGTTTATATGCCTTTTACTGTTTTGAAATATTGATTACAAGAACGTCATAAAATAAGGTCGTCCTTCCTAAAATAATAGGTGAAGGTTGTCCTATGAATTAATTAGAATCAAGGTTTCATACTTTGTGTGATTAAGAATATTAATTTTGTATGTTTTTATAAGGAATTGGTATTGTCCTATTCACCCCCCTCTAGGACATATATAGCTCATCTTTCAATACTAATAAGAAATAGTGATTTTTAGAGATAATTTGATTCGACACTTGGTGCGACCAAAGCCATGTTCGATTTGACCAAAGGAGAGTTAGGTGCGACCTAAAGGAGACAAAGACTTCAAATGAATATTGTATAAATTTAACTACAACCAAGAGACTAATTCGGTATGACCGAAGTGATATTTGGTGCGACCAAAGGCCACAGACGATACGAATGAAGTATAATAAAAGTGTATAAATTTGAAGTCGGTTTCAAGTCAGTACGTTTTTCTTATTTAAAGGGGTGTTTTAGACTTTTCTAAGTATGAATTAGAGCTTGGGAGAAAGACCTATGGGTAACAGGGCTTCTAATTTGTGTATTTAGTTTTTATTTTATTTTTCTTCTAAGATATTAGTCATGTTAGACTAATGTCTTAGCTAAGGCTAAGGGATGAATCTTGTAATTAATTACAATATTTAGTTTACTTGATTAAAAAATAATGGATTGAATGATGATAGTAGGTTGATTTAGTTTGCATTTATTTTAAAGTCTTTGAGTTGTTTATTTTTGAATTTGTTGTGTAGTACTGATACAATGAATGCTTTGATTTAACAATTGTTTAGCCTAAATTAGAAAATAATTCAATCTGTATAATTGATTGATCTATTGTCATCTAAGAGTGCTTTAGACACTTTTAATTCCTTGTGATTGATGTCCGAGTGCTTCATGAGAGAATTGTTCAATCGAAATCATATTTTCATTGGTGTTAATAAATGGTTTAACAGAATTATCTTTTGATTGGAGAGGATAGGACTTCGATTCCAATTGACTTATATGTTAAATCAATGAATAAGGTATTTTGATTGCTATTATTGGATTCCTGGATCATTAGTCTTTTATTTATTATTTAAAGACCGATACAAACATTTATTGTTATACTAGTTCTAGGCTGTGTTCCCCATTTCGTAGGGATTTGACCTTGGTCTCACCGAGTTATTACTACATTGCAGTTTTGCACTTGAGGTTATCAACCATTGGGTTTGATTAGGCACATAATTATGATTGCATAGAGGAATGGTAACCTTTACAGGTTGATTGGGAGAACTTCATTGGGTGGAGCTGCAATAGCTATAGTGGATTACATGTCCGCACGTATGTGGCATGCAAGCCTAACCCACAAGAGCGAATGGGGCATGAAGGAATATTGTTTGTTTAATCCCCCTGATTTCAAATCTTTAACCGATGAAATTTTCTAATAATCTGGGAGCTTAACGTTTTTGGCTTCCAGAAGATGGTAAAAAATTTCATCAGCCATAGTAATATCGAAGGAGTATTGTTTTTTGAACTCATAGGTATTCTTCCTAGAGTTCATTCACATGGAAGTTTTAACATCTTTTTATATTAAGGCTGGGCAAACAAACGGCCTTTTGGCTACCACTGCACCTATGATCGACTCATAGTTCGGGTCATGGTAATAAGAGTCTTGTAATGCATTTCTTCTTTGACTCTCCTTGCAGAGAATTCATTCATATCTAGAGGTTAAAGAGGTCCTTGAACTCCATACCTTCAAAATTTTTCTGAAACTTGATGTCTATACCATTTTGGGCCAACTTGACATACCCGACCTTTGGTAAGGCAACTAAATAACGATTCCTCACTTTTTTTTTTTGAAGGGTGGGTTTATATCGTTTGGTCATTTCCCTCGGCAGTTACCTTGGACGGGAGAGGTCGGCGATAGAGTATATATATGTCGTGCATGCTAGAGTTGTATTCGATTCGAATCGAACCGAATGCCTTATGATCCCAGGCACTAAAATATCTGGATCAGGACCATACCTATGAAGTTTGACCTGACTACTCAGCCACTGATTAACAAGATGGATTTATGAAGGGGAGGGTTTATCCTTTAGATGGATTCTTTTCGCCTTAAAGACAATGACTTTTATCACAACGGTGATAACTTAATTGCATTTGTCTATAAAAATAACATAAGGAAAGTAAAATAGGAATTTAAAAGTTAAATGTTGATTTTATTAATATGAATAAAGATTCAGTATAATAGGCATATAAAAGTAAATAAAGTAGGAAAAGTTAAGGATGGCGGTTTGAGCAAGTGAGACAATTGTGGACTAGACGATCTTCCGAACCTCGACAGTCATGAGATGGTCATGGAAAAACCCTAATGGTCGTGAGATGGTCATGATTTTAGGTTAGTAAGACGTGACCAAGAAATCACTAAGGACTTAGGAATTTGGAGGGAATTTGATGACAAGGTCATGAATATTTATCTAAAACTAAATCAACTTGCTGCAGTGATGTGTTGGACAGAAGCAAGCTAAATTAAGCTAAACTAATTGATTTGGACTTGCTATAACATTGTGCTGGACAGAAGTGGAGGCTAAAACTAGGCTAAGCTATATATACATGAAAGACAAAAGATAAGCAACATTGAGCTAAAAAGAGTTATTTGATTTGGATTGGTGATGGTCCAAAGCTTTTTATTCTATGTTACTCTTATAAACTTGAAGAGGCGATGTCCTTGCATATGGCTAATGGGCTTTCCACATATGGGCATATTTTTTATACCCAACAATGTCAAATATGTCTCCGAAAATATCATGCATATGCTTGGTCATGCGTACATCTCTGAGCATCTCAATTTTTCCAGTGCCTACGTTTCTCTGCCACAAGTAAACCGTCATCTTTTTTTTTTTTTTTTTCTTTTAAACATATGCACTCACACCAAAGTGAATTTGACCTCGTGTTGAAACTATTGTGAGTCTACTGCTGAGTGACAAGTAAGGACTAAAGTCATCCTAGAAAGTCTAAGTTTTACTATAGTCTAGGGCTGCCACCATTATTATATCTTTCCACAGCCTAAAAGGAACATCATCTGTCTTTACCTTCTCTCATCTAGAAACTTTCAAGATCCGAAGGGGTGATAAGTATGAAAGGGGTTTAAGTAACGTGACTTCTATATACCTGATGTCTTAAGGGCCCGTTTGGATAGGTGGATTAGAACGGTAACGGACGGCTTAGGATGGATTGCGGACTTGAATCCAACTCTGTATGATGGACGACGCGTTTGGATACGCTAGAGGATAAGACCAAAAACTGTTGCATTGGATTCTCCGTGGGATTAGGTAATCCTTTCGGATTGGCGACTCTGGAGGTGGATTGCATCTCGAGCCCTTCCCAGTCCCTCCGCATGCAGTCGTTCGTTGGGACTACGACATGGGATTGGGAAGCCAGGGTGGGAGTGATGGCGGGAGAAAGAGCGGGAGTGATGGCGGGAGATGATTTTTCGCGGCCAAACGGGGCTATAAATCCAGGTATTGTGTGGATTGCGATGGCCATGAGTTCCTCCATCATCGTTACTATCGCCGTTTGACGGTTAGGCTGAGGGCAGAGGTACAGCTTCTTCCTCCCTCTCGAAACCCTCATGGCTATTGTCTGCTTTATGCCATGGCTTCCGGTTAGGGGATTTTTACTATGCATGTTCGATTTTAGCCAGGGATCTGATAAATACACTGTTATAGTTACTATTTTTCTCCTGTAATCTTGCTTTGGTCACTGAATAAATTGGATTTTCTCAAATTTTGCTGCTAATATTACTGGATTTTGTGGGTTTTCAACGTGTTGCTTTCTCAATCCATTTACTCCCCAAAAAAATGGGGTTGTTGGGTAATCTGCAATAACTTTCCTGTGTTAACACCGATTCTGCGTTAATCCTGCCGTGGTTAGCGCAAAATTTTTGAAAATTTCATTTTGACGCTGTTCATGGCTTTGGGATTTTGGGGGTTTTGGACTATCGATGTTTCAAACCATGAATTACCATGAAAATGGGATTGCACAGATTTTTCAGTCCATGGAGTCTACATTATCCTCCATGTCCATCAATGAATTTATCTATAGCCTGTAGCGTTTTCAGTTCTTCAATACTATTGGATTCCAACTACATATACACAGTTGGATTCCTTCAACTACATAGTGTCTTTTGATGCATAATGCTTTGGGTTTTTTTTTTTTTTTTTTTTAAAAAAAATTTGTTGCTAACTCGCAGCTTGGTATTACTGAATAGAAGGTCATTAATCTTCAACCTTGCATTTGATAAGGATCTCTGGTATGGTCCTTTCAACTATCTTTCATTATTTCTATCCGATTAATTGCATTTACTATTCATGTCTGATTCTGTTAATGGATGTTAATGTACTGGTATTGTGCTGAGCTTTCTCTTTAATTTCATTCTGGACTTGTTTGCAATAGTTGGGCTTTGCATATATGTTGGCTATGATCATATATTACCGGTAAAGCCTGTTTTAAATTCTTGAGTAAGGATTCTTCTCTTACATCATGAAATCCACTGTTACCATTATTTCACTGTTACCCATAGTAAGAAGTGAAGGACCAATGAAACAGGACACCGTGTCTTTTACTAGAAGAATATATATATAGGAACAGACACCTTGATACTAAATCGCATCAAGCTGGGCATCTTCTTGGAAATGGGAAGATCTAGGATAGGCAGCTGGCTGCTTTGAATTGTGCTTCGTACAACTACATTCCAAACATATTGGAATTCTCCCTATAAAATATAGGCATCAACCATATATATTGCCTGATAACAATTTGAGAACTCCATGGATTCTTCAGATGAGGATGAGATGAAGAGGGTAATTATGTCTCAAGCGGTGTCAGCTTGTGTACACGCTGTTGGGGAATATTGTTGCTGCTACATGTTCAAACAACCGACGCGTCATGGGGATGATGAGCGAACGAAGTTCATCAATTCTATTATTCGGGCTAGCGATGGAGATTGTCTAGATTAACTTAGGATGAATCGAGATTCATTTTTTGAACTATGTACGCTGATACGCGAAAAGACAAGACTCCGTGATACTCGTAATGTTGGTCTTGAAAAACAAGTAGTTATTTTCCTATACACCTTGGGGCACAATGTTCGCAACCGAGTTTTAGGTCACAGATTTATTCGATCAGGAGAGACTGTCAGTCGGCACTTTCACCGTGTTCTAACGGCAATTGTATCACTATACCCCGATTTAGTTAAACCAGTTGGAACAAAGACGCCTTTGGAGACTCAAAAAAATCTAAATTGGTCTGCTTACTTTCAGGTAATTTTCCAGTAGGTCTGTTTTTTAAGTCTGTAATTTTCACTTCAATCCGACGGGCGGTCTTTTCATGATAATTGGTTCATATGATTTAGGATTGCATTGGTGCAATTGATGGAACACACATTCCCGCACATATTCTAGCGGTTGACCACGCAAGTTTTCGTAATCGTAAAGGGGTCATCTCCCAGAATGTCCTGGCAGCGTGTTCTTTTGATATGAAATTTACATATGTATTGGCTAGTTGGGAGGGTTCTGCTTCGGATGCAAGGGTGCTACACAACGCAATGACTCGATCAGATGATCCCTTGATTGTCCCAAACGGTACTGCTTATATGTTAAAACAGTGTCAGTCTAATTTATAACTATGATTGCATCTGGATTTTCACTTAATAGAACTATGATTCGAATGTGTAGAAAAATATTACGTTGTCAACGCTGGATACGCTCATTCACGTGGTTTCATGGCTCCATACCGGGGCGTTCGATATCACTTATAGGAGTATCGGACTGGGAGAGCGCCTGTGAACATGAAGGAGTTGTTTAATTATCGACATGCACAATTGCGCAATGCAATTGAGCATTGTTTTGGTGTTTTGAAAGGCAGATTTCCCATATTGAAGAGCGCTATGTAGTATAAATTTCAAACATAAGTCCAGATTGTGGTAACATGTTGTGTCCTACACAATTATATAGGAACCGAAAATGATTCTCGACTGGACAATGATTTCGTTGGTATATCTGCAGCTGATGGGGTGGCTATCCCGACACCTGTAGATGTATCAACTAATGATGAGCGTCAATGGTCCATTCGAGTAACTCATCGTGAAAAAGATGCTTGGAATCGAGTACGCGATGACATTGCAGCCAGAATGTGGGCAGATGCTCAACACAATAGTAGGAGTCGATAGTCGATACTTCCTGTTTCATTTACATTACATTAGTTAGATGATAGTATATTTCAAGTTTACTTAACTTTTAATTTTTGGAAATATAATCACCCAGATACAGATTAAGTGATTTGTTGGTTACTAATAATGATCAATGAATTTATCCCTTTTTTGCGTATATGTTAATAGATGCTGTTTTCACGATTATGATTGACATTCGTAAAATATCATACACACTCCGTATTCAGGTGAAATGGCAGATTCCTTTAATGTTACATCAACACCGACCCAATCACCCATAAGAAAACCGTCGGTTCCCACTCGAAGTTCTCCGCGTGTGAAGATGGTGAAATCCCTAGCGGAGCCTTTATCGCGAGCCGCGAAGATCAAATGGACTACTACTATGGATCAGATTATGTTTGACACATTTATCGAACAAGTCGCATTAGGGCGTAAAGCTGATAATGGTTTCAAGCGGGAGGCGTACCAAATTGCGGCTGAAGAAGTTACGAAGCATACTGACGTAGCCGTCCAGTGGCAAAACGTGTCGAATCGGTTGAGATATTATAAAAGAGAGTATAATGCAGTGGAAGACATGCTGGCGGCGAGTGGGTTTGGTTGGGACAATGAGAGGATGGTGGTTACGGCTCCGGATGAAGTATGGGAGGAGTATCTTAGGGTAAGTTTTACTAGTTTTTAAAATCCCATCATACATCTCTATGTAGTTTTAGCCCTTAATTACAACTAACTTATTCATATGGCAGTCTCACCCATATGCCGAACGACTCCGTGGGAAACGCATCGAAAGGATGGATGACCTTGCAGTAATTTGCGGATCCGACCAGGCCACCGGACGCTATGTGTAAGGCAATAGGAGTATGGCTGCATTAGCATCATCTTCTCGTCTTCAGCGAGATCTTAATGAAGTATGGAGAGAGGTTGATAATATGGATGATACTATTGACCTATCAGAGGATTATGTAACAGACTCCACAGGGACCATTCCATTATCATCGGATAGTCCTGTGATGGGACATCATGACTCCCGCAGTACTCCCACTCGCACTCCTGATTCCGATGGTAACCGAGGAGGGACAGGAACACAAAAATGATCGCGCCCTCCTCGTCCCTGTGATGTACTGGGGACCTCTCTGCAGACCGTAGCCAACTCAATGATGAAATTTGAGCTTGGTGAAGAGGTCAATCGCACAAGAGAGGTTCTTGATGTGCTGGAAGAGGTGAAAGGCCTGACCAGCTCTGAATTTCTTGAAGTTAGTCGGATCCTAAGTAAGGACAAGTTACTTGCGTCGTTCTTTGTCAGTCTCCGACCCGAGCGTCGAATAGAGTGGTTAAAGAAAACACTTCGTGATCACTTTGGTGATAGAGGTGTTGGACTTGTCTGACAGGGTATGGTCACTGCGTTTCTTATGGTTTTTTCTTTATCTGGTACTATAGTAACTTATATTGTTGTGAAGTTTTTTGCTTTGTTTTTTTTTTTTTTTTTGGTTTGGATAATTTTGGGATGTTAATGTACTGCTATATATGCATATTGTATACCGTGTTTAACTGATATGGTCTCTGCCTATATATGTTTGTTATCATCTTTGGTATATATACTCACATGCTTGCATTATGCTTTGAAAGAAGGAACGGACCACACACTTGACTTACCAGAGGAAGGGTACATATATACAAGTTTTATAAGTCTTGTAAAGGATTAGTAAGGGATAGTTAGATTCCTTCTGATCGTTATGCATCATTTCACAATCCTAATCCGATTTTCATATATGTCGTTCCTAATCCCCACATGTCATTGCAGATGGGTAAAGACAAGTACTATGTTGTGCTCGTTGGACGTCATCCGGGAATATATAGAACATGGGATGATGCTCGAGTACAAGTGGAGGGCTTCAGCAGTTGCAGACACCGAGCCTTTCGAAATTGAAATGAGGTAGTGGCTTATTGGGAAAATTATTTCGGTAAGGCAAGTCAACAGTCTAGACCTCTCACAGAGACTCCTTATGTTGAGGTTGCCGCTACATCTGCTGAGATGGACATCCATCACGCTACCACTTCCTCTATCTGACAGACGTCTCAGCCAAGCATGGAAGTAGTGAATAGGGCCACATCGACTGATGATTTTGGCCCATTCGAGAGCAAGAGAGTCATGGCTATTTTGATTGGCGTGTTAGTTATTTTTTTTGCATTGTTTATAATTATTAAATTTTAGATATTATCGGTGTTGTAAATTTGAGGATATTTTAGAGGGATTTTATGGTTGGTGTGGTCTATGATGTTGGGTTTAATCGGCCGTAGGAGTTGTTTAGATCGATTGGATTTACTCCTGCATTTGGTTACTCTCGTCTACTGTTGTTTATATCAAGTTTTTACATCTTATTTTATGCCCTTAAACCAAAATTTAAGCATACCCAAATATCATGTGGACCATACCATAGGAAACAGTTGGAAATCTGATTTCCACCGCTGAAACCTTAATAGGGACCACATTGATATTTACTTCTCATCCAACCTGTTGGCAATAGCAAAAAACTATGGGTGAAGGGAAAGAAGAAAATACAAACTTGATCCAAAACTTCCGTGGACCTGTGGAAATTTTCAATGGTAGATGTTCAATTCATAATATTTCCTGTTGTGTGCTCCACATATGGTTTGGGTATACTTAATTTTTCTGATCAAGACCCAAAATTATCTGGTATAATGGATGGACGGAGTGGATACACGAACGAAATCACAGTGGGGCCCACAGAGTTTATTCAGTACGGGTTAAAATCAGTATGCAAACAGACGCCTATAGTGGGTCCAATCCGTATCTCAGCCAGAGCCACTTCCCAAACACGTAATTGGTTGGAATGCATGGGATTGCATACAATCCCATGCCCGGCCAAACAGGAGACGTACATCGCATGCTGTATTACCCTAACTGCCCAAACAGACGCCTCCATTGAACGCTGGATGAAGGAAAACAGTGGGATTGGAGACAATCCCCTGACAAGCCATTAATACTGTTGGTATCTGTGCAATCCACCTGTTACATCCGAATCCCTTCCAATCCCACCGTCCAAACGGCCCCTAAGAACCCTAATTAACCTCATATAATAGTCCTAACCCATCTATTCTCCACACTATTAGACAACCTCTACTTGTTAGAATTTCACAACATAATCTCAGAAGAAAAGGTGCCAAACCATGTAATACAAGGTACGATCAAATCACAAGTGGTCCAAACCAGCATCTTAATTGCCAAAGTCCAATCTCTAGGCTCGATCTGGTTTGATTAAGACCATGGACATGTGACAATTCACTGGATAGAAAAGTCATACTTGCCATTGATAGTTAGAAAATCTATAGCCCTGCAAAAAAGATTTGATAGATAGTGTGTAAGCGGTATCTACAGGAAAGCTAAAGCTATCGCAAGCATTTTGGCTGGTTCCACAACTGCTCAGTATTAAAAATGGCAAAGGGGTCCTTAAAAAATAATAAAATAATAAATAATAAAAATTTGTAGATGTTTTTATTTTAGACTCTCGTGGTTGTTCGTTTTGTGGTGTTTAATATAATTTTTAGTGGGTAGGAAGAAGGAAATTAATTATTACTCAAATAATATTTTTTTAATAATTTAATAGCTATAATCCATTTAGAATTGAATATATTCTATGTACCTTCAATTTATAATAGGAAAAAAAAAATCCAAGTTAACCTTCAAATGGCAGCAAATGCACAATTAGGGGTGCACACACTCTGGCCTCAACTCGGCTCGACTCGGCCACTAGTTGACCCAGCTCGAACTCGGCTTGGCTTGGTCATCGAGCCTGACTGGCTAGCTCGGCACGGTTCGGTCAGCAGCTTGGGACAATTCGAGCCAAATTCGAGCCAAAATCAAGCCTCTACGGCATTTTCACAAATACATACAGTGCACTTTCAATTTCTCAGTATACATAAAACAGCAGTAGTTGTTTATAAGTATTTCATCAAACACCTTATAGGCAACATCAAAATATTTGTTTCATATACATACCTTCCTTGCCTCTAGCTGGCACTCCATTGAGTCATTTCATCAAACACTTGGTGAGCAACATCAATATTAGAAACTGAGTCACCACACTCGTTTGATTCAAATTGGGGTTTGATCCGATCCGAGTTGAGTCGAGATCAGGCAAGCTCAAACTCCGTTCGAAATTTTTTTGAGATAAAAAAATCAGCTCAACTCAGCTTGAACCCAGCTAACTTCGTTCGTGTACATGTTATTCACAATAGCAGTCTTCATTTTATAACGGAGGAAGAAAATTCCAAGTTTACCTATGATGGTTGGAAGCGGATTGCGTCCAGCCCCCGCCTGTACTATAATCTGTCCAGGCAGTACTTTGCGGGCCCATCGTAATGTATGGTTTTCATCCACTCCGTCCATCCATTTTGAAAGATCATTCCACATTAAGAAATAAAAAATAAGGCATATCCAAGACTCAAGTGGACCACAGAGTGGGGTTTGAACGCTCACCATTAAAAACTTCTATGGAGCTGTAGAAGTTTTAGATCGAGCTGATATTTTTGTTTTCCCTTCATCAAGATATATGAGCTTATGAACAGGTTGGATAACAAATAAACATCATGATGGGCCCTACAAAGGTTTCAACAGTGGGTATCATTACCACCGCTGCTTCCTGTGGTATGGTTTATTTGAGCATTGAATCTGCCTCAATTTTGGTCTAACAAACTAAAATTATCTGGAGAAATGGAACAACGGTGTGGATAAAACACATACATCATGGTGGATCCCACAGAGCCCTTGCTTGGACCGATATCCATCCAGGCGGAGGCAGGACCCAATCCGCTTCCATTAAGATTTGCGTCCTGCCTCCGTTAAGATTCTCAAATTCGCAATTGTAGCCGCGAGGGATTCGGAACTTCGGACCGGCATCGATGATGGGACGCGGATTCGCTACAGAACTTGACAGCAACGAGTATTGCTACTGAAGTGACGTCACCACGTTCTGTGGGGCCCATCATAAAGTTGACGCGGCGAGTATTGCTACACCATAGTCCATCTAGGGGCCTGTTTGTTTCCCAATTACACCGTATTTGGATGTAAAGGAAGTAATAATTACTTCTTACGGTTAAAAATAATGATTGCTATCACGTCTGTTGATTGCAGTCACCGACTAAGGATGAAAACACCTGCGGTGTGTTTGGTTAAAAGGTCCATTATACATGTCAAATCACAAATAAACTTACGGTGTCCACCACCTCAGTTCAATACAGTTGCTAATGTGGTTTGACTTTTACAATTTCCAAACGAGTAAAATGGATTGTTGACCGTTGCTCATAGTCGATTGGACGTCAGTGGGTATTATGTCCTCGGCCCACATCCTCTTCATCTTTCATCCACACCGTTCATCCATATTTACTACATTCTTGTTGTAAGTTATACAGATTAATGTAATTTCTGTATAATATGGAAACCAAAAAATCACGATGATCAAAACCAAGGATAGGATGAAGCATGTCTAAAAATGCTGTCCTTAAAGCGTTATTTGCCCCTACTCAAGTGAATTGAGTAAGCTGATAGGTTACAGACAAATTGCTTCTAGGATACGACGAGCCTGGTGTGGGTCTACGTTCAGCAAACACGAAGGCCCACCTATTAGAACTCAATTACATAATTTCTGGCAGTATTACAATATAGAAAAAAATCTCAAAAGAAAGAAAAAGAAAGAAAAAATTTATTTAGATTAAGACCACTGCACTGGTCAGTACTTCAGCCACTGGTTCAATTGAACCGTTCTAGACCACACTGTTGGTCTATTCTTCTTGTAAAGGTTTTAACCCTTACTGTCTTGCTGGAACTACTGGAGTATAGGAGAGGAGTAGTGGGCTGTCTCAGTTCATATGTGTCTGCTGGAGTGAGTTTTGAGATAGATTGGAAACCCATCCAGGTCCTCCTTTTATAGGCTATGGTGGCTGGGGGTTATGGTCCAGGGAAATAAATCCCATGATCATTTTCTAGCTGTTAGAGAAAACTAGCCGTTTTATGGCCGTTTTCTAACTGTTGTGCATGGGCCATTAAGCTGCTGCATGCTGACTGTTGTGAGACAGCAGCTAGCCATTTTCTAGCTGTTGGGCTAGCCATGCAGCAGTTACAGTTGGACCCTGCACTAATTGCACAGTTGTTACAGATATGCTGCAACAGCTCTATTTTCAGCTCTCTATATAATCAGAGGGACTCTCATTCAGTCCTTTAGATTTTCATCCAGCTAACCATCTGCCTTAGCCACTAGTCGCACCGCGACTCGCACACATCTCGCTCCGGTTCGCGAAGGGAGCGACCCTCTGCGACACGATGCGCATGTGCGAAGTGCAAGTACGCCACTAGCACCTCTACAGCCACACTGCCTCACATGCCCATGCCCTCGCACCGAACGCGAGCCCAAGGCCAAGGCCAAGACCAAGACCAAGCCCGAGCCCGAGCCCAAGCGCGAGCGCACGCGCGGGTGTTCCAATGCTACGCACTGGAACATGCAAGGTCCATAGTCCACGGACTAGGTAGGCAAATATTATAATACTCCACTATTATCATTTAAACTAAAGATTTTTCTCTTCCCTTTCCCATGTGGGACTATTCCCAAAAATCCACAAAACGGTGCTTTTTCATAACAACTTTTTATATATTTTATATTATTATTTAATATATTTTATTAAAAATCAATATTTTGCAACAATCCCCCACTTGATTTTTTATAAAAATATATTTTCTCGGTTAAATATTTCTGCCAGAATAATCAGCTTATATGCATAAAGAAAGATATTTTTCGATTTTAATCTTTCCTTAGTGTAAGTATCTTAAAACTCTGTCGAAATGACTGGTAGCCACAGCTTTGAACTAGTTATTCCTAGATAACGAAGTTGGAGAAACCACACACATATTTGCTATGCGTTGTTAGAGTTCCCACAATCTTGCTCAGCACATTTAATGGCCATGTGCTTATCCTAATTCGTGAACGATCCCGAGAGAAAACTCCTAACTCTCATCAGAGACGGCACCATCTCTACGTTCATATAGGTGAAATCCTTCCAGTGTCTCCGTTACTATAAGACACTTGTCTTATAGACTGGATTTCATTACGAGTTCTCAGACTCAACCTTGTTTCGTAACACTCAACACTTATCTATTATGGATGAAGTTTTATAATTTAGTGCTGAAAATTTTTCACATATCAGTGACTTATTTTTACCCATTAAACCCAAATTTAAAGATTTTTTAACTTCAGGTTAGGTTACCATCACCGGCAGAACTTTGGTTGAAGAGTTTCAACCCCATCCCTCTAGATGTAGCCTTTACTACCTCTCTCGGTAGAGGTTTAGTGAAAGGATCTGCCAGGTTGTTGCTTGATTTCACATAGGAAATAGCAATGATTCCATCTCGAATCAATTGTCTGACATAATCATGTCGAAGACTTATATGTCTAGATTTATCATTATAAGTGTCGCTATAGGCTCTATCTAATGTGGCTTCACTATCACAATGTAGTGACATAGCCAATATAGGCTTTACACAAAAAGAAATTTCTATTAAAAGATCCCTTAGCCACTCAGCCTCTTTGCCTGTTGCAGCCTGGGCTATGAATTCAGACTCCATAGTTGAGTGCTTTATGCAGGTTTGTTTCTTGGATCCCCAAGATACAGCTGCACCTCTTAGGGTGAATACCCACTTTTTAGTAGACTTGTTGTCCCCTGCACTCGATATCCAGCTCGCATCGGTATATCCTTCCAATACGGCAGAAAATTCTGAATAAAACAGTCCTAAGTCTTTGGTTGCTTTTAAGTAACCAAATACTTTACTAATTGCATTCCAGTGTTCAGTACTGGGGTTACTAGTAAACCTACTAAGTTTACTCACAGCATATGCGATATCTGGTCTAGTGCATTGCATAGCATACATAAGATTCCCTATAACACTCGCATATTTTAATTGTGCAACGGTTCTTCCAGTATTTTCTTTTAGCTTGATACTTGGATCAAATGAGGTCTTTGCTTCTTTTATATTTAGATGGTTAAACTTGTTTAGTATCTTCTCAATATAATGAGATTGACACAAAGCATAACCCCCACAATGTTGTTTAACTTTGATACCTAAGATGGTATCAACTTGTCCAAGATCTTTCATTTTAAATACTGAAGATAGAAACCTCTTTGTTTTAGTCACACCTTCCATTTTATTACTTATTATTAACATGTCATCAACATATAGACAAATAATAACGATACAACTACCATCTACTTTAGAATATATGCATTTGTCAGCTACATTATACATGAAACCATGAGATAGTATTTTGGAATCAAACTTCTTATGATATTGTTTTGGTGCTTGCGGCCACCTGTTCAGGTGTGTCATCATCGGTTGCTTCAGGTAGCGCTTGCATATTTGGATATAATATATAGTAGATCTTCAGTACCGTTAGGAGAAATTTCTGCTTGTCTTGTCATCTCGTAAAATTGGTTCCATCGAATCGATTCCTGATTCATCAACTTGATGGATGAAATATTGTCGGCCTCCATTATCTAAATAACGCCTTAAGATTGTTGTAAGTTATATAGATTAATGTAATTTCTTATAATATGGAAACCAAAAAATCACGATGATCAAGACCAAGGACAGACTGAAGCACATCTGAAAACGCTGTCCGTAAAGCGTTATTTGCCCCTACTCAAGTGAATTGAGTAAGCTGATAGGTTACAGACAAATTGCTTCTAGGATACGACAAGCCTGGTGTGGGTCTGTGTTCAGCAAACACGAAGGCCCACCTATTGGAACTCAATTACACAATTTCTGACAGTATTAAAATATAGAGAAAAATCCCAAAAGAAAGAAAAAGAAAGAGAAAAAATTTCTTTGGATTAAGACCACTGCACTGGTCAGTACTTCAGCTACTGGTTCAATTGAACCGTTCTAGACCACACCGTTAGTCTATTCTTCTAGTAAAGGTTTTAACCCTTACTGTCTTGCTGGAACTACTGGAGTATAGGAGAGGGGTAGTGGGTTGTCTCAGTTCGTATGTGTCTGCTGGAGTGAGTTTTGAGATAGATTGGAAACCCATCCAGGTCCTCCTTTTATAGGCTATGGTGGCTGGGGGTTATGGTCCAGGGAAATAAATCCCATGACCGTTTTCTAGCTGTTGGAGAAAACTAGCCGTTTTATGGCCGTTTTCTGACTGTTGTGCATGGGCCATTAAGTTGTTGCATGCTGATTGTTGTGAGACAACAGCTAGCCGTTTTCTAGCTGTTGGGCTAGCCATGCAGCAGTTACAGCTGGACCCTGCACTAATTGCACAACTGTTACAGATTTGCTGCAACAGCTCTATTTTCCAGCTCTCTATATAATCAGAGGGACTCTCATTTAGTCCTTTAGATTTTTATCCAGCCAACCATCTGCCTTAGTCATTAGTCGCACCGCGACTCGCACATTTAAACCAAAGATTTTTCTCTTCCCTTTCCCATGTGGGACTATTCCTAAAAACCCACAAAACGGTGCTTTTTCAAAACAACTTTTTATATATTTTATATTATTATTTAGTATATTTTATTAAAAATCAATATTTTGCAACAATTCTTCCACTCCTCAGCTGTCAGTTACAACCTTACGAAGGTATCAACGGTTGTTTTCAACCGTAATTATCCATGTCTAATTGATACCTGCTTAAATTGATTTTAAATGCCATCAAATCTCTAGATTAAGCACTATATGGCAGACACACACCTACCCTACAACAGCAGATGTAAAACAAAATTTTGCATAGTAATATATTTGAAGAAGGGTTCAGGCGTATCGTACATGTATGCCTTACGTGTGTGTGTGTGTGTGTGTGTGTGTGTGTGTGTGTGTGTGTGTGTGTGTGTGTGTGTGTGTGTGTGTGATATATATCTATATATATATATATAGGGGAAAAAAAGGTACTATGCGCTTAAGCTGATGGGAACGTCCCATGAGGTCAAGCTGTGTGGGCCCCATCGTGATGCGTTTCGAACATCTACCCCATCAGTCAGATGCACTTCCATCGTGGGCCTAGGTCTCAAAAATCAAGTCAATCCGTGACTTGTGTGCGCCACATCACATACAGAAGTTGAGAGGGGCCGTGCACCATTAAAACATTCATAATCATTTTTTGGGCCCACCGAGATGTGGTTTGCAAATCCAGCCCATCCATTATGTGTGTCCCACTTGGATGAAGGTTCAGACCAAGTTTCAGACGCATGCAAATTTCAGGTGGGCCCCACCAAGTGCTTTTATATATTTTTGGCATGTCTTCACATGATTTTAGATGGTATGGCCCACTTGAGTTCCGTATACGGCTGATTTTTGGGATATCCCATAATTTAAAGGAGACCCATCAAATACACGGTGTTGATGGTCAACACGCATCACGGTGGAGCCCACACAGCTCGACCTCATGGGACGTTATCATGAGGTCGAGCGCATAGAACCTTTTCCCATATATATATATATATAGCAACAAATGAAATATGTCCAAAACATTTCCCCACACACTTTTCATAATCCATTACACAACATAGAAATCATTGTCCAAAAACTATCCGAAAACGTCATTAAAAAAAAAACCAAACTTAAAACCATCTAGCAGCAGCACCAGGAGAATAGATGAATGGTCAGGATGAGAATCAAGCAACCAAATACTAATCATATCAGGGCCTCAAGTGAATGAGGCGTTTCTTCAACGCCATCTCCATCTGTCTCGTTGCTAGCACGGTAATGACAAACACATGATGGTGATCTTGAGCTCCTACTACGATCATTGCTGTAACTGGCAATGCAACACTGTCGCTGCGTTGATTCCAACTCCTCATAATCCACGTCCAAATCACCCACAGGGGCATTCTGATGAGTTGTTACCTTGCAAAAAACAGTTCATTGAGTAAATGCCTCAGATGCCGATTTGTAGGCACGAAAGTCGGCTGAAGAAAATCCTTCCACTTATTGACGACACTCATCCCACATATAGTATATCTCGGGCTGTCGACCATTGAAAACAACGTACATCTTTCTACCCATCTGAACATCATGAAATATATTCAAGAATGTGAAACCATTTGTATTAATACAGGAATATATTACGATAAAAAATACTCAGTATATAACAACATGAGATGATTGAAGATACATCGACTGTTAGAGCATACCTGAAGCGAGGTCGGAAAATGCAATGTGTACTTATCCTATACAATTTGTAAATATCAATAGTGTAATCATATAATTAAAAGGATTTACCAACAGATTATATAAGGTAATTGCAATTTAATAGCATCAATGGATAGATCATTAAACATGCATCACCATCTAAAAAAAATTCAGAAAAACATCATCCAAAATAACCCACATTAATCGTGCTAGTGAACACCACTAGCACGTGAAACCCAAGAAAGTTATCTCCAAAAAAACATTGACTGACAAGCCAATGAACACATTAAACCCAAACATTCAGGTGGAAGTGACCATGCTCAGTCAGAAGACTGATCCGGAGCAAGCAACATCAGCACAAACTCCAACCTCCTATGCTCAGGGAGAGAAATGAATGAAGCAGATTGTTGTTCGTCTTTCGATAGTATCCTTGTTGTGCGTATCATATCATGACCGGTCAGGCCCTCGATCTGCTCTAGAGTCGGTACAACCTGCGACATACGTACCATGTCCTTACCTTGCTGTATGGTAATAGTCAGTGACTTGACGACGTCAACAACGTCAGTCATTCCTTTGCATATGATATCACAAGGGCGATTCATCCTAGCTCTCTTCCTTGAATTGTCCGTGCTTCCTGTGTTGACTGAGTTGTTCCCATTCACAGACGGACTTCGGTTTGCAATATGAGTATCATCATGACTTTGATATGACCAGTGTATGTTAGGCCCACTGTCCCCAACATCATCACTCGATAACACGAGTGTATCATCATTTAGATCGATCAATGGTGTCTAAGAAGTATCAAGATCCTTGGACCGTCTCGAAGGCTGAGAATTATGCATGTTTCCTATGGAAGCACGCAATCCAGTCGCCCAATCATTACCAAATATGTAGGTTAGGTCATCGTACCTTTGCACCGTTTTCCCCCGAACATGTTGTGCGTAAGGATGTGACTAGTGACATCAACGAAGAAACACCAATGTAAGTAAACATACATGAGAAGGATCTTACGTCAAAAAATGAAAATGATTCATATTGTTATATAGAATTTTATACCCATTATAGTCTCACCCGTATGTAATCCTCCCAAATTGCGTCTGAAGCGGTCACTGTCTTCAAGTCATCGTCCCATCCAAACCCACTTGCGTTCAGGGTGTCCCGAACCTCGAAATACAACATCTTCAAAGTGTAAAGGCAATTCGCCACATGTTTCTCTTGCACTGTTATTCCTATTGCACTCCTCAGACACTCAACGACCATTTTGTAGATCTCCTTCTTAAAACCATTGGTACTCTTAAGGTGATTTGCGACCATATCCATCAGCGTATCAAGCAGGTAGTCATCCATTTCATTTGTCCAACACATTACACCACTTGACGATCCATTTCCTTCAGGTGATTTTAATTTATATTTTCTCGGTGTCCTCCGTGGTGTAACACACACTTGACCAGCTTGTTTCTCAGGGGTGGATTGGTTGTTTCCTTTGTTTGGTGACATCTCGTCGTTACTAACTTCAATTATCTACAAATAGTGATATGAACATATTTAATAAGCATTAAATCCTTGCATGATAGTCATATAGTAAAGGGAAAATTTTCATAATATGAATGAAGATATACACATTTCAGACATGATACGATAAGCAGTTGATTGAATGGGCATATTTTCAAACCTCCAAAAGACATTAACAATGTAGACACATGCCTATAGGTAACTGAGATTACAATCACATATTTCATTATCCTACTACAAAATAACAATTTAGCATGCGATTATCATAGTCTACGACTCACAGGAAGAGATTCATTCCATATCCTCTCAGCTATATTGTCTCGATACGTCACTCATTCATCCTTTTCACGTTCTGTGACATTACCCTCATATGGTGACAGATCTATACTCTCTGTTACATCCATTAAGGGAACCTCCTCTTCGATTAAACATGTCCTCCAAACGAATGGATAAAATTGTATAAGACACAACATGCGATCACTATCTTCACTTGTGTTTTAAGGTTGTATGGTGGAGTGAATTTGAGGATCGGAAACCGTGCTTTTAGTACTCCAAATATCCGCTCAATAACATTTCATAATTGAGCATGTCGGTAGTTGAAAAGTTCTTTCTTGTTCAAAGGATTGCCACCGGTGCGGTATTCATTGAGGTGGTACCGTACACCGCAATAGGGAGCCATAAATCCAGGTGAATGGGCGTAACTAGCATCAACTACATAGTATTTATCTAAAATTAATTACGAATAAATATCATGATAAATGAAATTAAATATCATCCTATAAAGATGTTTCATCATTTATTTACATTCGAAGTACCCTGGGGGATAGTAAAACGATCACTGGAATGTGTCAATGTACTCTGTAAGACGCGTGCGTCTGAGGCAGATCCTTCCCATTCGGCGAGCACATATACGAACTTCATATCAAATGTACATGCGGCCATTACGTTCTGACAGTAGGTTGCACTTTCTAATGCAGGGACATAGGTGGGTACATGGGTGCCATCAATTGCACCAATACAGTCCTAATGTCAACATGCATTATCAACAAAGAAATAGTTAAAAAAGTTTGCACTATAAGATGCAGGCATGTTGAATATCGGGATTACATTTGAGTTTACCTGAAAATACGTGCTCCAATTAGGATTGGCTAGAATCTTGACAGGTGTTTCCGCACTTGGGAGTTTTACAAACTCTGGATATAATCCGATAACAGCATCCAAAGCTTTACTAAAATAACGACTTACCGTTTCTCCAGACCTTATAAACCAATTTTCAATGGCACGGTTTCTCACATTATGGCCTACTGTATGCAGGAACATGACAAGTTGTTCTTCCATACAAACATGTTTCCCATCGGAAAGGAGATTTCTATCCCTGAGATAGGAGCAAAGATTGAAGAATGTGGCCTTGTTCATTCTGAGTTGTGTAACACACACTTGGTCACCCTCTCTAATTTTTCCATTTATTATCCGGCTTCTTTCATTGTCTCCAAATCTTGAGGGTGTCCTAAATAAATAATTTTTGTAATATTCTCCCACTGCGATAGTTGTTGATGTTGCAACAAATGTTGTTCCAAATGCAACCATTTCCTCTTCCGTCCATCCATGTCCCAACATCTTACGAATATTTCTTGAACAACACACCGAATGAGAATTAGTCAGCAAATTCCACACTATATCAAATACTAGTTTCATATCTGTCCCATAAAGTGGATTAAAACCAAGATAGTAATAATTGGAAGAACCAAGATATGTGCAATAAGTAATATCTAAATGCTATCAACCATGTACAACTCTAGATCAAAACTAAGATAGATGCATTCCTGCATGTTTAACTGACAGAAGATGTGATTACTTCAAGGGCGCAATTGAAAACGAAAGGTTTGAATGTATCATAAGAAGTTGTGTCATACAACCGGTGGTCGGTAATCAGCACTCCCCCGATGATATCATCATCAGCTAAGTCGACATTTAGAATGTCTCGCTGGTGAAGCAGATTAAACCAAAAGACCAGATTGAAACATAAAAAACAATGTTGTGCCTCAAGTCTTACTACCTCTATACTGATAGTAGATTACAAAACGGGTTCAGCAAATGGTTTATGAACACAACAACTGTTTGACTATTTATGTTTGTTTCCTTTCTTTTCTTTTTTATTTCATTTACAAAGAAGAGTTGTTAAATGCTAGACCTAGTAATAAAACAGAGACACTGAATGGTGATTTTTTTCCCTTAATCTGCAAGGTGCAGCTGGGGCACTGAATATATTTAAAAAGAAAAAATAAAATAAAAAAATAAAGGGTGCATGTAACGCCCTGACTTTTCAGGGCCCGAGTACATGACTCGTTTCCCAAAAACCCGAGTGTTAACCTTAAAGGATGGTCAAATTTGAGCATATATAATTTTTTTTATAGCTTCAGAGTAAGGAGGTGAGCGTAGTATGGACAAATCAGACATAAAGGAAAGTTGCATTATTATTTAAATATACGAGAAGCTGCCCATAATGACTTATACAAACCAATGTCCCCATTCTTATAATACAAAATGAAATAACATTACATGTGAAACTAGGTAAATTGCAACAATCTTGAGCTGTGAAATCTTGTAGCAGCCCTTAGCAAATACAGTCATGCACCCTTGTCAACCATAGCCTGCTCTTCACCAATATGAATGTGAACATCATTTGGGCTACTTATATACCTATACAGTTGTATATTTGATGGATGAGTGACCAACTCAGTGTGAATTTTCCTCAAGATTACATACCGCCACATTAGGTAAGCATAGTTATGAAAACATACAAGGCAGACAAAACAATACATGATGCAGTCTTATTAATGCATGGATGTATGAGTGCACATCAACTGGGGATACTCATCCAATTAGCTTTTGGGCAAAACCCATGCAATGTGGTCGGTCACCAGCGAAAGTACATAGTACCACTGTAGTGCCAAACTCACCAAAAGTGGGTCGATAGTCGATGGTTTGGGAGCTAGCAAAACGATACCCCAACTAAATCCTATTAGGCACGTGCTACAGCATCCAGAATTAGCCACTTGTCATCGCCCGAATGCTATGAATGCATGATTAGCCCAACCGTTATTAATCCGTTTACAACTAGCAGGTTTAATAAGCTCAAAGGTCACTATGGGAGCTCAGAGCCCAGCGTAGGCCGAACAGCTCGGGCATAGGTCCCATACCACCATCTCCGGCTCATGAGACTACCATCTTAGGATGTTTAATGGAACCCTGTCGACTAGTGGCCAATCATATTACAATATATGGGGTTTACCATTGCTTGGTTGCATAATATAAAGCATCGAACCTATATAGGAAAAATACCAAAACAAAGCCACGTATGACCAATATCAAAACAAGCAACATAGGGCAAATATCAAAATAAGCCACATAGGGCGAGTATCAAAACCATGCGATAAAATACCATCATTGAAAATCACTTAGACACAACAACCCTGGATAGTAGGCCCACATCAATGATCCATTTAGACCACCACTCAATAACCACTAAGCCGAAGGTCCATTTCAATCACAACCAGTTAGGTTACATCCAAGTATGGGTGTACATTTATAGGTAGGGGTTTCCCACTTATGTACTAGTTTAAGTTTCATAAGCAATCCATAAATAATCCACAAGTATGAAGTAAGTATGCAGGATAAACATTAAGCATGAAATATAGCAATTAAATTTCCACCAGCTAACACATGTAATTATAAAATGGAGATATCAATTATAAATTAAAATACAAACTATAACTTAGGCTAATGGGAAAATGGAAAGCTCAAGAGGAAGAAATCATTATCTTATACTTGAATCGCTATTTGACGTTGCTAGGAAACGCGATGCACCCTCAGCGTTGAGTCCTACCATGGATTGTGAAGTTGTACATGAGATCAATGTTCTACCAAGTATCTATGGTCAAGATTTATACGACCTAGGGTTTGGATTACTTTTAGGGTTTTAGTATAGAATTAGGATTTCATCATAGAGTTTAGTTATAAGCTTTAGATTATAGGATTTGAATCCTAGATTAGTATTACTATTATATATTATTATTATTTTATTATTATTAATTTTGTACGATGGATCAAATAATATTCATAGTAGGAGTATTAATCCACAATTAATGATGGCTCCTAGGTTCCTATTTAAATATACCGACATTACCTAATATTCTTATAATGACTGATAGCCTCTTAGATAATACAAGTAGTAGTATTAGAGTCTTTGCTAATGATAGTATAGTAAGGACTAATACTGATAATTATATTACCAAGAATTATACTAATCTCGTAATGAAAATGATGATATTCCCTAATGATAATAATAATAGTTATCATTAATACATCTAGCTATGGTAATAGATGCTATGCTCTACCATAATTTGTGAAATTCTATAATTAGGTCAAACCTAACACACACCTAGAGTTTAGATTACTTAGGTCTAGGATAGATTTTAGGTTGAGTGTTAATTGGAGTGCAATTGCAACCATTATCATTAACCATGTAATTACGGTTGGCTATACGACATTAGCAATCATGGTGATGTATTAAGTAGTATGATCTACTATCAATGATTGTACCACAGGAAGATAAGTAAATTACTAATGTTTAGTAATGGTAATTTTATTTGTAATAACTACCATTAGCATGAATAATCTACTAATGGTTAATCATGCTCAATACCCAATTATTATCTTAATATTAACAATAATAACTCAAGACAATCTATTTGGGGGAGAAGAGTTTGACTCACCTTGTTGACTCGATTCGAGCCAAGTTGGCTTGGTTGGCTAAATAGTCTTCTCCTGCTCCTCTCATTTCTTCTCAACTTCCTTTCCTTCTTCTTCCATTTCTTTTTCAAAATGAGCCATCCAGCAAGTTTGCTGGACTCAGCCAAACCTGACCTGACTCAACACCCCAACTCGCCTTGTTGACTCCCTCTCTCTCCTCTTCTCTCTTTTTTTTTTTTTTTTCTTTCTTTTCTCTCATGCTGGAATGTCCAGCAATGGCGTGCGACAAACAAACTTGGACTAGGTCCAATCCCGACTTCCCAGCCGAACTCGGTTTTGGCCGAGTTGACTCGGCAACCAATAACTCAAGGCTCTCTCTCTCTCACTCACTTTCTTCTCTCTCTCTCTCTCTCTCTCTCTCTCTCTCTCTCTCTCTCTCTCTCTCTCTCTTGTAAAAAAAAAAGAAGAAAAACCCCATTTCTCTCTCTTTCTTCCTCGTTTCTCCTCCTCTCTTCCTTCTCGTTTTTCTTTCTCTCAATCACTCTCCTCCTCTTTGCTCTGTTTCATTTCCTTCTGCTCCTAGAATCACCAGCGAAACTTGGAGCTTCATGAACTGGAGTGACTCTAGAACCAATCCCGACACACCTAAAACCCGACAGATGCGTCGGGGGAGACGACTCAGCCATTAATGGCGTTTTCTTTTGCACAACATCTTTCTTCG
The DNA here is from genome assembly GCA_021015155.1 of Magnolia officinalis. Lineage (NCBI taxonomy): Eukaryota > Viridiplantae > Streptophyta > Magnoliopsida > Magnoliales > Magnoliaceae > Magnolia > Magnolia officinalis. The sequence continues at coordinate 28,932,403 of JAJHSJ010000002.1, forward strand.
AACCGTCTCTTCTGGGCAGTCCAGATGGACCCCATGGAGCTTGTTGACGCGTTGAAACGAAGGTTGGAAATGGTTAGGTTGATGGGTTCGATGTTGAGAGAAACAACCATTTTTTTTTCTCTTTCTTTCTTGAGCGTGGCTGCAAGGACGGAGAACCCTCTTACTATATAGGATCCCTCTCCTTTGAAACCCTAGACCTCTCAGCACCGTTGGATAAAAAGGGATGGTTTGGATTGCTTTTAGGGTAGCCCTTCCTTTAAGGGAAAGACTCCTCCCGATTTCTTATTGGCTAGGATTATCCTACATGAATGGCTGAGATGTGAGGATTCAGCCTCACATGGATTGCCAAGTTGGCAAGGCGAAGTTGATTTCCATTTTTTGGAAACTACCGAGCGCGATCCCAGTTTGGGCCGAGTTTGTGTGCCCAAACGTATAGGCAAGCCTGTGAAATAACTTGGGCTTTGGTCAGGCCCACCGTATGAGTCAGATGGGTGGTCTGGATTGGTTTTAGGTGGCCTACATCGACCATAAATGACTGGTTTTAAGAGGGTTGGAAACACAACTTGCCTACACACGAGCTCTCCAGTATGCGAAACACCGGGGTTTCGATCAGAATTTCGTGGACTCCATGATGTATGGTCCGGATTATGCAAAAATGTCCATATGGTGGGCCCCATCTTGATCAGAAGATCGGACGTCTGTCCGTTCAAAATGCACTGAGCGCAGGACGGAAAGGAGGAAGAATTTCCTTCATTTGGAAATCCTCGGTCAAACTCAGTTTGGCTGGGTCCCTTAGTCCAGTGCACCGTGTGTGCACGCGCACTCTAGGCACATTCACTTGGAATGGGGTCCACAGTGGCGTTAAGGTGAAATCCACGCCACTCATTTTCCTTGGAGGCCTTGTCATAGCCTTTTACCAAAGATGGGATAGATCCAAGGTTTTAGGTGGGCCATACATCTTGGTTTAGGGCCCTACTTAGGGATTCCCGTCGATCTAAGGGTCGGATCCTCCTAAAATTGATCGTCAACGGTTAAAAGGGTGTTAATGGGTCACATGTATGTTCAAGACCTTCATGACATGTCACTAACCCAAGTACTATTTATAATATAAATTTTATTACTATTATTATTACCATTATTTGTTCCACTTTATTACTACTATTATTATTTTTACATATGCACTTGTTTACTGCTATGGGTCCGTTCTTTAGGTTATTAGTACTATCTGACTCATGGTTTTATATTATTATTATTATTATTATTATTATTATTATTATTATTATTATTATTAGCCTTGTCACCACCTATACACATAGTTATCTATTTATTTATTATTATAAATTGAAATTGCAGGGCCACCTCTAATGGGAAGTATTCCTCAAGGTGAGTCGACCACTTCGAGTTATATGCCTTATTCTCCAACTAATTTAACAGTTGAGCCACACCAAGTGAGCATCCACTTATCAACTCTTGACATCTTAATGATTCAAATAGTTTGACGGTTGGATTTGACTCATCTTAGTTAATAATAGTCCTAGAAGCCCTAAGAATTATGTAGGTGTGATCTGCCATCAAATAGATTGGAACTATTTTTCAAGGGTTGGATTTAGGCTAGAATAAACGTGAAGGTTCATTTAAGCTAGGCTTGTATTTATTTCTAAATTTGGTTACATAGTAACACCCGAGTACTGAAAAGTACAGGGTGTTACAGTGCAGCTACTCATCTCACATTATCATCAACATGCACGAATGTGCAATCAGAAATAATTGGAAGAACAATATTAACTGATATTGATATTGTGACCAACATTCAAAAACTCAGACAGAGAAGAGATGTACGTAATCTGGTTTTCTAATTCCAAGCGAAGGAATTAAACCAGAAAATGTATATTATTTTTACCAAAATTAGCAATAGAAGATAAGCATCAAAACCACTAATTTTACCATCCAGAACTACTAATTAGGAATGAGTAGATATATATAGAGTACCATCTCTCAGTACATTGCAGGTTATGAAGTTCTGGATATTCAAGGATTGAGAACAATCCGTCCATATCATGTATCTGGATATTTCAACAGATAGTGAAAGAAGTAGAGGCAGCAGAACAAAAGGTGCAACGTCATCGAATGGCCTCCTCGTCTTTCCCACACAATCAACGACATCAGGTGGGCCACATGTGCCCGACCAAATATCTGTTGTTACGATTATTCAATGTCCGGAAATGCCATTTATTCACTCTATACTAACATAGAAGAAAGACAGAAAGCTTACCTCTTCAGGAGTTGCCGTAGCTGAAGACGTCACTCGCACACGGTAGAGAATACCGCTGTAGGACAGAAGAAACATTTCCGTAAGTGGTAAACACCATATAGAAATGGAATAACAAAAATAGATACCGAAGAAAGGAAGATTCGTTACCTTCTGTGGAGTTGCCGTAAGGATTGGGGAAGATGTCGCTGCCGGATGGCAGAGAGAACCGCTGATGGGGAGAGGAAACATGGAAGGCAAGTTAATGCATGTAAATAGTAATACACCCCAAGCAAGAAAGATTCAGCAACATGCAAGCCGGGAACCTGGGAAGAAGATAAAAAATACATGGTAACCTGAAGAGGACGAATCGAATCGTGATAAAGAACATGAAGAACCCTATAGTATCACCTGCTATCGTTTGGAGAGGCTGCGAAATCTGCCGATGAGCACGTGGTAAATAGGGTCCAAACCATGAACCTGTCAAGAATGGGAACACGGAAGGAAGATGAGAAGTAACAACAAAATGCAGAGAAGTTAGGAGAGAAGAATCATCTCTGAAAACGAACTCTGTTCCTCGTCGTCTTCCTCAGACTCCAAAATGACCACGACATCGATCTGGTTCGGCAGCTTGTGGACGACGACGCAAATGAAGGCCTGTTTCATGCAGGTTTTACAAAACCCAGTTGTTGTGGTGTATCGCTATGCTCCTGCGGATTATAGAACGGATGTTGTCGGGGAGACATGCCTTCGGTTGGGATTGCATTGATTGCATAGAGCTGTTATTTCGGGCGGCCCCTTTACGCCAGATTACCATTTCAGGTGATGCAGCACTGCGTCCGATTATGCTTTTATTCAAACAAATGTCAGCATGTCATTGCATCTCTACGCTCGAATAACAGTACCTCTAGAAACCAAACAGGCCTAAGATTTAGCCTGAGATGTTTTTAATGGTCATTTAGTACCATTTCCGTACTATGATCCGTATGAGATCTGGATATGCTTCATTTTTTTGGCTCATGCTCTAAAATGAGTTTTCGGTACACATTGAGGGCATGGATGTAGTAGTCGCATACACCAAGGTGGGCCCCACGGTTATGTCCCATGCACCTCGGTGGTTCCAGAGACCCACCATGCCTCGCCGGACGTGAATTGCCTATTAATGCTCCTGTTAGTGAGGTGGCTACTGAATAGTGGCCCATTATAATGTATGTGTTTTACCGAATTGGTCCGTTTATTTTAAGACATGAGTCTAAAAATGTTAGGCCCTGTTTGGGCATCGGGATTAGAAGGGATTAGGTGGGATTGGATTCATCTGTTCCGTGCCAATTCCATTCCATGTTTAGAAAAGCTTGGAATTAGATTGGATGGAATTGCATTGGTCCTATCCCAATTTCACTCAATGCTAGTAAGTTGTGTAGGTCTCACCCTGATGTGTGGGCTATATCCACACCGTCCACCCATTTTTTGAGATTATTTTAGAGCATGGGCCAAAAATCAGGTAATTCTAAAGCTCAAGTGGACCCACTACTGAAAGTAACGGGGATTGAATACTTACCGTTGAAAACTTCTTTGGGGCTACATAAGTTTTGGATCTACCTCATTTTTCGGCCCATACCATAAAATGAGGTTACAAAACAAATGAACGGTTTAAATATAATACATGTGTGTTATTCTGGTAATTTCAAATGATGGTGGGTATATCCATTCAATGTACCACCATATTACCAACAAAGCAGGGCATTAATCTAATCCCATGGAATCAGGGGACAATCCCTACCATGGGTAGAGGAGGGCAAAATGGACCCGATCCGGCGGATCCGCTCCGATCCGCCCCGATTCGCCCCGATTCGACCAGAACCGATGACCTGAATCGCCAAGTTCGGGTAAGATTCGGTCAGTCGAACGACAATAGGATCGGATTCGGGTATGTAACAAATTCGACCGAACAGAACCGAAATCCGATTCGTTTGGATCCGACCCGATTTGATCCGGACCGCACCGGCGTTAGTAACTAGTAAAAAAATAATAATACCCCACCCAGCCCATCTCTCTCTCACACACAGAGATTCATCAGCCATGGTAAACGGTCACTCAAGATCCTCTCTCCCAAGCTGCTGTAAATACCGCAAGCTTCATAATCTCATCTATTCAGTTCTAAAAAGAGAACTTGGAAGAAGGATTGGCTACTCCCCTAACCACCAGCCCGTGATTGATGGTCGATGCTTTGTGGACCCCCACCATGATGTATGTGTTTCATCCATTCCGTTCATCCATTTTATAGATCATTTTAGGGCTTTATATAAAATAACGATAGGGATATAAATCTCAGGTGGACCACACCACAGGAAAACAATAATGATTAGATATCCACCATTATAATCTTCCTAAGGCCCATTGTACTGTTTTTTGACATCTAATGTGTTGATTAGGTCATAAGGATTTAGATGAAGGAAAAAAAAAAATCAGCTTGATCAAAAACTTTATAGCCTCCAAACGTTTTTAATGGTTAACGTTCATTCAATACTATTTCCTATAATGTGGTCCAGTTGTGATTTCGATATACCTCATTTTTTTTTTCTAATAACATAAAATGATCCATAAAAATAGATAGAGGGCATGGATGAAACACATACATCATGGTGGGGTCCACAGAGACTGGTAGCAAGGGAGTAGCCCGTCCGTTTCCAGCGCTGTACTAGCGCGTGACACGTCTGGTAGCTGGCAGCGGATTGCATACCGAGTAACTCAGCACAGCTTGCATACTGAGTAAACTACATGGCCCTAGTGTCATTCATACATTGTATCCACTCCGTCTATCTCTTTAAACAAATAATTTAGAGATTTATCCGAAAAATGGAGTACATCTAAGTTCAAATGGGCCACACCACCAGAAACAGTGTGAATTGAACATTTACCGTTGAGAATTCTTGGGGACAAAAGAAGTTTTATATCAAGCTGATATTTGTGTTTTAACTTCATCCATGTCTTTCTGATCGTATGAAAGGTTGGATGATAAATAAACATCACTGGGACTTAGAAAATTTCAACTGTTGAAATCAATTATTTTCACTTTTTCCAATGACATGGTCCACTTGAGCTTTATATATGCACAATTTTGGGTTGAACCCATAAAAGATTCTGGAAAAATGAATGGACGGCGTGGATAAAACACATACATTAGTGGTGGGCCCACTGAGTTTACTCGGTACGATAAGAGCGTACCAAGTACACAGTACACAATCCAATTTTCTGGCATCCTCGTGCCCAGCGCTCCTCGAGCTCCGAGTTGTACGAACGGTTCAGAGGAGATCAAAGTTATATGGCCCCACGGTGATGCATTTATTATATCTACACGGTTCATATATTTTTATATACCATTATAAATCATTATGCAAAAAATGAATAATATCCAAAGATCAGGTGGACCACGTCTCAAATATCAGCAAAGAATGATTTTTACTGTTAAACCATTCGTGTGGTCCACTTGATAGTTAGATTTGTCTTATTTTTCGTCTCAAGCCATAAGACGAGCTTACCAAACGGATGAACGTTTTGGATATAACACTTACCCCATGATCAAATCCACAAAACTCACGACACCATTCGAATTCACCTGACAGGCCGTGCTGGCGTGAAAAGCAAGTAACACTTTCGTGTGGAGCAAGTAAACTTTAAAAGTTAAATAAATACGTATACACATAGATTGAGAGTTATTTCAGAGCCATGTGGGGCCCACCTTGATGTATATATTTCATCTAAGCCGTTTATTCATTTTGAAATATTATTTTAGCCATTGGACACAAAAAAAAGATATATTAAATGTTAACTTAGACCACACCATATAAAATAATTTGATTTAATTTATACCGTTCGAATCGTACCTAATTCGATCCGGCTTGGTTTTCTTGACCGAGGCGGACTCGGCTTGAGTAAGGTCAACTAGGCATCGGGTCTGTCCGAATCAGGTGACTCGGATCCGGTCTTAGATCAGATCGGATTCGGGTCTAACCATTAGAAATTCGGATCTGATCGGGTAATAGTTGATCCGACCCGATCAGAACCGATGCCCAGCTCTAGCCATGGGTAATAATGATATTTTTTGAATCCAATCCCACCTAATCCCTTCTAATCCCGTTGCCCAAACAGGGCCTTAGTATCCATAGGTGGTGAAATCCTACCACGGCGTGGGTTTGTAGGGGTGTGTCTGCCTGTGCAAAAATAAAATATAATAATAATAATAATAATAATAAATGAATGCCCACAGTTAAAAACGTCCTGATACCTCTCCTATGTTTATTCTCCGTAGGTTTGGATGGAAACGGATTGGCTACTCACCCTGCCACTAGCCAATGGCTAGTGTTTGGTGTTATGTGGGCCCTAACATGATATATGTGTCTCATCCATGCCGTCCATCCATTTTTTTAGATAATATTATGATATGAATCCAAAATTAAAGTAGATCAAAATCTCAACTGGGCCACACTGTGTTTTTTGAACTCTCACTGTTAAAAACTTCTTGAGGCTACCGAATTTTGGATCAAGCGATATATATATATATATATATATATATAATATATATATATATATAGAGAGAGAGAGAGAGAGAGAGAGAGAGAGATGAGAGAGATAGAGAGAGAGAGAGGAGGAGAGAGAGAGAGAGAGAGAGAGAGAGAGAGAGAGAGAGAGAGAGATTACCTCCATCCAGTTATTTATGACCTAATCTACAGGTTGGATGTTAGATAAAGATTACAGTGGGTCTTTGGAGGTTTTTAATGGTAGACATTCAATCGCTACTGTTTCCTGTGGTGTGGTCGACCTAAAATTTTGATATGCCTCATTTATGAGATAATGTATTAAAATTATGTGCAAAAATGGATGAATGGTGTGGATAAAACATATAAATCATGGTGGGGCCCACATAACATCAACCACTAGCCACCTGGTTACGGGCAGCGTCACTAGCCAAACCGCGTCCGATTTGGATCTGCCGAACTTTTGGACTAGTACCTTAAAATAACCGGAGAAGGACAAAACACATGCATCAAGTTGGGCCCAAAGAGCACCTTCTGCTAGCTACTGGCTGATGACAGCGTCAGTGGGCAATCCGCGTCCGCAAAACCCGGGAAACATCGCTCATGAATTCAATAGAGCTCGCGAAAATTTTTCGAGTTCGTGCCATTGACTCATTTGGTCCAAACAGGCATACATGGAAATCTGTTGTACGATCATAAGATCCTGTCCATCCATAAGATGTTGGCCACTGCTAATATATCCATCCATATTCAAGAATCAACAAGGTCCATTTATCATATCACAGGCATGAATGTTGACCGTTGCTTGTACTTTTTACTAGCCCGGTTTTTTAATTGGGATTTTGACTAAATAAGCACCGTGATCTTCCCAAATACCCTGAATAGTAGAAGGATTAAACAAATGTTCGATGTACCTTACCAACCACGTTTTTTTTTTTTTTTTTTTTTATAAGTTAGGATGAAATTATCCCTAGCATCTTTTTACGTTGGGCCCAACATGTGACAGGTACAGGAAGAATTCGGATGGGTAAATACCGTAGGGCTCGTTATGGTGTTTGTTAGAAATCTATACAGCTCACATTATTTGTCAAATCATTTTATGACATGGGCCGAAAAACGAGGTAGATCCAAAGTTCAAGTGGGCCAAACAATAGAAAATAATGGAGATTGTACATCCACGGTTGAAACATTCATAAGGCCGCATAAGCTTTGGATCAGGCAAATATTTTTATTCTTTTAGTTCATTCTCATGGTAAGGAGTTTATGAGCATTTGAGTCACTTTATGAACAGTTTCGATAACATATAAACATCACAGTGGAACTTGGAAAAGTTTAAATGTAGGTAATTCCTTTTAATTATTTTTAGTCGTGTGATCCACTTGAGTTTCAAATCTGTCCAATTTTGTCTAATGTTTAAAAATTATCTTCCAAAATGAATGGATGGAATAGATTTTTCACAAATATCACGGTGGGCCCAACATAGCTTATGGTAGTATAAACCACATGTAAACAGCTTTTCCCTCGCATGAGCGTAAGGTAATTGAACCTATGTAGAGATGGATGGTCATATTGGGCCCACTATAATGTATATATTTCATCCACACCGTCCATTCATTTTGAAAGATCATTTTAGGGAATGAGCTTAAAAATGAGGCGTATCAAAGGCTCATGTGGACCACACCATAGAAAGTAATGAAATTAAGAACCTACTATTGAAAACCTTTCGGGGGCCATAAAATTTTTAAATGTAACTCATTTTTTGGCTCGTGACGTTAAATTAAATTCTAAATCCAATGGACGGAATTGATTCGATACATAAATCACGACAGGACCCACGACCCTTATAACATGACAACTTCGACCCTTATTACATTACAACCACGACCTCCACATATCGCATGATAACCTTGACCCATATAACATGATAACCACGACTCATATAACATAACAACCACTACCCATGACAAACCCATATAACATGACAACCATGACCCATATCAACCAATGCAAACACGAACCATGACAACCATGACCCATATAACATGACAGCCACAACTCATATAACATAACAACATTGATCCTTACTACATTACAACCACGACCCATAAAATATGACAACTACGACCCATACCCGTATAACATGGTAAGGGTCGTGGTTGTAATGTGTAAGGATTGGGTTAATGTAATTAATAACTTGATTATTTTTAAATAATAAGAGTCGAGACCACAATAGGGTGATTCATTCCGTCCACCTTGTCGGCCAACTTGCCGTGGGCCTAAAAAGTCCTAACTTGAGCAGTGTCCACTTCTAATAAACATCATGATGGGCCTATAAAGGTTTCAATAGTGGGCATCATTACCACCACTGCTTCCTGTGGTACAGTCCATTTGAGCATTGAATCTGTCTCATTTCTTGTCTAATAACATAAAATTATCTGGAGAATGGATCAATGGTGTGGATAAAACCCATATATCACAGTGGATCCCATAGAGCCCTTGCCTGGACTGATTTCCGTCCAGCGGAGGCAGGACGCAATCCACTTCCATGGAAATTTTCTCAAATTCACAATTGTAACCGCAAGGGATTCGGAACTTCGAACTGGTAGCGATGATGGCATGCATGTTTGTATTTCAGAAGCAGATTTACGGGTGTAAGACACCACCGACCTGGCTGGTGCGTTGACATCACCAAGTTCTATGGGTTCCATCATGAGGTATGTATGTGTTATATCCAAACTGCCCATCCATTTGACGAGCTCGTCATTATGCTTGAGCTGAAAAATAAGACATATAAAAAGATCAAGTAGACCACACTGTGAAAAGCAATGGGGGATTGAACGTTGCATTAAAGCCCTTTTAGGGTCACGAAAGTTTTGAATCAATATTATATTTTATTTTCCTATTGATCTAGGTCTTTGTAACCTCATGAGCAGATTGGTTGGAAAACAAACGCTATGGTGGGTCCTAGGCATGTTTTGAACGGTGACAATCATTGTCCTCATTACTATTTGTGGTGTAGTCAGCTTGAGCTTTGGATATGATTATGTGTATACAATAAATACATCATTGTAGGACCTAAGTAACTTTGATCTCTTTTAAACCGTTAGTAAAGCTCTTAGCTCGATGAGCGCCAACGCTCATCTTTGCACAACAGGTACCCACACCAGCCAAGTCGGTGGAATGGTACACCAACCAATCCACTTCCTTGTATTTTTTACGTGGGCCCATTTTTCTATAATCAAGACCTTTTACTTTTTTAGTCCTACAGTTGATGGAACATTCCCAAGGACCATTCCTCACTGTGATAACCCGATGATCTATAGGTCAAGAACGTGCACATTAATGGAAGGATAATCATGACTCTTATATGATTCAATCATTTTCTACGTGTCACAATAATAACCATGAGAATAACAAAACCATCATTCGAGTCTCTAGTGAGTAGAGTCAATAGAGAGATGATATGAGGAAGGAAAGGCCAATCATATTTATTGCATCGAGCAACAGACTATCCCTGCTTTTACCTTTTTGCCAAAAGACAAAGTGGCATGGGGGCAATATTATACCTTATTTTTTATCGTTTCTGGAAGAACCAATTAGGAAAAAAACATGTGTCATTGCGCGAGAAGTATATAGCATGCCTAATGTTCACAACCCCAAGTGTAAGGTCGCGATGCAGTAATAATCTCGATGAGACCGAGGTCGAATCCACAGGGACTAATCTCGTGTGTATTTTAAAAGCAACTAGAAGTAGAACTAGAAAAAGATATGAATCTAAATCTGGAATTAAAGGGAGTAATTGTGAAGTGTGTAATTAGAAACTTAAGAATTCAAAGGTGGGAACTAGGTTTTCCAAGGATCCACTTACAACGATTAAGGAGCCCTCTTACTTGATTCAAGTACCACAATTAGAATTGGAGTCCTATCCTATCCAATTGGAAGATATAACAATTAAGATCAAATCTGAACTTTCTTTGACCTAATTCTCAATGGAAGAGAGTTGTAATAATTGGAAGTGATTTCATCACCAAGCTATGCCCATGGGATAATGGCCAACAACGGGATTTACCAATCCCACAATCTCATAAATATGAAAAGACGATACTCAAAGCTATTACAGATCTACTATAATTTGAGTCACAATAAACCATTAAAAATTGAAAGTATTCCTTTAAAATCAAACTAGAATCAAAGAAGGTTCATCATAAACATGAATCAAAGTAAAAGAAACATCTCATCAAGCTACAAGCTTCACCCCTTAGCCCTAACTAAGAAGTTTAGCCAACCGTAGACATGATTGGACCAAAGTCTCTTAAGAAAAACATAAAAATAACTAAGAAAAAAGAAAAAAAACTCTTGGCGACAGCTTCTCCACCCTTTTTTTCCACTCCTTAAACCCTATAAGCTGCTTTGGAGCATCCTAGAGAGTCCTATTTATAGTTGTGGAACTCTAACTTTCACACCTAGTTGGAAAACTCTAGAAATTGCCTCAAATTTACGTAGTTTGCTAAAATAGACTTTACCCTACGAGGTTTTCCAAAATAGACTTCACTCTGCGCAATTTCACTAAATGACCCAGAGTTTCAGAATATGTTTTTCAGGACAATTTCAGGATTCTTTTTCTTCACTTCAAATGTTTGATTCTCTTCATTCCTCACTTGGTTTTCTTGGATCTTTGGCATGTAAATTCTTCAATCTTGGTCTCTTAAGATCCATCCATTGCCTTGGTGATTCTTGAGCATCAAATCCATGCTTTTAGCACCCTTTTCAATCCAAGCTCTTAAATTCACCTTGCAACACAAACATGAGTAAAATAGAACATTAAGCATTATCATGTTCATAAAACCAATATATAAATGGGGGATAATGTGCAATATTTGACCCTCAACACAATCCCCAACCAGCATTTTGCTAGTCCCGAGCAAAGCATGCGTGAAATAAATCTCAATGTTTAATGTTTAAAACTCCTCTAAGAAAAAAATCTTTTATACACTCAAGTATAAATGGGTAGATTTAAGATACGAAAGTGGGGTTTTGAAAACTTGGAGACGAACCACATAAGCAACCAATCATGTCACGCCCAAAACCCGGGAATGGACAGCTTCCACGATGCCCCGAATCCGGCACTCGACTTCCATACACCAAGTCCCGAGTTCGGCGCACCACAAGGAAGATTTTTGACTGAATTATTATTATTATTATTATACATATATAATAATAGTTGAGCATAAAGATCCATGATCAAATTACCAAGCGACACTCTCCAATAGAAATCCTGATGGTTACAAGTACAATGCTTTAAAAAAAGGTACACAACGTCAACATTGCCAAATCGAAAAAAATAGATGTAATGCATCGAGAAAGCAAAGTCTTTCAAGCTACTCCAACCCTGAAAAAAAATGAAAAATAAGAAGCTTAGGCAAAAAGCCTAGTGAGTACACACATGTGTACAATGTGTCCTACATGCAAGCAAGATAAATATTTTACAAGGAATCATATATGTGAAAGGCATGTAGCACGTAAAGTATGATGTCAATGCCAATGCAATACATATGCATCATAGTAATCCTCCAAGTCAATGCTACCAGCATCACCAAGTCATATTTTCATTTCTTCTATACCACAACCATAACCGTATTACACACATCCGTAATCACATCATCATCATCATATTGTCATGCTATAATTATACAATATTAGAAATACTGACAAGTCCATAAGTCAAACAATATCAGAATACGCAATACAGATCTACTATACAAATGAGGAACAATATCAGAATATGCGATACAGATCAACTATACAAATGAGGAGTCATAAAGAGTCAAATATCAGATGTCGTATCTAAACCATATAAACGCAGAAACAAAGGTAGCCCAAAATGCCATATGCCGCGGATGTAATACAATATGTGGTGCGAATGGAACGACCATGCTGGAGTGTGAAGTCGAGATGATAGTACGTAGTATCGCAGGTTATGGGGTCTATCACAAGGGACTTCTATCCAAATCTGTCTCATACCTAAATTTAGATAGTCAAATTCAATGTGGTAAACTCCTAGTTTCAGGTTAGTCGCGCGCCCCAACCGAAATCCTAGCCATTGCGAAGGTACAAGTACAAATAGTTGCGCACCACCAGCCTGAGTGGATAGTGAATGAATGAATGAATGAGTATGCAACTCCTGCTCAATAAGTCCACATATCAGTATAGTTCTTCTCTGGGATCATCACCAGAGTTTAGTACACTCCAAATGGCACTGCGCTCTCCCAGCCACACAGTCCAAGTGAGCATAAGAAACCTCACTATCCGCCTAGCCAATAGTCTGTCAATACCTATCCAGCACGTCGATAGCAGACCCATTCGCGAGCTGGTCAAACTCAGCCTAGTATTACCCCCTACACTCGGGCAGGTAAGGCCACACCCCCTCCCAACCGACCATGACATAGTGGGAGATGCGGCCTCCTGGTATCCGGCACTCGGACGCTCATGTATCCACTCGGTCTCGACGTTGGAGCGTCCTCTGGTACCAAGAGGGTTTAAGAATTTTTACCCAGGGCCATTTATGGCAACCCGATGCTATAACAATTTTCGGTGTCCCGTCTGGCCATCCACGATATGTCTGTGGAGGCTACGGCCTTAATATCGCTAGGGCATACAGTAATCATAATGCAAGATGCACGAGTCATGCAATCCAGTCATGCAGCAATCCGACGCTTACCATGTACTCATGTGAGACAATCTTCGCCTATCAGGGAGTCTCATAATCGTCATGTCCAATGACATATGCAATGGTCAACCACCTCTCATAAAAAACATGCAGATGATGCGTATGAGCATATATCATGATGTTATGTTACACATACTCATAATTGGCATCGACAATCAGAATCGGTGAGAATGGGCCTAACAAAGCCTAAGGGAAGGTCATAATGTGGTCATTCAACCATCATTGCCCGTCAATGTGGACATTTAACCAACATTGCTCCCAAGGAGTAGCCCACATAAACATCAATACATACATCATGACGAAATCACACATCACATCGGTCCTCATATACATCGCTTTGGTTCTCATACAAGGGCCACACATTCATCGCATTAGGCCTCACTCATGGGCAGCATATACATCACATTGGGCCGTATCATATGGGCCTTACACATCGCAATGGGCCTCGGCACATGGGCCATGAATACACCACATCAGGCTTCACAACCCATGGGCTTCAAATACACATTAGCTGGGCCCTACACATTGGCCTCAAGTACATCACAATTAGCCACAACCCATGGGCCTAAAATACATCTCAATGACTCACGCCCATGGGTCTCAAATACATCACATTGGGCCTCGCTCATGGGCCTCGAATACATTGCAAGTGGCCTTAAATCTATTTCACGGGTAAGCCACATACCTGGGCCTAATACACGTCACTATGGGCCACATCACATGGGCTGAAAATACATCACAATGAGCCTCATCATATGGGCCGGAAATATATCTCAATGGGCCTTGCCCATAGGCCACGAATACATGGCTACACTAATTATGATAAGTCTTATACTACAACCACTTCACACATCACATAGTTAATGGCTCATATTCGGTGTCACATGGTTAAGGGCCACAACAATCATAAATCTACTTAGACAAGTAGTCACACGATTGCCCCAATTTCCATACAGTTAGGTGGGCTATAAAAAATCAAGCACTCACATGTGGTGGTCCACACATCTTCCACAAATTCACACTACTAGTTGGGTCACCCAAGATCCCAAATTCCTATAGTGTAGTGATCCACATGATTCCTACCAACCGACGGTCTAAATGAGGAATAACCATTACAATGGGTACCATGAAAATGACTTAGATTGTAGTAAATATATAGGCAGCCCCACATTCTAAAATGATCTAATCGAAATAGATGAATGGCTGATAAAAAATATATGTTAGGTGTCCCATGATCGGTTTAAAAAGGATAGATGGATAGATTTCTCACAAGTATTACTGCAGCTCTAGAAAATATTTAACGGTGGACAAGTGATCAATATTGCTCCTATGGAATGAGGTTTAGATCTAATTAGTTTATGGGACTATACCCTAAAATGATAAGAATAAACCGATGAATGACATGGATCTACATCATACGACAAGGTGGAATCCATGGTTAAGGAAGCGTTTCAGCATATAAGGGGCACACTAAAGCCTAAGAATTTCCAATGGTTGTCACCACTATTTCGACTTACAGCGTGGCCCACCTAAAATTGAGTTATACTTCATCTTGTGTCCATGGACAGGAGGTGGGATCACTTCCCAAGTGACTGGAAAATATATAGGCAGTGTGGGTATATAACACATGCACCTAGGTGGGCTTCATATGCATCGCATTATGTCCAGGGAAGCTTTCATCGGTAAGCATGCAATTCCCTTTCCTTATTATTATATTATTATTATTATTGTTATTATTATAATATTTTGTATAATTGTGAGTCCCATTGACATGGTGGGGTTCACCCCATGAACAATTCATATAACAAACAACATCATAGCTGATACCACCCACTAGATGAATGACATGGATATAAGGTACATACGTCGAGTGGGACTTATAACACATGAATAGTCTAAATGATGGACGACTGGGATGTAAAATACATGTAACGAGTTGGCTCCACGATCTAATGGCTGACCCAATTTTGGTGGCAGTCACACATCACAGTAGAACTCAAAGGATTTAATAGTAGGGAATTTTATTCCCACTGTTTCTTATAGTGTGGTCCACCTAAGGTGTGGATCTGCCTTTGTAACAGCCCGGATTTTTCCTAACCTGGAATTAGACGTCCTTAGGCGATGGGTCAATCCTAACACAGGTTTAACTTCTCAAACACTCAATTAAAGCCTCAAATCCCTTTTCAGACAATTTTCTTCACAAATCTCACTTTTCATTACCTCGTTCCTTAAATCCTTCTAAGTACTTTCACATTAGACACTATCTTAAAGTTTAGGTAATGAAGAACAATACTTAAACTAAACATTACTACAAAGGACTAAGTACCACCTCAAACCGAAATCACCCAGGACTAAATCCTTTAGAAATTAGGCGAGAATTAGCCAGTGTTAAACTAGAGTACCTGTGAAATTAGCACCAATCACTTTAAATACGATCTGCAAGACCCAAAACTTGTAGAATCATTGATGCTAGGATACCCTAAAATCTAGGATCAATCTCATTACCCGGCTGCTCTCGGGAGCATCTCGAAACTCCGTATCAGATCTGGACCGCACGTCGGAAGTCCGATGAACACGAAGTTAAGGAATTAGGACTGCCTTGCTGGGTTTGACAACCATCTCGGAAATCAAATCCAGATAGTGTCCCAGCGCTATTCGCTTGAGCTCAGAGTGAAGAGTGTGAGAAATGTGAAATTATTTCAAAATAAAATATCTTGAATAGTAATCTGGCACCTCTCGCTTGCGGATCAGTTTTAAGCAACCAGACAGTCAGAATCAGACCAAATTACACCCTCGGATCAGGAGAAATTTCATACACATTTACATGTACTCGGAATCTCCGATCGAGATCCGCTGACCGTTGAACTGAAACTAGTCCGCCACGCGTGATCTGGAATCCCGACCGAAATGAAAACTTAATAGAACGTAGATCCGGTGTCTGTGAGCTTATGTCCGACCTTTGGCTCAAGGAGGCCCACCAGAAGTCCTCTGTTGAGCTGAAACAGATGCCTTTTGGACAAAACCCAAGTATACCTTGTTCCCAAGTCTAATTTGGAGACTTTTTAGACTATATAAGGACCTTAAACCCTCTCTCATTGCAACCATATGAATTTGAGAGAAACCTTAGAGAGAGAAGAGAGAAAAGAGAGAGAAAGTGTGGGAGTTGTGAGAGATCCTTCCTACCACTCTTCCCTGCCGCTCCACGAGCTCCACCGCTCTGTTCTCATCGCTTTCCCGGAGATTCCAGCCCCGTTTTTAGGTAAGAAACCCTAATCCTAATCTGATTTGGGGCTTGGGTGGTTGTAGGTTATGAAATAGCTAACCTATTTTGTTCTATAGGTTGCCAAACTGCCGAATACGAAAACTTAGCAAACCTATTGGATTCGTTACGATTCTACGACAAAATGTGCGGACTTTAGGTGTATAGGTTATGGTTTTCAACGCTTTTAATGTCAGATAATGATAGATTCATGATCTGCATGCAATTGCACATGTACAAAGTACTGTCCGTTTTCCGTTTCGATTAAAGATTGAAAATATGGAATTCTACATACTCTAGGTAATTGTAGAAAGTATGGTATACGTACAAATTTTGGAAATGTGTTTGACATGATTAATTGTTGTATGAATATATTATATGTGGATAAATTACTTGTTTGGCGAAAGGACTCGCCCTATACATGTTTTGCTCATATACACTATGTAT
The DNA here is from genome assembly GCA_021015155.1 of Magnolia officinalis. NCBI lineage: Eukaryota > Viridiplantae > Streptophyta > Magnoliopsida > Magnoliales > Magnoliaceae > Magnolia > Magnolia officinalis. The sequence continues at coordinate 28,949,619 of JAJHSJ010000002.1, forward strand.
GTTGAAATTGTGTAATCTAGAAAGTACCGTATACGTATAAATCTTGGAGATGTGTTTGCTATGATTATTTGCTGTATGAATATAGTATATATGAATAAAATACTTGCTTGGCAAAAGGTTAGCCCTAATACATGTTTTGCTAACATACACCATATATGTTGTAATAGTGTATTCTAAGTGTTTGTGAAAATGACTGAATGAGTTTAGAATTCTCATTCATGTTCGCTATGACTAATTGTCATGGATATATGATTGTTGTATTGGCAATACCCCTTTGACGAAAGGATTTGCCCTAAATTATGCCACGGCCAATATACACTATATATGCTAAAAGGTGTGGCCCAAGTGTTTGTGAAAATGACTGAATGAATATGGAACTTGGATTCCTGCTTGCCATGACTATCTTTCATGGGTGTATGCATGTTATGATTGGGGTAACTCCCTAGTGAAAGGATTTGGCCTTATACCTATGTGATCAACATATGTCATGTATGTTGGTGTATGTAGTCTAAGTGGTTGTTAAAAAGTTTGGATGAGTAGTAGTTAGTAAATTGTAATGTATAAGGGTGTTGAGATATGATTCTCAACTCTTTTAACTATGTGTATGATTTCCTTGGATAGTTGTGTGATTAAGAATTGAATATGTACAAACTCATGCTTGTGTTGTGCTTCATAACATGCTCAACTGATTGTATGTTTTTATCTATGTAATGCATATGTTTAAATTCATGTTTATGATGTATGATTCATCATGGGTGATGGGGGAGTGGTGTAACGATTCCATGTAACAGCCCTAGCAGCCCTAAACGGATAATACCAGACTTTGATTGTATGATTTGAACCTTGATATATTACTGCTTTAACTATATGAAATTGATTGTGTTTGGGGCTATGATTATAGTCCAGACAATCGGTACCAGAATTGAATTCGTGGCTGTGATTCATTTGCCACGTGAGATGTGTTCGACGAACTCGAGTCGTACTTCGGTTGGCAATAGTAGTTGGCCACGCGAAGTGTTTATGCACTTCATGTCATTCAACTTGTTGTGCGCTCGAGCTAGCCGAGCTCGTCAAGTAACCCGATCTGTCTTATGTATGTTCACCATGTTTGGACGCCTCTGCTTGAACCTAGGGTACCAAACTTACCAGTGAAATCTCTTTTAACCATGGTATCTCGATCCGCTAAGACTCATGAGCTGGGCATGGTGGTATGGGACACCGTGGTCGAGCTGTCGGCCTACGCTGGGGCCACGTGCCTCCTCGTAATGACCAGTGAGCAACCAAACTCGTGAGCCGATTATGGTGGTATGGGATAATATATTCGTGCTGTCGGCCTACATTGATAAGGTGATGGGGGAGTGGTGCAACGAATGGGAGCAACAGCCCTGACAGCCCTTTATAATGACCTCGAGTATACTCTGGAATCGCGGTGAACCTTAGAGTTTTGTCTCAGTGTATGGAGTATGAACTAGGCTTGTTTCTGTATAGTGATGAATCGTTAAAGAGGTGATGGGAGAGCGGTGTAACCTTTGTGCGTAACAGCCCTGACAGCCTTTGCAGTGACCTAGAAAACACACCATCGTCTGAGATTAACTAGGACTGACGACCCTAGAATGGATCATGTTTGGGAATGATACAAGGGAGGTACCTTAGTTTCCCAATTCTGCTTTTTGAAATGGACTAATAAATACTCGGTAATCATGCTCATCATGCATTGCATGTGCCTGGAAGATGTGGAGCACTGAGGGATGAAAGCATGCCGCGAATGTGAGATGGTGTCGTACGAGGGAGGGTGTGGTGAGGGCATACATCATGACTGCATCCATACTTGCATTAATAAGAGTAGTTAGGAGTGTTTGATTGTACTGCTTTATCATTACTGCTTGACTGAGTCGATAACATGTTAACCTATGCTTTATTATTCCACTGAGTTAGCTACTCACTCCCACGTTACGGGACGGTGTTGTACACACCAACCGGATTTATTGAGTTTCAGGTGATGGCGATGCTTATGAAGCAGAGCCGGACTACTATGATGTTGAGGAGGAGCTCTCCTACATGTAACTCTCTGACAGGTCTATGAAGACCTGGTATTGTATTGACGGGGCTATGGTACTTGGAATAGAAGACATTACACTTACACATTTGGTATATTTTAGAAATGTACTTGAAATTTATTAACCTGGTAATGTTATCACACTCTGAAGACTCACCACAATTTTTATATATTTTATATATCTATCACAGTCTTCCGCTTGCTAATTCACTGTCTCTGGAGTATGATATGCTGTTTTGGCTTAATCTCACTCATGTTCACTACATTAATACAGACAACATTTAATCATCATTATCTATGTTACATTAGTGATGTTCTGGAAACTCGAGAGTTGAGTTACTACTCGACCCTTGATTTTTCGGGATGTTACAGCCTTATTCTTTTACTCATGACTTAAAATGGTCTGAAGGAGTGGATGAATGGCCTAGATATACTTTTCATCATCAAGGTGGGCCCCAGAAAAATTTAAGTATTTTGAGTACAATTTCCACTGTCCAAGTAGCATGGCCTACATGAATTTCTAATCGGCCTGATTTTTGGGACCATACAATAAATGGGGCTAGTAAGATGGATGAATGGCGTGGATTTAGCACATACATCATGGTGTGGCCATGATCGGCCCACAAAATTTTACCAAATGTGGACGTCCAGGGAGAACGTCACCACCTTTACGCCCATTATTTTAATATTAATATTAATATTAATATTATTAGTATTTGTATATTTCTCATCAAGGTGGGCCACTTGAGAGTTCCAGTCCATCCATTGTGTGTGTCCCACTTGGTGGAGGGGTCAGTCCAAGTTTTAGATGCATAAAAATTTCAGGTGGGCCCCAGCAAGTACTTTTATATGTTTTAGCATGTATTCACATGATTTTTGATGGTGTGGACCACCTGAGTTCCGTGTACGGCTGAAATTTGGAGGTGACCCATTTTTAAAGGGGAACCATCAAATGCACGGTGTAGATGATCAACATGCATCATGGTGGGACCAGTAGTGGGACCCACTGTCCCTGCCAATTCCAACATGCACCAGCCGCTGCAGCGTCCCTGGACGCTCGTACGTCAGCAGCAAGGGGGCTGACACCCCTTGCATATATGTACTTTTAAATATTTTTTTTTGTGTTTTGTTGTGGTTTTTCATAGGTGGGGCCCACATAAAGACAATCCAACCCGTCTGTTGCATTTCCTGGCTCGTGACAGATCAAGCGACCCTAATATTTGACGTTCAGAAACATTTCGGTGAGCCATAACAGATTTTAACAGTTAATATCACTATTTTCTATGATGTGGCCCGCTAGAGATTTATATTGGCTTCATTTTTTGGTTCAATGGATAAAATGAGTTGGGGAATCGGATGGACGGCATGGATCAAATATATACATCATGGGTGGGGCCCGTTGTGTACCCACACCTCTTCCCTTCTTTTTCTTTCAAGCGGGCAGGGGCGTCTGGATGCTGCAGCAAGCAGCATCCAGCCTTCGTCTCTCTTTTTTTTTTTGGTGTGTGTGCACGTGTGTTTGGCCAGCACCATGGCCTCAATTGGGATGGTTTGGACGGTCTACAAAATTCTAGTGGGGCCCACAATAAATGGGTCCCACATAAAGTGTATAAAAAAATTTATTATTATTATTATTTTAAAAATTCTTTTTATATGCATTCTCCCAAGAATCCACACCATTAAACACATCATTCTCCCATGTATCCACATCATTGATCACATAAAATCGTCACCACTGATACAAATAATAAAAAAGAAAAAAAACCAATAGTACTCACCTTGATGAATTAGATGGATGGTTGAGATGGATGGAAGGGATGAAATTGATAGAGTTGATGGCCCACCAAGATCACTCATCTCTCTCTCTCTCTCTCTCTCTCTCTCTCTCTCTCTCTCTCTCTCTTTTGGAAAATGGTGAAATGCTAATGGATGGAGAGGTATTTATAAAGAAATGGATAAATTTTTTGTTAAGTTAGGCGAATGTGATTAATATTAGCTTAGATTAGGATTATGATAATTAATTCATGCTTTGTAATTAATATTGAATTAAAAGAGCATGGAATGACATGGTATGATGATGTCATGTATAGTGTATGGAATGCAGAGGTATTGACTTGAGGTGTACATGAGAGAGGGAGGGGTATGGGTGTGTGATATCACACACATGGGTAGAGATTCTATCACCCATGTGTGGCATGTACATGTGTGTATCACATGTGTTGTGCACATGTGTGGAATGAAATACATGGCGTCATGCGCACATGATTCATTTATTATTCTTTACGACGTATCTCACTAACGGAGTATCATACCGACGCACGAGTGGTACCTCCATGATCGCGGCGACGGGGCGGTCGATATGAGATAGGTTTCGAGGTCTTGGGTTTTCGGTCGGTCGGGTATGTACTATGAACGGCCAATCCAGGTCTAGCTAAGAGCATCGATCATCATGCACATATGCATGGAAAATGGTACGGAATGGATGAGGTCTTTACAAATCATGTAAATTCTTTGTCCATTAAATCGAGCATAATTTGCATATCAAGTTTTTTAATGTGTTCAGTGAAAATCAACTTACTTCCTATACGAATACTATTAGTTTATCATGTTAGCCATACTCATCACTTCAAGATCAGTTTGAAACTCAAGTACTGATTTCGAACTTGTCCCCCTTTTCTTCTTTTTCAAGTCTTTGATTTTATATCCACAGTCAATTTTTTATTGTAACACCTCGTATTTTTTATACTCGAGTATTACTATAGAAATCTAAATAACTTTAGATATGTGTGAGAACACATGTAATTTACACCACACATCTCCATCCAACTATCCTCAATCCATCCATCTTGACCATTAGATCTAGACTATGACAGCCACAACGTATCTGCAAGGTACTTCGAGTTGACCCTTGACCTTTCAACCGAAGTTACATCAACAATGATGATCCAACCGTTAAGTATATTCGTCATCCATAGATTGAACCACCCCTTCAATGAATCTCAAGTAAGACCAGCACATCCTCTAGGATCTCGATCTTCTTGATAAGTAGAATGAACCATCCATCGTCAATAACAAAACCCTGATCATCGAACCCGCCGTTCATCAGGCCGCTATAACTAAGATTTATAATCCACACTCAATCATCACCTGAACATTTTAAGTAAACCAGATAATCAGCTACAAATTCTAACTCAGATCAAACTAGAAAACTCTACTGCCGATAATCAAGCCATCAACTATTGGATCACTTAACATTATTGTTTAAAATCAATAATTTCGTACTATAGGTACTCCTGAATGAACGTAATCGTCATGGAATTGGTGACATAGATCACTAAATCCATCCATTGTTAGGCTCACACCACTCGATATAGAAATAAACACTGACCATCATAATCAAGTTATTGGACCATTGAATCCACCACTAATTATTCTTTAAACAAATCCCAAAATCTTGTACTCCAGCATGAATTAGACTTCAAACAAATTCGACCATTGAAAAACATTCAAATCACTTAGTGTGGCCCATCTAGACCTTAGATCTGGCTGATCTTTAACCAAAGACAATTTAGTAAACTTATAAGTTAAACGAACGGTTCAGATCACACCGACCATCGCGTGTACCCCGCTTTTGAACCCGTGCCTGTGCACGGATTATGTACACCCTCAGTACATGGGACCGTAAAATCGGTCAAATCGGGTTTGACCCAATAAAAACCAAAGAAATCTCAATTTCAGCCGATTTTCCCGCCACACTTGAATTCAAATGAGGCCATCCGTCTAATATCACACCAAGAACCATTCGAAACACGTCTTTCAAATTCGAACCGTCCATCATGTTAGGACGGAAGATCTGACCACACCCTAAGCTTTTACGTGTGAAGATGGGCACGTGTGTACTCACTGCACCTGACGCAAGTTGTGCTGCGTGCGGTAGCTTCCAAAAGCTGGAATCTTCCATCTTAGCTGGCAATCCACACCTGTAGAAATCAAAACCGTTCATCCAGCACGAAAATCTCCGCCTTTCGTTCAAATAACGAATTGTTTTAGAAAATCCAGCTCAAACTTTTGAGTGTCGGAAAGAATCTTTCCGTTTTAGTAAAAACGCAATCCCATCCATTCGTGACCTTATAGAAAGCTCCTCAAATACATCCTGACCATGAGAACTAGGGCGTTCTCTAGCTTCACTCGCAATAGTTGGGAGATCTCGCATGAGATCTCCATGTTGTGAGAATACTGCCCGAGATCAAAAAACTCGGAACCCACTGAGTTTTTGTTTAAAACTCTCCAAACGGTGGGTTCCATGGTGTCCATTAATCAAATCCACACCATTCACGCGAATCGGATTGGTGGGATAGTCACCAAATCATGATCCGCTATTAACGGCAGGATCGTCTTCCCCGTTCAGCCAGCCAAACCGCCATCTGATTGTGGACCCCGAACCCTGATCAAAGGCATCCATCTAATGGGCCTTAACATCTAAAGTCCCATTGCAGCATTAGATTACAGCCAGGCAAACACAATTGGACCAGATCATCTTAGAATTAGAGGATTGCTCGATTAATCTTGTAATTAATCCAGGGATTAGTTGGCATTAAATTACTCTAGAAGAGGATTACTATAGTCTATTTGAGGAAACCTTTTAGGGCGTCCTTTTCGGAAAAGGAAGAGATAATAAGGGAGAGAAAAGAGCGTCGTCGGCTCCCTACCGCACCACAGCGAGTTAGGCTGGGTCCCGACTCGGTCCTTATCCTTCAAAAGAGAAGCAGAACGAAAAGGAAAGAAGAAGCTGGAGACATGAACGAAAGAGAGAACAAAGAAAGAGAAGAAGAAATAGAAGTTAGAGAGAGAGTGGGGTGGCCGGGTTCGCCACCTGACGTCGTGATCTGCTACTGCTGCTGCTGCAGATGTGGTGTCTGCTGTTTTGCCTATTTCACAGAGAGCCAGAGGAATTACAGAACCTGAAAATCCGGATTTCCAATTCAGAAGAAGATCCGAAACTTAAGATTGCTGCTTCTTCTGCTGCTGTTACGTACTGCTGCATTTGGCTGGGCCGACTCAATAACTGAGTTCGGGTCGAGTCGCTGCCCAGTGTGTCAGGCCAATCTTTGCCTAAAATCGGTGTTGTTGAACCTATTAAGCAGTAGAAGGAATTAGAGAGAGAGAACGTAAGAGAGTGAGTGGGTTGAGTGGGTTGCACCGAGTCCATCCTTCTCAACCGAGTTGCTGCATGAACGAGTCAGGTTGCGGTTCAGACCGATCTACTTATTGCTGCTGCTGGGATTGATTCAAGCCTGTAGAGTTTTTGGGCATCCCAGCAATGGGGGTTGCAGGAAAAAGTAAGAAGAGAAAGAAGAAGAAGAAGAAGAAGAAGAAGAAGAAGAAGAAGAAAGGAGAGAGGAAATGGTAGGGGGAGGAAGTAGTCGGACTGAGTTGACTCACCAAGTTTTCGGGTGAGTCGGGGTGAGTTGGGATGAGTCCAGCTAACTATTGGACGTTTCGACAGGGAGAATTAGAGAACTCGACAAAGGGAAAAAAGGATGTAGAGAAAGGGAAGAAAGAAGAAGAAAGAGAGGGTGAGAAAGTTACGGGCTGCCGAGTTAAGCCGAGTCGACTCAATTGGACCTTTCCCAAATGTCCCACATTTAGTTCCGTGGTCAAGCCAGGCTTGAATCCATGCAAGTTCAAATTCACAAGGTGAGGGATATCCCACATGGCTTCCACATTTCATTGAATTCTAAGATAGTTAAGCCTAAAAGTATAAAGATATCCTTGGGTGCACTCACTTACATGGTCTTTTTCGGGTGGTTAGTTCTCATTGGGTGTACTTATGAGTACTTTTCCGGGTGACTAGTTCTCCTTAGGCGACCCTTTATTTTGACAGCTAGATGTGCATCCCCAGACTGTGACTTAAGCATACATTCATACCTCCATACATTACATATGGGCATTCATGACACCTGGGATTTCGTGAGCTGAGTTCTTACAGGGCCCTCGAAAACCTGGGGTGTTACAACCCTTAAACAAGGTTTGGGTCCAACCATAAAGGTCATGAGTTCACTCATTGTCGTGGGCCTAATGGGCAGCCCATTGTTCCAACATATGGGAAATTTCATGTTTGAATTAAGTGAGTTGGGCCTCACATCTTGGCCCAAGTATGGGGGTTAGTTTAATGGGCAACCAAGGGCCCAACTACTTGAGTACTTTGGCCCATAAAACCCATCACAATAGTGTGTTATCTATAAGCCCAAGGGCCAGGGGTCCATCAAGAAATTCTAGGACAGTGGCCTAGGAAACCCAATATGCAAATATGAATATTATTCCAACAGCATTCCAATTGAAGTGGGCCTTAAGTATGCACTAATTAAGCCCAAAATCTAATTAAAAATAGGGCAATGATATGTGTAACAATATCTCCAAATTTTGTGGACCATGCTGCCCCAAAACATCCGTTTATGTGTAGCAACCATAGGCCTATTGCTGAAATTCCAGCTTAACCACAATCTGGCATTGCTGGAAATTCAAAACTTAATTAAATTATATGTTTATTTTAGTTCTTGGTGACCCATACATGTCATAGGGGGTCCATCAAATGAAGGGAGTGGATTTAACACATAAATCAAATGGGTCATGCTGCTGGACTGGACATCCAGTAGCAGCCCAATGGGTTGTGCGTCCCATGTGTAGGCAGCTTTATGGGCTTGGATATTTGTCCCAAAAACTCATCCAATGGGCCCCAATTGGATGCTACCGAAGGGGATGATGATCAAGTCCCTTATGGATCCCATATTGATGAACGGTGGGATATGCAATACATTAAGGTGGGCCCACAAAGTGGCCTGGACGGTCAGCCAAGGCCGGACGCCCCAGCTTGGTCGTCCCAGCCTAGTGGGCCACTCCAGGATGCACCACAGATGGTATAGGGGCCCGATGTCCTGAAAATTTGCAGGATGATACTTCCATGGGTGGGCCACACCGCCACCAAATTTTGTGATTTTTGGATAACTAAAAGTATTTTAATTAATTTAAAGAAAATAGTTTGTTCAGAAAATTTGTTTGACCTGGACGTCCCAACGGGTGGGCCGGTCCAGCCCTTGCCACAGTGTGCACAGGGGTTCGTTGGCCCCAAAAATTAGTAGGTGGGTCCTACCATAGGTGGGCCATACCTCCAAAAAATTTCATGACTTTTTGATACTCAGAAGTATTTTAATTAAATTCAGAATTACAATCTGTCCAGAGTGAAATGTTGTTGTCCATGCAATGTTTATCCAATAAGGTGGGCCCAAACTTCATCTAGGAGGGGGAAAATGGATGTTTAGTATTTTTTCCATAAAATACAGCAAGTTGGGGTTCACACCTTCATATTACTCTAAAAGAAATCAAGGAGAAAATCCTTGCAAACAGGCCTAAAATAATGCCCAAAATCATACATCCAATGGGTCTGAAATTTGGACAACAACATATGCTGTCAATTTCCAGCCTATAGAAAAATATCCAAGGGGATTAATGCTCAAATAATACAAGTGGGGTCCACCTAGATGGACCACAAAAAATTTCAGACTCATTCCCAACCAAAGATCTCCAAAGAAATCAAGCATTTAGGGTCATCCAACCCATGCATACAACATGCAAAGGGATGTCCAACCTAGTGGGCCTAGACATCCCAAAAATCCAAGGGTTTGAGACGTTTGTGGCACATCAGTGGGCCACCAATCATCAGGATAAATATAGAGGAAAGAAATAGAGAGAGAGAGAGAGAGAGAGAGATCAACGACCATAGGGGAGGATTCCGGTACTATGAATCCTCCACCATTACAATCACACATACAACCTTCATAGATCATGTATGCATGTGATCTTACAATGCAAAGAAGTTGTTGATGCTATCCCTAACATGCAAGCTATGGTCTAGATGACCAAACAAGATCCTAAATCAAAGAAATCCATCATGGTGGGTCCATGGAGAATGGCCCACCATGGAAACGTGCATCCATGGAAAAAGGGCCTTTGGCCTCTCATCATGGAGTGATGTAGGACCTCCACCATTGATTGGTGGATCCTACATTCTACCAAATGTCCTAGAAAGGAAATACAAGAAGGAAAGAGGGAAGAAGCACCCACCTTCAAGATCTTCTTCATTTCTTCACCACGATAATCTATTAGCTCCAAGGAATAGCTTTCAATGGTTGAGATATGATTGGGATGGATGGATTGAGAGGGATTAGAGAGAAGGAGGGCTGGAGAAAAGGGTTCTCATGAACGTCCAAGCTCCTCTAGCTAGAGAGAAAGAGGGAAATGAGGGAGAGAAGATGGGAAGAAATGAGAGGAAAGTTGTTAGGATAGAGGGTTTTTAGGAGAGTAATCATGAAATTGCTAGAAACTAAAAGCAATGATCACTCTTCTCTCCTTGAGAAGAGGAAATTTCAGACTTTTATAGCCTATGTTAAAGAAAAAGGCATGATTGCCATGGGAGAGGGAAAAGTGGTAGCCTAGAGAAGAGAACTGATAATAAGATGCTAGATATGGGCCTATGGCCTAGGTTAGCTAGGAAATTATGAAACATAGGATGATGTCATGCGTGGGAAAATGTATACACCGTATGTGGGCCCTACAAAACACAATCAACGGTCCACAAGAAGTGCGACCTACATCTTTTGATCTACAACTCAGATTGCCACACGAGATGCGACGTTGGAACCGCGACGACAATGCGGTCGCTATGTCACTAAATTTGGGTCGATCTAGGTTAGGTTTACGTGACCGGACTTGAGGATGACCGCAAACACTAATCGAAGGTCGCGGGTCGCCGGGATTTGACCGGTAAGACCGCGAGACCTAGAGGAACGAAATGCACACAGTCAGGTAAGGTCTTAAAATTCTTACCTTAAAAGGGTCACTTCATGAAAATAATAAATCAGAGATATGCCGTTGATGCTCTGATACTAGTGAAAGTATGCGGTAGTGTGTGCCCTCATGATCTGACGATCTACACGATATGAAACCTCCACAAAGCTGAAGATGAACGGTCCAGATCTAGCTGTCCACCTAATCACTACTGGAGCAGATGAACCTAATCACCCCTCTGATTTTACAGTATAGATGACCCCGAATTATGATCTATGATTTAGATCGTCCCAAGGACAAGCTAAATGAACAAATTTCTATATACCACTATTCCCTTTTACTCTCAGTATTCATTAATATATTTTTATGAGAGAGTTTCATCCATTTATTGGAAAGGATGAGGAGTTTGGATGAGACTAGAAATTATCCGGTCTTATCCCTATCTCTTCATCCTCATTCAAACTTGAATTTTAAAACTATCTTCTAACAGAAGAGGCCTAAACTCATGGGACCCATCCACTAGTGATTGCCCACCAGTGGGCCCCAGAGGCCTATGTCCAACAATTTGCCTATCTTGGCACTTGGGGTCAAAGTTGTTCGGTTAGAATTGAGTTGCACGGTCAATTTTGGCAAGCCCGCACATGTTACACATGACTAAAGTTGAAACCAAGAGTAGCAATAGCATGAGTTGTGAAATCTGGTTTGTGGATTATTATTCTATGGTCCACTAAATACTAATTTCACGTAGTAAGTCCTTTTCCCAAAGGAAGAATGTTATCCCAAGCATTGATTGGACTGTTAAAATTTTATGTTATTTCCATACATATAATCATTGTATAATAACGATGATGTTAGTTCTACCTAATTCAATTCTTAATTCCACCTAATTCAATTCAATACCACGTGATCCAAACAGGCCTAAATGCCAGGCCCGTTTGGCCGGTCGGATTGGAAGGGATTGGATGGTATTGAAAGGGATTTGAAGTTAAATCCAGGGATTAGCCGGGCGTGCCAAACAGAGACGGTGATCCGATCCCAATCCCATGGATCTGGAGACAATCCACTGACAACACCATCATTACATTTAAATCCCATCCAATCCATCCTAATACTTTCAAATTTGCCTAAGGTTGTGTTTGGTCCGATGGATTGGAAGGTACGGGAGGGTGCGATCCGGGATTGGCCAGGCGTGCCAAACAGACTACCTATAGCAATCCAGGGATATAGCAATCCCATGGATCTCAAGACAATCCACTGACAACGCCATTTTTACCTAAAAATCCACGCCATCCCCCTTAATACCATTCAATCCCTTCCACTCCACCCGGCCAAACGGGCCCTAAAGCTAAACGCAAAGCGGACTAGGTGAGACCCCGATCCACCAAGGTGGGTGGGACCCTTGACTCTAGTTCTTACGGTAATGTATGTGCCTTAAATCCACACTATCTAACCATTTTTAAGGCATGATTCCAAAAATGTAGCATGCCCAAATCTTTGATGTACCACACCATAGAAAACAGTTGTGATTGAATCTCCACCATTAAAAATTTTATGAAGTTTACTAAATGTTTATTTGCCATCCAACCTATTGATAAGGTAAGAAAGACCTATTTAAAAAGACCACAAAAATATTATCTTGATCTAAAGCTTTTATCGCCCACCCACCAGGAGTTTTTAAGTCAATTAATTACTATTGTTTCCTACACTAAAGTCCCTATGAGATTTAGCACAAGAAGTTTTTAACGGTCAATTAATACCATTTTGGTACTATGATCCATCTGAGATTTGGATATGCTTTATTTTTTTGGCTCATGTCCTAAAATGAGCTTTCAATACAGCTATACGGCATAGATATAATAGTCACATACATCAAGGTGGGCCCCACATTAGGGGTCCCACCCCACCTCGGTGGATCCCCAGATCCACCAAGCCTGGCTACTGGATAGTACTGTAGGGCCCATTATAATGTACGTGTTTTATCCCATTGGTCCATTTATTTTCTTAAATCATTTTAAGACATGAGCACAAAAACGAGATAAATAAAATTTTCAAATCAACTAGATCACAAGAAAACAGTGGTGATTGAACGTCCACCATTAAAAACTTCCTGACTCTCCTAATGTTTATTTTCTATAGATTTGAATGGAAACGGATTGGCTACTCACCCTTCCACTAGCCAATGGCTAGTGGTCAGTGCTCCGTAGGCCCACAGGCCACCTTCCGGTGGCTACTAGCTGATGACAGCGTCAGTAGCCAATCCGCGTCCGCAAAACCCGGGGAATTTCGCCGAGAAATTCAATACAGCTCGCGGAAATTTTCCAAGAAGAACCGTTTCTTTGACTCCGTCCGACTGCGTGCCATTGACACTTTGGTCCCAATCCGTCGTACCGAAACATATCGGGGGACTCGCGAAATGAGATATTGAAAAAAAAATTCGCGGCATACATGGAAATCTATTGTACGATCGTAGGATCCTGTCCATCCATAAGATGCTGGCCACTGCGAATATATCCATAATCAAGAATGAAGAAGATCCATTCATCATATCACACGCATGAATGTAGACCATTGCTCATACTTTTTACTAGCCTGGTTTTTGAATTTGATGGGGAACGGTTGCCTGCTCACGTGTCTTCGTGTCTGGTTTTCACGCCCTTCATCTGAACCGTTCATATTCTCATCACTACCGTATAGAAGCTACAGTGTTGTAATCATTCGTTGATGGCATTGGCCAACGAATCTTGGATTTGAATGCTAGGAACTAAAAGGTTGAATTTTGACATTCCACGTAGATCTTCATACACATTACCCCGTTCAACGGATGTTCAATCAGCACGTAGTAGGAGCACCATAGCCTACGATTTTTAGTTCCATCACTACGTGGGAATCATAACAGTTTTTGGAAATATGCATTTTCACCGTTTGAAAAAAATGATCGGTGGTTACGATCTGTACCACACATGGGTAGGGCGATCAACGGATTTGTGGAATGATACCCGTGGCTAGAGCTGTACACGAACGAGTTACCTCAGTTAACTTGCTCGACGCGATTCGAAAAAGCATGATTCGACTCGGTTCAAAACTGGTCAGTTTGAGCCGAGTTTAGTTGATTTTTGGAGTTCAACAAAATTTTGAGTTGAGTTCCAGCTGGGCTAACCTTGAATTGACTTGGATCGAACATCAATTTGAATCGAACTGGGATCAAACTAGTTGGGTGATTTGGTTATTTTGATATTGATGTTGTTCACTAAGTGTTTGATGAAATGACTCAACGAATTGTTGTTTCGGATGGATACATTTTCCATGGGATCGGCCAGTGGCGAGGAAGGAATGGATATGAAACAAATCACTATAAAAAAAAAAAAAAAAAAAACAACAAACAAACAAACAAACATTACGTAGTAAAACAACCATTGGATCTTAATTTTGATGTTGCCTACAAAGTATTTGATAAAATACATGTAAACTGTTGCTATTGTTTTTCAAACGGTGAGAAATTGAAGGTGCACTTCATGTGTTTGAAAAAAATGTTGCACAGGCTCGAACTCGGCTCAAATTGGCCTGAGTTGTGCTGACCGAACCGAGCCAAGCCAAGTTCGAGCTAGGGTCAGCTAGTGATCAGTTTGACTCGTGTACAACTCTAACTGTGGCCAGGCTAAGAGCTCGGGTCTCGCCGGATCCCCATTTCGTACTCGAATTCGGTGGTGACTCCTCCAATATTGAGGTCTCGTACTGAACGGTGTTGTAGACCCATCATCCATCCATTCATTTTTCCATCTCATTTTAGGGCGAAGATCTAAATCCCAGGTCCGCTACACTATAGGAAATCAGATTCGGTGGTGACTCCTCCAGTACTTAGGTCTCATATTGATCAGTGTTGTAGATCCATCATGATGAATGTGTTTTATCCATTCCATCCATTCATTTTCCATCTCATTTTAGGGCGAAGATCTAAATCCCAAGTCCACTACACTATAGGAAATAATAATGATTGAATGCCATAATTAAAAACTTTCTAGGGATACTATAATGTTTATTTGTCATCTAACATATTGATTGAGTCACACAAAGACCTAGATGAAGGAAACAATATCACTTTGATTCAAAACTTCTGTAGCGGTAGGAAGTATTTAATGTTGGGAATTCAATTACACCTATTTTTTGTGGTATTGTTCACTTTAGATTTGGATTTGTTTCATTTTTGGGCTAACCCCCTAAAATGAGCTAGAAAATGTTGATCGATGTCTTAAATCTGTAGATCAATGGCTCTAGGGTTCGAGTCTTTACCTCAGTGGTAGTCTCTGAGGAATTTTAACACGAGGTCTTGGATTCGATAGCCATAGGTGGTGAAATCCCACTACAGCATGCGTGGGTGTGTGTGTGTGTCGGGTGCGTGTGGTAAAAAAATCAATGATAGGTTCGATGCCATCGTAGATTTATCGCTGGAACATTTTGGTGTTTAGTTCGATGCTTCGATGCCATCAAAGTCCCATTGAAGGCGCCATCGAACGATCGTGCAGAGTTACGCAAAGTTGCATATCTGGGGGATTTGTTTCCGATATCCAATTGTGATTCTCCTAGAGGTTATAAATATGGGTGTAATCAGAATTAGGGGTGTATCTACGAGCTTTCTAATTCATTTCCAGGGTTTTCAAGGGCTCGTAAGAGGAGATTTGAGGTTTGTTCGAATCGGGTATTCTCTCTGTCTCTTGTAATTTCTTCTTTCATAATGATATCTATTGCTTTATATCGTGATTTTTCTCCAAAAGGGTTTTTCTATGTTAAATTTGAAGTATTTGTGATTGGACTTAATTATGTGATTGGATTACTTAGATTGATTAATCTCTGTTTGCTTCCGTGTTCCCTCAAAAAAAAAAGAGATCAACATGGACAAAATATATATACATCATTGTACGGCCTACAACACCAGTAGATCAATAACGGAGGGGCGAATCTGAATCTCCCGTCTTGCCTACTGACTAACTCCGTGCACTAAGCTACCGAGTAAGCTACGTGGACCCAACATGATTTATGTATTTTATCCATTCCATCCATCTATTTTACCGGATAATTTTAGAGCTCGAGCTCAAAAGTGACGCATATCCAAAGTTCAAGTGGTCCACACCATAAGAAACAGTGTAAATTGAACATCTACCATTGATAACTTCTTAGTAACTACAGAAATTTTGAATCAAGGTGATATTTACAAGATGGTTGACAAATAAACATCGCTAATGGTGAAAATCATTATTCTCACTGTTTTTGTGGTGCGGTCTACTCAACCACATGAACTGGAAAAATGGATAGACGGCGTGACTAAACCACAAACATTTACAGTGGGGCCAAAAGCGTTTACTCAGTACGATGAAGCTGCTGCAATCGGATTTGTTTTCTAAGTACCCTGCCGTTAAGAGATTACGTGCATCGGTCGAGGCAGGGGCTCTGCGGCCCACTAGATTATGGGTTTCATCCACGCTATCCATCCATCTTTCTGAATCATTTTAGGTTATCCGCCTAAAAATTAGGCAGATTCAAGGCTTAGGTTCATCAAAATACAGTAATCAGTCGCACAATGACGCCGATCATTGAAACCTTTTTAAGGTCCACCCTTGTTTTGGTTTCGTGGGATTACAACCATCCCATGGGATTACGAAAGAGCTTTTGTTTGGATGCTCGATAGGATTCAACTGCATACCTCTCCATCTTACTTTACCCATTGTATGGCTGATATGTGGGACCAACGGTGAGATTTGTGTTCAATCAGCACCGTCCATCCATTTTAGTAGATATAAATATGTGTTCAATCAATCAGCACCGTCCACCCAAATATATGTTTATTTGCCATCCACCTTGTTCATAAAGTCACATGGACTTGTATGAAAGGAAAATAAAAATATCAGCTTGATCAAAATTTTAGAGGCTACCAAGAAACTTTTAATGGTGGCTGTTCAAACCCCACCAAATGGTCCACCTGAGCCTTGGATTTGTCTCATTTTTGGGCTCTTATCTTTAAATGATCTAGAAAAATGGATGGACGGCGTGGATAAAACCAATTCATCATAGTGGCCCCACAGAGCCCCTGTCTGGACCCAGTCTCACTCTGTGTGCGGGATGCAGTCCGCTTCCACTCATACCCGAATCTAATCGGGTTCAGGTGTCCACCTGATCTCCGGATCTATGTTTTGAGTTTAGTTCCAAACAAATAAGATCTATGTACTTGTGCCCACCCAGTTGATCACACGTGTATCATTTTTACATGTGTACGGTGCGATGGCGAGTTGTCTTACATGTCACGGGTTACGTTTCTTTAGTTGGAATAACCCATATATATCAGATATACATAGCTTGCTTGACCTGAATTGACCTGACTTTGATTGGTTTGATTACACGGATTTGACTGGACCTAAAAATGTGAGGCCCAACTGGACACAATCTTTTAATGAGTCCAATAAACGAGGATAAATGAGGAAAGATGACTGGGTCTTGCACTGCCTAGACCAAATTGTTGGGCCCATTGTGATGTATGGGTTTTATCAATACCTTTTATTCATTTTTATTAGGGGCACGTGCTTGAACACAATGTCATAATCAAATAATAAGAGATTAAACCAAGTACAAACATAACGCAGAGTTTTATGTGGAAAAATCATCGCGGAAGAAAATTACGTTACGAAGCGACAATGAATCTACTATGAAATCAATGTTTACAATAGACGGAAGAGCTTATCGACCGAGAATATATCCTCTAATATCACAAAACCCTCACTTTGAACTCTCTTTGCTCCACAAAAGTCCTAGACATATTGTTTCCACCCTAATCTCTAGAACCGAAATAGGAAACAAAATTCGCAATTCCGTAAAACTGAGTAAGTCAGTTGATGAGAGTTTCAATCATATCGAGTGTCATCGACGTCTATCAATTTGATCGAAGCCACCTTCAATCATATCGATTTGGACCTAGAAACTATTATCAGAATTTTCTCGATGGGATCGAGTGTCTATCGATGGGATTAACAGCTGCTCGATGGGTTTGAGTGGTCTATCGATGCCATTGATAGACTTGGTTATAGGCAGATTTAAGACATTAAACAATAATCTCTACCATGTCTTCAATCTTCACAAACTACAGCTCCAAGCTCCATCTCTAATTGCCTCCATCATAGCTACATCATTGTCGTCACTTCTCGTGCACACTTCGCCTTCGTCAAGCCTTCACCAAACCCAGAGAAGTCGTATAAAAATTAAACTACTCTGTAGGAACTACCTTCGTAAGCATGTGATGTAGAGCGGGTCGCGGACGGTTTCATGGCCAAGATGGATCAGAAAAGACCTGGTCGATGATAGAAGTGATCTGGACTGTCGGACCTTAGATCAGGCGTATCTCACAATCCGGAATGAGTTATCGGGCGTAAAATATATTATTTTGAGGTAAAACGAGCTACTTTAGCCAACCAACTCTGCTACGCTAGGTTACGAAGCCGGATTTGCGAAATACCCCTCGATCGACGGTCGTTTCCTTATTTTAATTTCGTTTTTACTATAAATAGTAAGTTTTAGTTTGATTATAACTCTTCATCTGTTAGGCTTTAGAAATTGTGTCTAACATAAAAAGGGCTTAGAATAATTAGGAGAACAGCTTAGTGAAGCCAAATAGGACACTTACTATTTTTGGCCAAAAACCTTGCGCACCAGTAGACATCACGACCGTCTATAGGTAGTAAGTTTACTATTTATAGCAAGTTGCGAATTCTAGGAGTTTTAGTTATAGTTTACTTCTGATTTCTCTCCCATTGCTTGCTACCCCTATATTAAAGGGTTCTGAACTCGTTTATTTAATTAATTGATCAATTTCAAATTTTATAGAATTTATTTTCTATTTTGGTTGCTTTCTTTCTCGT
This sequence comes from Magnolia officinalis, assembly GCA_021015155.1. Lineage (NCBI taxonomy): Eukaryota > Viridiplantae > Streptophyta > Magnoliopsida > Magnoliales > Magnoliaceae > Magnolia > Magnolia officinalis. The sequence goes on from JAJHSJ010000002.1 coordinate 28,968,417, forward strand.
GGATTCGAGAAGCCTCTGTGAGGAGTCCAGAGAAGTTCCATGGATTCAGAATAATTATCCTTGAGGAAGATAGTGTTCAATCTCATCACGTTCATCCCTGTGTCAATTGGTATCAAAGCCAGGTTCCCCCTCAGGCTGATGGTGTCACGCCCTAACTCGAAAACCGGGCTCACAAAATTCCCGATCGCCGAATCCGGCGTCGACAGCCTCCGTAGTACCCCATTCTCGGCTCCCAGCGTCCATACGCCAGATTCTGATCCTGGGATCATACAAGGAGGATTTTCAGTATGAATTTTTTTTGTAATGGAGCATAACCACAAGCATAATCAAGTCACAAAACAACAACACCACATATCCACTATATCAAAAACTTTGAGTACAATGCAGAAAGGGAAATAAAATGTGAAGATATCAAAGAAAACTCCAAAAGCTCCAGAAGACTGCTGCACGCTCCGAGCTCAACGTTACTGCAACCTAACGTCACCTGCACGCATCTATCGTGCATAAGCTTACAAAAGCTTATAGGGTGGTGAAAGTGTGTGTAAAGCAAGTGTCAAGTATACAATATCAGAGTAATGCGGAAATGTGCGGTAAGTCCATGAATGCTATCAACTATAATAAAGTTATGTAATGCAAGGCATGAATGCTATCGGTCATACCAAGGCCATGCGATGCGAGGCCTATGTAGCCAAATGTCATATGGAAGATGCAAAGCAAGCGTGTCAGTACTCATCAAGTACACATATCAGTACAGTTCCTCTCTGGATATCACCGGGGTCTAATACACCTCACACTGACTGCCTCCTCCCTAGCTGCACAGTCAAGCAAGTGGAAGAGACCACACTATCCGCCTGACCAGTAGTCTGCCAATACCTACCCGGCTCATTAATAGCGGACACATTTGTGAGCTAGTCAAACTCAGCCTAGCTTATAGCCCCTTCACTCAGGCGGATAAGGCCACACCCCCTTCCAACCGACCACGACACAGTGGGAGACGCGGCCTACTGGTATTTGGCACTCGGGCGCTCGTGTATCCACTCGGTCTAGACGTTGGAGCATCCCCTGGTACCAAAAAGGTTATGGGACTTTCACCCAAGGACATCCTAAGTGCCCACAGTGCTAGAACAAAGTATTTTCGGTATCCGATACGGCCAACCACGATGTGCCTGTGGAGCCACGGCCCTGATGTCGCTAGGGCGTGCAGTGATCAAGTCACACATATGCGAGATGCATGAGTCACACAGTACAATCATGCAGCAATCTCACGCGTATCACGCAATCATGTGGGGCACTCCGTCTCATAAGGAGTCCCGTAAATGTCTTAGCCCAACGACTTATGCTATGATCAAACATTCCTCATATCAAGCATACAAATGATGCGTATGAGTATGAATCATGGTGCTATACTAAGCATGTTATAAAGTGGTGGACTATCAACAAGTATGGGCCTACTAATGGGCCATAAGGAGAGTTATAATGCGGACATTCAACCTACATTATTCTTACAATGTGGACGTCAAACCAACATTGCTCCCAAGGCATGACCCGCTACAAAATATCATTACATAAACCATAGGGGATCGCACATTGCAATGGACCTATATACATCTTATTGGGCCTCGACCCAAAGGCCTTAGATACATCAAATGGGCCGCCTCATATGGACCTCATATAAATCAAGTGGGCCGCACTAATGGGCCTTACTAATGTGCCTTAAGTACATTACAATGGGCTATAACCCATGGGCCTTGATTACATCACCATGGGCCTCAACCCATCATCCTAACGGGCTTTAGAATACATACAAATGGGCCTAATCACATGGGCCTTAGATTACATACAACTGGGCCTAATCACATGGGCCTTATAAATACCAAATGGGCTTAATCTCATGGACCTTGTATATACCAAATGGGCCACACCAATTGGGCCCCATAATACATCAAAATGGGCCCGATCACATGGACCATATGCATATCAAATGGTGGGGTCCACTTGAGCTGTTAGATCTGCCTCATTCTTTAGCTCATGCAATAAAATGAGCTTTCAAAATTGGATGGACGGGTTGGAGGCATTACATGCATCATGGTAGGCCCCAAAATAGCCCACCAGCCTACCATGATATATATACACATATATATATATATATATGTGTGTGTGTGTGTGTGTGTGTGTGTGTGTGTGTGTGTGTGTGTGTGTGGGAAAAGGTACAATGCGCTAAAGCTGATTTTAGGTCCCATGAGGCCAAGCTGTGTGGGTCCCACCGTGATGCGTTTCGAACGTCAACACCATCAGTCAGATGCACCAGGTCGTCGTGGGCTTAGGCCTAAAAAAAAAATCAAGTCAATCCGTGACTTGTGTGAGCCACACCATATGCAAAAATTGAGAGGTGTCGTGCACCATAAAAACATCCTTAATCATTTCCTTGGGCCCATCAAGATGTGGTCAGCAAATCCAGCCCATCCATCATGTGTGTCCCACTTACATGAGGGTTCAGACCAAGTTTCAGGCGTGTGAAAAACTCAGGTGGGGTCCACCGTCCACGACAGTGGACGGTGTACGTGAAACACATACATAGCAGAGGGCTCCACCGTCCGCTGGATGGTGGTAATATAACACATACATTAATGTGGGCTCCATGTGGGGCCCACCATAATACTTATATGCCATCCATTCCATTGGAAAGGTCACACGGCCCTGGATGAAGAGGATAAACAAATTTCATCATGATCCAAAACTTCTATGGACCGAAAATGGATTTCAAAGGTAGAGTTCAATCACCGCTGTTTCTTGTGGTGTGGGCCGCCTGAGATCTGGATCATACTGATTTTTTGGAGGGGACCCACCTCAGGGGGTAGTCCACATCATGGATGGATTGGATGGCATAAATACATCATGGTGGGGCCCTGCTCGGTCACGCCCGCCAGCGCCTATGTAACATCCCGAAAAATCGAGGGTCGAGTAGTAACTCAACACTCGAGTTCCAGAACATCACTTATGTAACATAGATAATGATGATTAAATGTTGTCTGTGTTAGTACAATAAACATGAGCGAGATTCAACCAAAACAGTAATTCATACTCCAGATCCATGTATAAAACATAAGCAGAAGACTGAAAGGTGTATATAGATATATATGAAACAAACATTCTCGATCTCCAGAGTATGAACACTAACTGAGTCACCGAATATATACATGTTGGTTCTGAATCAAAATGTCAAAATAGTACAACTGAAATTATTAACCCTGTAGCCCCGTAGCACTGGACAGCCTATGCGAAGCCTCCAGCGAACTGTATGTAGGAGAACTCCTCCTGATCGTCATAGAAGTCGGGCTCAGTCTCCTGTGCTCCAGTGATACCTGCATCTGATACAGGGTCTGGTGGGTGTTTTAAAACACCGTCCTGTAACGTGGGAATGAGTGGCCAACTCAGTGGAACAATAAAGCATAGGTTAACATGTTATCAACTCAGTCAAGCAGTAATGATAAAGCAGTACAATCAAACAATTCTAACTACTCTTATTAATGCAAGTATGAATGACATGATGTATGCCCTCACCACACCCTCCCTCGTGCGACACCATCTCACGTTCGCGACATGCTTTCATCCCTCAGTGCTCCACATCTTCTAGGCACATGCAATGCATGATGAGCATGATTACAGAGTTATTATTAGTCCATTTCAAATAGCAGGATTGGAAAACTAAGGTACCTCCCTTGCATCATTCCCAAACATGATCCATTCTAGGGTCGTCAGTCCTAGTTAATCTCATACGATGGTGTGTTTTCTAGGTCACTGCAAAGGCTGCCAGGGCTGTTACGTATAAAGGTTACACCAGTCCCCCATCACCTCTTTAACGATTCATCACTATACAGAAACAGGCCTAGTTTATACTCTGTTACTACGGGAAGGCTCATCGCCTCACCGCAGATTTTAGAGTATGCTTGAGGTCACTCCACTGACACCCTACCAACTGGAAGTCTATTTTCGAAGCCCGACCAGTCTGCTTATTGAGAATGAAAATCGGATGCAGCCCGACTGGGGACCACAGTAAGGCTATGCCAGAGTAGGCCGACAACACGAATATAGTGTCCCATACCACCATAATCGGCTCACGAGTCTGGTTGCTCACCGGTCACTACGGGGAGGCACGTGGCCCCAGCGTAGGCCGACAGCTCGACCACGGTGTCCCATACCACTATGCCCGGCTCATGAGTCTTAGCGGATCGAGGTACCATGGTTAAAAGAGATTTCACTGGTAAGTTTAGTACCCTAGGTTCAAGCAGTAGTGTCCAAACATGGTGAACATACATAAGACAGATCGGGTTGCTTGACGAGCTCGGCTAGCTCGAGTGCACAACAAGTTGAGCGATATGAAGCACATAAGCACTTTATGTGGCCAACCACTATCGTCAACCGAAGTACGACTCGGGTTCGTTGAACACATCTCACGTGGCAAATGAATCACAGCCACGAATTCAATTCTGGTACCGATTGTCTGGACTATAATCATAGCCCCAAACACAATCAATTTTAGATAGATAAAGCAATAATGGATCAAGATTCAAATCATACAATCAAAATCTGGTATTATCCGTTTAGGGCTGCCAGGGCTGTTGCACGGAATCGTTACACCACTCCCCCATCACCCATGACGGATCATACAACGTAAACATAAATTTAAACATATGCATTACATAGATAAAATCATACAATCAATTGAGCATGTTATGAAGTACAACATAAGCATGGGTTTGTACATATTCAATTTCTAATCACACAGATATCTAAAGAAATCATACACATAGTTAAAGAAGTTGAGAATCATATCTCAACACCCTTAAACATTACAATTTGCTAATTACTACCCATTCAGACATTTCAACAAACACTTTAAAACACATACATCAACGTACATGACATATGTTGATCACATAGTCATTAAGCCAAATCCTTTCACTAGGGAGTTGCCCCAATCATAACACGCGTACACCCACGACGGATAGTCATGGCAAGTAGGAATCCAAGTTCCATATTCAATTGAACATTTTCACAAACACTTGGGCTACGCATTTCAACATACATAGCGTATAGTGGCCGTGGCGTGATTCAGGGCAAATCCTTTCGTCAAAGGGGTATCGCCAATACAACAATCATATATCCATGACAATTAGTCATGGCGAGCACGAATGAGAATTCTATACTCATTCAGCCATTTTCACAAACACTTAGAATACACTATTACAACATACATGGTGTATGTTAGCAAAACATGTATTAGGGCTATCCTTTCGCCAAGCGAGTATTTTATCCATGTATAATATATTCATACAGCAAATAATCATGACAAATACATCTCCAAAATTTATACGTATACAGTATTTTCTAGAATACACAATTTCAACATACATAGTGTATATAAGCAAAACATGTATTAGGGGGAGTCCTTTCGCCAAACAGGTAATTTATCCACATATAATATATTTATACGACAAATAATCATGTCATACACATTTTCAAAATTTATACGTATACGGTACTTTTTACGAATACCTAGAGTATGTAGAATTCCATATTTTTCATCTTTAATCGAAACGAAAAACAGACAACACTTTGTACATGTGCAATTGCATGCAGATCATGAATATATCATTATCTGACATTGAAAGCGTTGAAAACCATAACCTATACACCTAAAGTCCGCACCTTTTGTCGTAGAATTGTAACGGAGTCGATAGGTTTGCTAAGCTTCCGTATTCGGCAGTTTGGCAACCTATAGAATGAAATAAGTTAGCTATTTCATAACCTACAATCACCCAAGCCCCAAATCAGATTAGGGTTAGTGTTTCTTACCTAGAAACGGAGCTGGAATCGCCGGGAAAGCGATTAGAATGGAGCGGTGTAGCTCGTAAAGCGGCAGTGAAGAGTGGCAGGGAGGTTCTCCCACTGCTCCCACACTTTCTCTCTCTTTTCTCTCTTCTCTCTCTAGGTTTTCTCTCAAATTCGTATGGCTGCAATGATAGAGGGTTTAAGGTCCTTATATAGTCTAAAAACTCACCGAAATAGACTCTAGGTCAAAGTATACTTAAGTTATAACCAAAACGGGTCAGTTTCAGCTCAACGGAGGACTTCTGGCGGGCCTCCTTGAGCCAAAGGTCGGACTTAAGCTCACTAACGCTGGATCTACGTTCTATTAAGTTTTCGTTTCGGTCGGATTCCAGATTACGCGTGGCGGACCAGTTTCAGTTCAACGGTCAGCGGATCTCGATCGAAGATTCCGAGTATATGTAAATGTGTATGAAATTTCTTCTGATTCGAGGGTGTAATTTGGTCTGATTCTGACGGTCTGGTTGCTTAAAACTGATCCGCAAGCGAGAGGTGCCATATTACTATTCAAGATATTTTATTTTGAATTAATTTCACATTTCTCACACTCTTCACTCCGAGCTCAAGCGAATAGCGCTGGGACACTATCTGGATTTGATTTCCGAGATGGTTGTCAAGCCCAGCAAGGCGGTCCTAATTCCTTAACTTCGTGTTAATCGGACTTCCGACGTGCGGTTCAGATCCGATACGGAGTTTCAAGATGCTCCCGAGAGCAGCCAGATAATGAGATTGATCCTAGATTTTAGGGTAACCTAGCGTCAATGATTCTACAAGTTTTGGGTCTTGCAGATCGTATTTAAAGTGATTGGTGTTAATTTCACAGGCACTCTAGTTTAACACCAGCTAAATCTCGCCTAATTTCTAAAGGATTTATTCCTGAGTGATTTCGGTCTGAGGTGACACTTAGACCTTTGTAGCAATGTTTATAAAGTGATCCAAGTTATACTACTTAGCTAGTTTAAGATAGTGTCTAGGGTGAAAGTAGTTAAAAATTTAAAAAAAATAAGGTGGTGAAGGGTGGGATTTGTGAAGGAAATGGGTTAAGGAGCGATTTTAGACTGTGGGATTCAGTTCTGACAAGTTAATAAGGTGTTAGGATCGACCCATCGCCTAAGGACGTCTAATCCCAGGTTGGCAAAAATTTGGGATGTTACAGCCTAGGCGCTGCCTGCCTCTGACGACAGCAGCAGCAGTTGCTGTTGTGTGTGTGTGTGTATATATATATATATATATATATATATATATATATATATATATATATATATATATATATATATATTTGAAAACGTGTATTTCTGCGGTTTTTCGTATGTATGGCCCACTTCCACCGAATCCACCCCAGCCACTAGCTTTCATGGCCTGAGATGGACCAAACAAGTCCAATATCGAGTATTTTTCAGTGTATAGGACTAACAGGGTAGATTTCAACGGTAATGGCATTGTTCTCAACACTATGGCCCACCAGGTACTCGGATCAACCTCATTTTTCGGCTCAACGCCTAAAATGAGTTGGTAACTAAGGTAGATGGCGTGGATTGAATACATACGCCAAGGTGGGTCCTTTATGAGTGGCCCTTCTCCAATGCTTGGAAAGCCAAGCTCATATTTGTGTTTTCTTTCCAGCAACGTCTAGACGTTGGACGTTTTTGGGCTTGACAACCATATTTAAGGTGGGCCACCACATGATGGATGGTGTGAGTACAACACATATAAGATGGGCCCCACTCATGGACGGCTTGGATTAAATACTTATTTCATGGTGGGGTCCATCCGGGTGGGCCACACAACTATATCATCACACACCAATTTAAGAAAAAAGAGGGAAAGAAAGAGAATGAGAGGGATCGGAGTAGCCAAGGGACCCCGCCACTATGGGCCCCTCAAATGATCACAACACATACATCTAGATGGGTCTCACCATAAGTGGGCCCTTAAAATGTAGAAATCAAACAAATAAAACACCCACCGGTTGATCTTCTCGGTCCATTGGAACGCCAACCTCCTTGTGCTTCACTTAGATGGTGGAGATGAGAAGTGGATGGCTAGGATGATGGGTTTTGGAATGGGAAAGGTGGGCCTCACACATGCATTTTTTTTCTCTCATGGAAGGCTTGTACGTGGGTGCTCTTGGTTGCTTGGAATTGTGGTGAGAAATGAGAAAGAGAGAGAGGGTTGTAAGGGAGAGAGAGTGATGGATGTGAGGTGAGTGATGGGTGAGGTGAGTGATGGTTTGACTTTGGTGGTTACTTTACTTGTGGAGAAAGGAAGCATGGGTTGCTTTGTACTTGACATTGAAGTGATTGATTGATTGATGTGATTGATTGGTTGATGGGATTGATTTGACATTGTGTAGAGATTCTCTTGGGATTGAGAAAGCGCGGTGTTTCTTCGAAATAAACGCCGGCTCACATCTTCTGGTCAGGGTATCGGATCGGTGCGTGAGTCGCGGCATTGGAACCGCGGCGACGGTGCGGTCGCAATGATACATGTCTCGGATTAAACCGACTCGAATCTAAAGGATACGACTTACGGTCGTGCGCAACGTTGATTATCAGTCGCGGATTACCGGACTTCGACGGAAAGGATCGCAGGATTCATCGGAACAGTACGAACTAGGATACGGGTCTTACAGATGGCAAACAACGAAGGTATGAGTTAAAATCCTGTGGACGGTGATCCAGGGATTCGTTCTCTTACGGAAAGAATGAAAGCTTTCCATCGGGAGAGTCAGTTAACTATGTAAGGGTTGCAGGCAACACTCGACCATCTTACGGATGCACTACTTCCACCACGAGCTATAGGCGGTATGAGTCAAAATCCTGTGGACGGTCCACCACCTATGGTTGCTCCACCACCCGTGGTTGCTATACGACACAACCCTGATTTCCGTAGACCACTACCAGCAGCAAACCGTAGGGCTACACCAGATGATTCAAGTTCTAGCGACGAGGACATTAATGAAATTTTTACCCGATGACCAATCCATAGAGGCGATCATCTAGATCGTGCTGAAAGAGACTATCGAGGTAAGACTGAACTTCCTACTTTTAATGGTTTATTATGCATAAAAGATTTCCTTGATTGGCTAGCCGAAGTAGAGAGATATTTTGATTATATGGACATGTCAGATCATAAAAAGGTAAAATTGGTAGCGTTTAAATTAAAATCTGGTGCTTCTGCATAGTGGGAGCAATTACAACTTTCACGAGCCCGTCAGAACAAGGCGCCTATCTCATCATGGCCACGGATGAGACGTCTTCTTCGAACACGATTCCTCCCCAGTGATTATGAGCAGATATTATTCCAGCAATACTAGAATTACCAACAAGGAAATCGAACCGTCACAAATTACACTGAAGAATTTCAGCGGTTGGCGACACGAAACGATCTGTCAGAATCTGAGTCACAAAAGGTGGCATGATTTATAAGTGGGTTATGACCGACAATTCAGGACCGAGTTCAGATGTACTCAGTCGAGACCGTGGATGAAGCAGTTCAATTGGCAGGTAGGGCAGAAACGCAACTTGCAAGAGTTCCTGCTCGGCCATATTCTTCAACTCGACCCCCTATGACGGGTCCCATGTAGGATCCAGTGCTGGCACAAGGAAAAGATCCAGTAGGAGAATGTCCTCAACCTCCTGCAACCACAAACCGTGATACGGGGAGCGGCTCATCCAGACCTCAACCTGCAGCACCCACAACAGCGGGCCCTAGTAGGATTTGAAATCCTTATGCTCGGCCAATGTCGAACAATTGTTACTGCTGTGGCCAACCAGGCCACTTATCAATCATATGTCCTCAATGTCCCATAACACACTTGATCATAAACGAAGGGGGCACTAAATATGAGGCCACAGAAGAAGACCCTGGCTTTGATGAACATAAATAAGCCACTGAGGAAATAGCAGATGACGATGAAGTAACGGGTGAAGATCGTAGCGAATCTTTAGTTATGATACGATTACTTATACCCCACGGAAGGAATTACATCCATAGCGACACAACATATTCCGTACGTGGTGCACTGTCAATGAAAAGGTCTATGATGTGATCATAGATAGTGGTAGTAGCGAGAACATTGTCTTAAGAGTAATTATGGATAAGTTGCAGCTACCAACGACAAAACATCCTTCCTTGTAGTCAATTGGCTAGATAAAAAAGGTGAACGAGACCAAGGTAACTGAACAATGCACTATCTTGTTTTCAATTGAAAAAATTATAAGGATCAAATACTTTGTGATGTGGTTAACATGAAAGCATGTTGTATGTTACTCGGTCGACCCTGGCAGTCGGACCATGATGCGACTCATCAAGGACGAGACAATGTCTATATATTCGTCAAGGATAGTTGAAAGATAATCCTTGCCTCTATGGCACCAAAGAACCACACGGAAGCCTCTAAAGTGGAGGAGAGTTCCCTCTTGACCATTCGGGATTTCATGGAGGAATCTTAGGAAACCGGTAAGGTATACACTGTAATGGTGAAGGGTGAGGAATCGGAACCCTCAAACATTCCTCCAAGTTTAAGACTATTGCTAAACGAGTTCAAAGAAGTCTGGCTTGAAGATTTACCTGATGGATTGCCCCCCATGAGGGATATTCAACATCATATAGACTTCATCCCTGGGGCTAGCCTGCCCAATCGCCCTCATTATCGAATGAGTCTGAAGGAGTGTGAGATACTTCAGGGGCAAGTGGAGGAATTGATCTATAAGGGTCTCTTGAGAGAGAGCATGAGCCCATGTGTTGTACCAGCATTATTAACGTAAAAAAAAATGAAAGCTGGTGCATGTGTGTCGACAGCCGGACAATCAACAAAATTACCATCAAATATCGGTTCTCAATCCCACGGTTGGACGACATGGTCGATATGCTAAAGGGGGCCAAGGTGTTCTCTAAACTAGACATGAGGAGAGGGTACCATCAGATTCGTATATGACCTGGTGATGAGTGAAAAACGGCATTCAAGACCAAGAAAGGGTTGTATGAGTGGTTGGTCATGCCATTCGGTCTATCGAACGCACCAAGTACTTTATGCGTTTGATGAATCAAGTTCTAAAACCGTTCACTGGCCGATTTGTGATAGTATATTTTGATGACATACTGATATATAGCCAGGATGAAATGGAGCACATGAAACATCTCAGGCAGGTGCTGTAGGTCTTACAAATTAACAAGTTGTACCTCAACTTGAAGAAGTGTAGCTTTTTAACAGACAACTTATTGTTTTTAGGATTTATTGTGAGGTCCACGGGCATCCGTGTGAATGATGAAAAGGTGCGAGTCATTAGGGAATGACCGATCCCAACAAACATTCATGAGGTGAGGAGTTTTCATGGGTTGGCGACCTTTTATCGTCGATTCATGCAAAATTTTAGCACATTAATTGTGCATATTACAGATTGCATAAAAAAGACCGGTTTAATGGACCGATGAATTGGCAAGAGCTTTCATGATATCAAGCATCGTTTGTCCACAACACCGGTCTTAGTGCTTTCTAATTTTGAGAAGCTGTTTGAAGTTGAGTGTGACGCTTCATACGTCAGAACTGGAGGAGTATTATCACAGGAAGGCAGGCCGGTTGCCTTCTACAGTGAGAAGCTCAGCGAAGTCCGAAAGAAGTGGTCAACATATGAGCTTGAGTTGTACGTAGTTGTTCAGGCGTTGTGACATTGGCGGCATTATCTGATTCAAAGAGAGTTTGTTCTATATACTGACCATCAAGCATTAAAGTTTATTAATAGTCAGACTAACGTGAATCGTGTGCATACTAGATGGGTTGCGTTTTTACAGGAATTCACATTCGTTCTGAAGCACAAGTCAGGGCAGCAGAACAAGGTGGCTGATGCACTTAGCCGTCGTGCATCACTACTTGTTACGATGAGCAATGAGATGGTCGGCTTCGACTGTCTCAAGGAGTTGTATGCCGAGGACGAGGACTTCAAAGATTCTTAGATGAAGTGCTAAGAAGGTCACCTTAGTGACCTTCATATATAGGACAGTTTTCTCTTCAAAGGGAATCGATTGTACATCCTCCAAAGTTCTCTGAGAGAGTAGATTATTCAGGAGTTACATGGAGGTGGCCTCGATGGACACCTTGGGCGAGACAAGATGCGAGCTCTTGTGGAAGAGCAGTATTACTGGCCGTAATTGGTACGTGATGTGGGAAGAGTCGTACAACGTTGTCATGTTTGTCAGACCTCTAAGGGGCAATCTCAGAATATGGGCTCTACACCCCGTTACTTGTGCCTGACGGTCCTTAGGAGGATTTATCTATGGATTTCGTGCTTGGTCTCCCATGAACACAACGCGGCATGGATTCAGTGTTCATGGTGGTAGATCGTTTCTTCAAGATGGTGCGCTTTATCCCATGCAAAAAGACCCTCGATGTAACACATGTGGTGAATCTATTCTTAAGAGATGTCGTACGGCTACATGGGGTCCCCAAGACCATTACTTCTAATCATGACATGAAGTTCATTAGCCACTTTTGGCGGACTTTGTGGAGTCGATTCGATACACGACTTCAATTCAGCGGCTCCTACCATCCACAGACTGATGGACAGACCGAGGTTGTAAATTGCACATTGGGAAACCTCATTCGCTGTATTTTAGGAGAAAAATCGAAGCAGTGGGATTTAGCCTTGTCTCAAGCAGAGTTTACATTCAACAATATGGTGAACCGCTCGACAAGAAAATCACCATTCCAGATTATCTACGAATGAGTGTCTCGCCACATACTTGACTTGGTCCCTCTACCCAAGCTCCCAAGCACGAGCATTGTAGCAGAACATATGACATACAGGATCATGGGTATCCATGTGGAAGTGTAGACCAAGCTATATGCCTCGAATGAGAAATACAAGGAACAAGCGAACAAGCATCAGCGACAAAAAGTGTTCGAGGTGGGCGACCACGTTATGGTTCATCTGCTCAAAGAGAGATTTCCGATCGGGACATACAATAAGTTAAAGAATAAGAAGATTGGACCCGTATCAATCATCCGAAAGATCAATGATAACGCTTATGTTGTGAATCTTCCAGATGACATGGCGATCTCATTGACTTTTAACATTGCAGACCTGACTGAGTATCATGAAACAGAGCAGGACAAGAACTCGAGGATGAGTTCTCTTGAAGTGGAGGGGACTGATGTAGAGCGGGTTGCGGATAGTTTCATGGCCAAGATGGATCAGAAAAGGCTCGGTCGACGACAGAAGTGATCCGGACCGTCGGACCTTAGATCAGGCGTATCTCACTATCCGGAATGAGTTATTGGGCGTAAAGTATATGATTTTGGGTAGAACGAGCTACTTTAGCCAACTAACCCCACTATGCCGGGTTATGCAAGCCAGATTTATGAAATACCCCTCGATCGACGATCATTTCCTTATTTTAATTCCGTTTTTATTATAAATAGTAAGTTTTAGTTTGATTATAACTCTTCATCCGTTGGGCTTTAGGAGTTGTGTCCAACATGAAAAGACTTAGAATAATTAGGAGAACAGCTTGGTGAAGCCAAATAGGACACTTACTATTTTTGGCCGAAAACCTTATGCACTAGTAGACATCACGACCGTCTATAAATAGTAAGTTTACTATTTATAGTAAGTTGTGAATTTTAGGAGTTTTAGTTGTAGTTTGCTTCTGATTTCTCTCCCATTGCTTGTTACCCCTATTTAAAGGGTTGTGAACTCATTTATTTAATTAATTAATCAATTTCAAATTTTATAGAATTTATTTTCTATTTTTCTTGCTTTCTTTCTCGTGGATTCGAGAAGCCTCTGTGAGGAGTCCAGAGAAGTTCCGTGGATTCGGAATAATTATCCTTGAGGAAGACGGTTCTCGACTTCATCATGTTCATCCTTGCGTTAGCATGTCAGTCGGATTCACTCTTATATGGATCTTTTCTAGAGTCATTGTCAGGCCCATGTCCATATGACCATTCCGTTCCGTAAGTTCTTGCGGTCCTCCTGATCGAATTCCAACAACCCGTGACCCGTGGATTGCATTTGCGCGCGACCCTGAGTTACATCTTGTAAACCCAAGTCGGCTCAGCCCGAGACCCATACCATTGCGACTGCGCCGTCGCCGCGTCTCGTGCGCCAATCCGATGCTTAGATCATAAGTGTGGAACGCGCATGATCATGGTCGTGGACCGCATGTTGCGGGACCCACCTATCCCTCATGACACATTTCCCTAGGCCATTATGAGGATGACCTCACCCTAGCTATAGCCACCCTAGCCCCTAGCCCATGATTCCTTTCTCTTCCCCATGCCTTACACCTATCATCATTACATTTCTCTCTCTCTCTTATCTCTCTTACTCTCTCTTTCATTTCCCATTTCCTCCATTGCTAGCAAGAGAGAGAGCTCCCAAAATTTTCAGCCACTTTCTCTCCCTAATCTTCCCAATCCAACCATCAAGAGACCATCTCAACCATTGAATCTTGTCCCCTTGGAGCATTGGAAGCCATTGGTGGAAGAAGAAGTCCTAGATTTGGAGGTGGGTTCTCCTTAGCACTTGTTTCTTTGTATCTGTGCATGGATCTTCATCTTTTTTGTATCATAGGGCAAGTGGGACCCACCAATCAATGGTGGAGATCCCATCTTGGTCCCTAGATGTGGCCAAAGGCCCATCACACCTTGCATGTATGTATCCATGGTGGGACCATTCTCCATGGATCCCACCATGAAGTTTCCATGATATGTACTTGGTATGGCCACTTAGGCCCTGATTTGTGGTGGAAATGGGATTTCCACCCTTGATATTTTTGTTATTAAGGGCCCACACAAGGATGGGACTCATCTTGATGTATGCATGTACATGGAGGAGCTCATAGTGGCAGAGCTCCTCTCATCTCCGCCACTTCTCTCTCTCTCTCTCTTTAATGGTGTTGATGATATGTATGGCCCACCTGATGATGTGTATATTTAATCCACGTTGTCCATTTTAAGTGGACCAACCCGCTGGCCCACCCCGCTGTCACGTCCAGCTGGCTCATCATGCTGCCCGTTTTAGGCCGGCCTAACGAAGGGACAACATTCATCCCAGCTCGATCATGGAGTTGTGTGGCCCACCTGCGTGGCCCCTACCTTGATGTATGTACGGTGCTCACATCGTCCAGCCCGACAGAGGCCAGCGGCCAGTTGGGCTGGCCATTTAGTGGGCAAGGCCCACCGGGCTGTTTATTTTTTAAAGGACCTGGATGGAGGAAAGATACAAATATCAGCTTGATTGATAACTGGTAGGTCCCACACGTGTGGACCCACCTTGATGATGTGTTGGATTCACACCATCCAAGCAAGGACAGTGGGTCCCACACAGCATGCAGCTGCTGTTGCATTAACGTCAGCAGTTCTGTGGGATGATCACGAGGTATGTGTTATGTCCATACCGTCCATCCATTCAGAAAACGTGTGGGGCCCACATTGATATATGTATTTTGTATACACACCATCCATTTGAACGATGCTGTGAGGGGCCGACCATGATGTATGGGCCTTATCCTCACCGTCCAGATTGCTGGACAGTGTGGCCCACCTTTAATTATGTATTGTATATCCACACCGTCCATAGGCTGGGATGGGTGGGGCCCACCTTGATGCATTGTTTCATCTAGCCGTCCATCTGTGGGACCCACATGATGGATTTGTTTTATCCACACTGTCCATCCTTGGAACGTGTGGACCCCTCGTGACATATGTGTTTTATATCCAGCCACGCCGCCCATATGATTTCTGGACGGGTGGGGTCCGACTTGTGATGGGTTGAATATTCACACAGTCCATTCACGTGGCCCCCACGTGATGTACGTGTTTGATCCTAGTTGTCCATTTGGAATGTGCAGGGCCCACCTCAATATAATGTATTTGAGGCCCGATGTGTTGTATTTGAGGCCCATTTGATGAATCCCGATGTGATGTATATGAGGCCTATTTGATGAGGCGCAATGTGATGTATTTATGGCCCATTGATGAGGCCCAATGTGATGTATTTGCCACCCATTGATGAGGCCCAATGTGATATATTTGCGGCCCATTTGATGAGGCCTGATGTGATATATATGAGGCCCATTTGATGAGGCCCAATGTGATGTATTAATGGCCCATTGATGAGGCCCAATGTAACACCCTGAAATTCAGGGGTCGAGCAGGAGCCCAACTCCCGAGTCCAAGCACATCACTTATGCAACATAGATAATGATGATTAAATGTTGTCTGTATTAGTGCCTTAAACATGAGTGAGATTATACTAAACAACATATCATACTCCAGAGACTGTTAAATTTCGCAAGCGGAAGACTGTGATAGATATATAAAGTACATAGATGTGTTTCCCAACCTCCCGAGTATGATGGTATTACTAAGCTAAATAAATACATATTTATTCCAAAAAATACAAAATGACAAAATGTAAATGTCCAACTAATCAGATATCCCTGTAAACCCGTCGATCGGAGTGGTCTACGTAAACCCGCCTGATAACTGCATGTATGAGAACTCCTCCTCATCGTCGTAGAAGTCTGGCTCGGCCGCATACGTCGTGCCAGAATCTGCATCTAAGACAGAGTTTGGTTGGTGTTTAAAATGTTGTCCCAAAACGTGGGAGTGAGTGATCAACTCAGTGGAGTTATAAGGAAAAGGTTAACATGTTATCAATTTAATCAAGTAGTAATGATAAAGCAATACAATCAAACATCCCTAAGTATTCTGGTTAATACAAACATGATATGTATTAATGATGCATGCCCTCGCCTGCACTCCCTCTGCGATCTTCCTCTTACGGTCGCGGCATGCACCCCTTCCTCTATGCTTAACACCAACGCCAAAGGCACATGAAATGCGGTGCATGAGCGTGATTACTGAGTTCTTATTAGACCTTTTCATACAGTATGATTAGAAAGCTAAGGTACCTCCCTTATATCATTTTCCAAACAATGATCCATTCTAGGGTCATCAGTCCTATCTAGTCTCATATGATGTTGCGGTTCCAGATCCCTACAAAGGGCTCATCACCTCAATGCAGGCCTAGCTTATACTCTAGTTGCTACGGAAAGTCTCATCGCCTCAGCGCAGTCTCAGAGTATGTTCAAGGTCACTACGAATGGCTCGTCACCTAGTCATAGGCCGACAACTTGAATACAATGTCCCATACCACCGTATTCGGCTCACGAGCTTAGGTTACTCACTAGTCACTACGGGTGGGCTTGTCACCCCGGCGTAGGCCGACAGCTCGACCACAATGTCTCATACCACTATGTCCGGCTCATGAGTCTTAACGGATCGAGGTACCAAGGTTAAACGAGTTTTGCACTGGTAATTTGGTACCTTAGAATCAAACGTAGCGTCCATATATGGTGAACATACATCGGGTCATCCGGGTTGCTTAACAAGCTTGAGTGGTACGGGCATACGTTGAACCAATCAACATGGAGTGCGTAAGCACTCTACGTGGCCTAACCACTGCCGACAAGCAGCGTACTACTCAAATTCATCGGGCGTGTCTGTCGTGGTTAAGCAATTCAACCACCGTTCACAGACATTTACCGATTACCTGGACTACATAGTATTCCCAATCACATTTCAAACAATAACATTCACATGTAGTAATCCAAAACAGCATGTGACTACTGAAATCAGATATAAAATCCTACTTGAGCAATTTAACAAACACATACTACGCATATTATCATACATAAACATTTCATCCATACAACACATAGTAGTAGGATAGGTTATTTAAAGGATACTATAACCATAGTTAAGGGAATTGAGAATCCTATCTCAACACCCTCATTTCATGCATTTAAACAAGCTTTTTCACATTCAAGCATTTTATCAAACACTCAGGCTACACATATCATATATAAGTAGTAAGGTAGTTATAACAGGTATTATAGCAAATCCCTTTACAAAGGGTTCACCATACATACGACAATCATGAATTCTCAGTCAATAAACATGGCAAGCATACATCACAATTCCATATTCATTCACACATTTCAATAAACACATGGAATGCATTATAAATCAACATAGTTTATATATATACATAATACACGGAAACCCTTGTATCTAAGCACATGTGATAGCAATCAAGACAGTCATAAATCATTACTGACATTGAAAGCATTGAAAACCATAACCTAAACATTTATAGTCCGCACCTTTCGCCGATAAACAAGTATCGAACTCAGTTTGTATGTCAAGTCTTCGTTTACGGCACGACGACCACCTATAACATGAAATAGGTTAGCTATTTCATCACTTACACTATTTGTGTAACGCCTCGAAAAATTGGGGGTCGTGTATAGACTCGACTCCCGAGTTCCCGAGTGTCACTTATCATGCATTTATGGTTTTTATGATTAATCAAATTTAACTGCACAATTTGGAATTACTTGAAGCATGAAGCACAATCGTACCAGTCTACTAAAATGTAGGATATTTCACATATATACAGGTCCAAAAATAATAAAGGGTCGCCCAAGGCATTGCCCAACAGAACAACAAAAGAAGGCTATGTCCAAAAAAAGAGTAAAACTGAGCCCACGGCTTAGCAAATCCAAATCCAGCCCGATCAAGCCGATGGAGAGCCGCCCATCAGCTGTAAGTAGGAGAGCCCGTCCTCCTCATCCAAGCTCGCCTCGCCAGGCTCCTCATGCCCTGAGTCACCTGCATCTATGAATGAGTCTGGTTGGTGTTTTAAAACACCGTCCCAGAGTGGGAGTGAGTGATCAACTCAGTGTGAACTATTGGTCTGAAGTAACAACAGGCATGAATTGTAATATGAACTTAATGAAAAGCAGACAATCATTAACACCTAATAACTCTTATTTAAAATGCATGCATGCGGGATGATATGATGCATGCCCTCGCCACAACACTCCCTCAAGCGGCTCCATCTAATGATCGCATATGACAACACTCCCTCAGAGCGACCTCGACTTCCGAGTCGCCACCCTAACTAATGCGTGCAATGCGATCATGTTAGCCGAGTTATTAGTTAAGTCCATTCATCCAACAGGTTGGGGATTCTAATTCACCCTACGTATCAATGCCCTAAGTAGGTAGCGAGGCCCAAACCCCATCAACGCGTGAGGCCGAGTCCCCGCGGTCCGTGATCCCGTCGGGGTCCTCATTCCCGACTCCAAGCACATGAGGAGTGCCGATAGGAAGGGATCGCTCGCGGTCACTACGGGGAGGCGCGGTACCCCAGCGTAGGCGATAGCTCAGACATATTGTCCCATTCCACCATGCCCGGCTCACGAGACTGTGGACCCATTTCAAGTGGATTTTCGATGGGCTACAATGGTTGTAGGGTGGTTCAGGTTCCATACATATGTGGGCACACAGGGTTAACAAACAGGGTTGATCAGATTGCAGGCTAGATCGCACGAGCCAGGCGAGCGTGGGACGAGTGACCTCGGGCACGAGAGAACCATGTAGTCGAACTACAGCCACCCGAACGCACTCGCCCAAACTCACGGGTTTAGCCTCGAGGCGGTCCTACCCTTGGAGCCGCCTTTGCTCTCCTCATGTTTCCTGACCAACCCAATGTAAAGAGGGTCATCCTTAACAAGCCGACTATACAGACTGTCACTAACATGTCATCATCATACTCCATGCATCTCAGTCATACGAATTAGATGATCTTAGCAAGCAATCAAGCAATATAGTGCATGTGAGGTGTGTGGGTGTGTGTGAGGAAGTTACACACTTCCTCCATCTCAAGCCATCATATGCATAAGAGTAATGGAAGGATACACAACATGGATTCATAACATGTGAAAGAATGACACGACATAAGCATATTAGCATCCATTCACGAAAATCATGTGCATCAACAAATAACATTATGAAGAACATCATGTGCATCCATACAATTTCAAGAACCTACAATTCCTAGGATTTCTCTAGGCTTTCAAATGTACCAATCAAGCATCCAAAATCATTAAGCTAGTATTGTAATTGGTGCTAGGCCACCTAAGAACAATAGTCCGCACCTTCGGATTTGTTGAAGACTTGAGAATGACCTAGGAGATGTGGATCTTGGTGTAGAACGGCCGGAATCCTAGGAGCAACCATCACATGTTAGATTCTCATGCAAATCCCCTTCATTACAAGGGTTTCAAGGAAATTTGGTGATGGATCTTACCTAGATGCCCAACGGAACGAAAGAGCGGCTGTGGATGAGGGATCCTTCTTGGAGAAGGTGTAGGAGGTTGTGGGTTTGATCCTCTTGGGCCACACCTTGATTAAGAGTCCACCTTGCTCACCACCACTCACACTACTCCCTTGCTCTCCCTTCTTTCTCCTCTTTCTCTTCTCTTTTCTCTCTTTTCTCTCCTAGGGCAAATTCGTATGAGAGAGGGGTGCCCAAAATAAACCCCTTTTTATAATTCCAGATTTGGTGCAAATGGCCCCAAGCTTCTACAATTTCCTAAAATAGACTATTAGGACTCCCTATTGGTATTGGGGTGGCCCTAACACCTTTCTAACCACCAAATTTGGTGTGTAGGTGCCCTATGTCTTGACTAGGGTCCATGCAAAAATTTAGGGCGAACGGATGAACGGATATATGATCTGAGCAAGCGTTTTCGACCTTTAAGTGGCCCTTTGGGGGCCATTCTGATTGATGGGGCAATTCTGGTGGCCCTCTGGCCATGAAATTTATAGGGTAGGTGATTCATGGCCCGATGAAGGGCCATGCAAAATTTGGGAGCGATCGGATATGGGGTTTGATCGCACAGGTCCGATTTACGATCAATGGTCATCGTGCCACGATCGGGCCCCAGATTTGGTGAACGGGCGTTAAAAAATATATCAAACCATCACCATAAATTTGGAAGAAATCCGACGGCTGGAATGTCTCACATTTCAATTTCATTGACCAGTGCCAGATTTTAGTTCTGGCATTGGTGGGGTGCATTGGGCCTATGCCAGATCCCACTTCTGGGCGTTTGCAGGGGCTGCGGTCCGCGATGACCTTCAAGCCCAGTGAGACCAACGGCCACACCAAGTTTTAGATTTTTCCGACCATCCTCGGTCTCTGTACGGCCTGCACGAGACGTCCCTTAAGTGTAAACAGCCATCTGGCTTGGTGGCCCACACCAACCCTATCATGGCTAGTCTGGTCTATTAAGTTGGATTAATCTTGGATGATTTAACTCGTGTATAAGCTAACATTGAGTGCTAATGGTCAGTACGTGATAGTATAAGTTAATTAAAAAAAATCAAGGATTTTTGGAAATCCAAAACAGTGAAAATCCGGGATGTTACAATTTGAAACCCTAAAATAGATTAGGGTTAAGTTTCCTTACCCAAGTTCGGAGTCGAAATCGTCGAAATAGCGATACGATAATGGTGGTTAAGCACGTGGAGCGGCAGGAATAAATCCTTGCGACTATCACTCACTCTCTCTCACTTCTCCTCACTTTCTTCTTCTCTTTTCTCTCTTCTCTCTCTTAGGGTTTCTCAAATTCGTATGGAATGAGAGAGAGAGAGAGGGTTTAAGGCCCTTATATAGGCCCAGAACTGATGGGAATGGCCCCAGGGCCATGGTATGCTTAGGTTATAGCCAAGAGGTGGTTGTTTCAATCCAACGGAGCACTTCCGCTGGCCCCTTTTCTGCGTGCGGTCAGACTTAAGCTCCCTAACATTGGATCTAGATCGAGTTAAGGTTTCGGTCCGCTTAGATTTACAGATCGACCACGGATGACCAGTTTCAGTTCAACGGTCACCGGTGTTCGATCAGGGTTACAAGTACACTGACATGTGTTGAAAATTTTTCCTGATCTGAGGGTGTAATTGGGTCAGATTTCGACGGTCTGAAAGCTTAGATTTGGCCCACAAGTGAACAACCCAAATCACTTAAATCTTATTTCAATTTCTAAAGGTATTCGCGTTTCTCACAGACTTTGCTCCGGGCTCAAGTTGTGCGTTTCTGGACACTGTTAGGACTTGATTTTCGAGATGGTTGTCAAGCCCAGTAAGGTGGTCATAAGTGTATAGTTTCGTGGTCAACGGACTTTCAACGCGCGGACCAGGTCCGATACGAAGTTTCAAGGTGCTCCTGAGAGCAACCGGGTTTAGAGATTGATTCTAGATTTCAGGGTAAAGTAGAGTTAATGATTCTACTTGTTTTGGGTCTTACGGATCGTATTTAAAGTGATTAGTGCTAATTTCACAGGTAATCTAGTTTAGCACTTAGTTAATTTCGTCTAATTTCTAAAGGATTTGGTCCTAAGTGATTTCTGCCTGAGGTGGTACTCGGGTTTTTATACGGATTTTTCCAAGACGTTACACCCAATGTGATGTAATTGTGGCCCATTGATGAGGCCCAATGAGATGTGTTTATGGCCCATTGTGATGAATATTTGACCCATATGATGAGGCCCATTATGATGTATATGTGGCCTATTGAGTGAGGCCCATCGTGATGTGTATTAGGCCCTTTATGTGAGGCCCATTATGTTGTGTATGAGGCCCTTGTGTGAGGCCATGGGCCCACTATATGTTAGGCTCTATGTGGGCCACTTCTTGGTAGCAATGTTGGTTAAATGTCCACATTGATGGGTAATGATGGTTAAATGTCCACTTTGTGACCTTCCCTTAGTCCTTGTTAGGCACATTCTCATCATTCTCTAAGTGGGTTAACCCAAATCATTGGGCCCCATTGATGTTGCATGGTCCATCTATTCGTATTGGGATAATCCAAGATGTTGAGCCTCCATTGGTTACTTGTAAGATTATTTCTTTTAATCTCGGAGTCCATCAAGGACTTATTCGGGCCCCCTAGGGCATCTAGCGGGCCATGCAATAGTATGGTGAAGGAAGCCCGTTCCGGATCCTTACGATTATAGGTAGGCCACCTAGGCCCAACCTTGATATAAGGAGAGTTCATCATCACCGTAGACGGAGGGATCCGTGCTATTGGATTTGGTATATCCACAGTTAATGACCAATCTTTATGTTATGGTTTAGATCGACTCTCCTTCTATGGACCCCACCTTGTATATAGGCCGATTATTAATACCGATTATTAGTACGTGATAGCATAGCATCATGATACATGCCCATACGTATCATCTACATGCTTGTTGTGAGATGTGGTTGACCATTGCATATGCCATTGGGTAGGTTGTTAATGGGACTCCCTGATAGGCGAAGTTACCCCGCATGAGCGCATTGCATGCGCTGGATTGATGCATGAATGGATTGTGTGACTCATGCATCTTGCATTGTGTGATGTAATTACTGTACGCCCTAGTGACATCAGGGCCATAGCCTCCATAGGCATATTGTGGATGACAGGATTGGACACCGGAAATCTTCTCTTTACATGGGGCCTGAAGGATGTCCCTGGGTGAAAGTCCCTAAACCTGATGGTACCGGAAGATGCTCCAATGTCGAGACTGAGTGGATACACGAGCGCATGATGGCTGAATACTAGGAGGCCGCGTCTCCCACTGTGTCGTGGTCGGTTGGAAGGGGGTGTGGCCTTACCTACTCGAGGGTAGGGGCAATTGCTAGGCTGAGTATGACCAACTCGTAAATGGGTCCGCAATCAACGTGCCGGATAGATATTGGCTGACTATTGGCCAGACGGATAGTGAGGTCTCTTCCGCTTGCACGGTTGTGCGGAGTGTAGGGCGGCAATGTAGTGTATGGTGTATTAGACCCCGGTGATCATCTAGAGAGAAATGTTCTGATACATGATGCTCCAGAGATGAGCTGGATGATATGTGGATTAGTATGCTTGAGCTGCATCTTGCACATGACATTGGCTGTGTAGGCCTTGCATTGCATGACCTTGGTACGGCTGATTGCATTCATGGACTTACTAACATGTTTCCGCATTACTCTGATACTATATTATTACATTGCTACCTTGCGTACACACTTTCACCACCCTCTAAGCTTTCTATAAGCTCATGCACGATAAATGCGTGTAGGTGACGCCAGGACGCAGTCGTAGCTAAGTAGGAGCAGGAGCATGTAGCCGTCTTTTGGAGCCCCGATATTATCATTGTATTTCCTTTATGCGCATTGTACTTTAAAGTTTTTGATCATAGTGAATTTTGTGATGGAGTTTTGGTTATTGTTCGTGGGTTATGTTTGTGGTCATGTTTATTGTGAATCAAATTTATGCTGAAAATTCTCCTTGTAGGATCCCAGGATCGGAACTTGGTATATGGGTGCCGGGAGCCGAGAATAGGGTACTATGGAGGTTGTCGGCGCCGGATTCGGTGATCAGGAATTTTGTGAGTACGGTTTTCGAGTTTGGGGAGTGACAGTCACACCTCATTCCTTAAGTACCTATCGGATAAAATGATGATGAATATCAATATGTTTAATACGTGAGAGATAAACAAAGTTCTTTGTTAATTAATCGCACTTTCGTTATCACAATTAACTGGCACGGTATCCTGCTGAAGGCTAAGTTGATTTATCATTCCTCTCAACCAAATACTTCTTTGAATGCTTCCATTACTATCATATACTCTGCTTCGATTATGGAAAGAGCCACCACAAGCTGAAGCTTTGACATCCAACTGATCATTCCACCCGCTAGCACAAACGAGTAACCGGAAGTCGATCTCTTGATATCTACATTTCCTGTGTAATTGACATCCACATAGCCTATCAACTTGTCCTCTGACTTTTCAAACATTAAGAAGTAATTTACTATACCTCGAATATACTGAAGTAACCATTTCATTGCCTCCTAGTGTTGCTTGCCGAGGTTAGCCATGTATTTGCTCATAACACCCATTGCATATGAAATATCTGGTCTCATAGAGACCATGACATACATTAAACTGCCAACAACGATTGAATAGGGAATATGAGACATCACCTGCTTTTCTTCATCTGTAGTAGGATATAGTTCAGAAGAAAGCTTAAAGTGAGCAACATGGGTGTGCTAACTGGTTTCGCCTTATTGATACTGAACTTTGTTAATAGCTTCGCAAGGTATTCAGACAGTGATAATCGTAGCCTGCTCCTCTGTCTGTCTTTATAAATATCTATGTTGAGAATCTTCTTTGCAGCCCCCATATCTTTTATTTCAAATGTCCCTGATAATTGAGTATTCAATTTATCAATCTCAAACATGCTATGGTTGGTGATAAGCCTGTCATCTACGTATAATACTAGTACAATGAACTATTCATCATCCAATTTCTTATAATAGGACACAATGACCATACTCACTTCTGATAAATTGTTGACCCATCTTGAAAGTATTAAACCTTTTGTACCACTGCCTAGGCGACTATTTTAGGTCATATAACGACTTCCTCAACCTGCAAACTTTATTCTTAGCCTCTTTTACTTTGAACTATTCTGGTTGCTTCATATAAATCTGCTCCTCTAACTCCCCATATAGGAAATCAATCTTCACATCTACCTTTTCTAATTTCAGGTTGTATTGGCCAACTAACGCCAATACAAATCTAATATATACCTGCTTGACTACAGGGGAGAAAATCTCGCTGAAGTCAACACCATTCTTCTGCGCATACCCTTTCGTGACTAATCTTATCTTATATCTATCATGTTTCTTCTTATAAATCTACTTATACTCGGTCGATTTTCGCCCCATTGGAAGCTCCACTAGCTCTTATATTTCATTTTTATAAAGAGAGTCTATCTTGTCATGCATGACTGTCATCTACTTCTCAACATCAGAACCATCTAATGCTTCTTGAAAGGTATATGAATCTCCCTCATCTATAATGAGGGTGAATAAGATATTCGAGTCATCCCTGTATTTGACTGGCAATATGCGATCTCTCAATAGATTTTTTCCCAGAGGTGGCTACTCCACCCACTCTTGTACCACTCATGTGTCTTAGGCTTTGCCCGTATATCTTCTTTTTCAATCTCGACATCAATGACCATTGATTTCTCTAGTTCCTTATGTTCATCCTTGCAGAACAAGGAATCTTTATCAAAACTAACATCTCGGCTAAGATTTCTCTAGTTCCTTATGTTCATCCATGCAAAACAAGGAATATTTATTAAAACTGACATCTCGGCTAATTATGATATTTCATGTGACTTGGACGTACAACATGTACCATTTCATACCACCACCATAGCCCACAAAAATACACTTCTTAGACTTTTGGTCCATCTCATCTCTTTCAACTGACGGTACATGAGAGTATGCGTCATAACAAAATACCTATAACTATGAGTAGTCTACCTCATGACCACTCCACACTTCTTCAGAAATCTTGCAGTCTATTAGCGTAAATGGGGACCGATTCACAAGGTAATAACCCGTGTTAATAACCTCATTCCATAATTTCTTTCCTAATTTGGCATTGCTCAAGATGCTTTGGGCTCTCTCCAAGAGTTTGATTCATCCGTTTTGCCACACCATTTTACTTTGGTGTGTTCCTAACTGTATTATGCCGCGTAATTCCCTCATTCTTGCAAAATTGGTTGAATTTCTTTGAAGTGAATTCACCACCATTATCTGCACTTGGAACCTTCGGTTTTTGTTATGTCTGCTTCTCAACCCTTACCTTCAACACCTTGAATGTGGCGAATATATTAGATTTATTTTTAGAAAATAAACTCAAACTTTCCTGAAGTAGTTATCTATGAATGAGACAGAGAATGATGACCCTCAACGAAAACAACGAGCATATGAAACCCCATATACTTGAATGCACATATTATTGCACCCCTTTACATACATGCATTCCAGTGTTAAAAAGTAGCCAAGATTGTTTACCATATATACAATGTTCACATATACGAAAATCAACGCTTTTAAAAACAATAATCAAACTATAATTAGAAAGTACTTTCATACTGCGCTTACTCATGTGGCCTAAACGCGCATGCCACAAACATGCCAATGTGGACTCCGTTACAGATGTTGCAGCTTCACTTGATATGGTATTCCCAATCAA
>JAJHSJ010000002.1:28995342-29083185 GCA_021015155.1 Magnolia officinalis
TTTTAATATCCTTGAAGTGCCAATGTGTAATGCATGTGCATGATCATGGCCGTTCATCAGGTACGTCCATTAACCGTGCCCCATGACTGAAAATCAGCTAGGTTCAGTCATCAAGTGGCCCACACGTGTACCTATGAATTTGAACCATTGGAAATTCTTTTTGATCATTTATCTTTTCGCAACACGTGTTGCATGATCGGCCTGATTTCTAGCCATGACACAGACATGGTGGGCAGATCTGATGAAGGGATTGGATTTAGGATGTGTGGGAGAGTACCACAGGTCCATACAAAATTGTATTCATGCAAGTAGCCTTTTCATTTCTCAAAAACAAAACAAATGACTTTGTGATGTATATTTATTTAATTTACCAATCTTTACTTCATGGATGTTTGTAAATTACTGATTGTATTGAACTTGACTGCAGAGGTTTTAGGCATCCATCCAAAAGTCAGAATTTTCAGTTACCAGGATTTGAGAATTGCCACTGATGATTTTAGTCTTGCTAATAAAATTGGGCAAGGAGGTTTTGGTTCTGTCTACAAGGTAAGCTGCATTTTTAGCTTTACATCTTTGTAAAGATGTGTCCATATGTATATCTGTATGCGCGCACACACGCGCCACAGGTGATATGATCACCCATGAGCAGTACCACACGAAGGCATTTCTCATATTTGAGCTGACCATCAGATGCATCACCCCCTGTTAGGCCTAGGGCCCAAAAATCAGTCCAATCCGTGATTGAGGGGGCCACATAATAGAAAACAGTTGGTAGGGGTCATCCACCCTAGATTTTTCACAGGCCTATTGTATTGTGCATGTGGCATCTACTTCAACCATTGGATGCGCACCCCGTTTTAGGCCTAGGGCCTAAAAATCAGCCCTATCCAATCCATACATATGATACATTCTAAAATTTTGGGCCCATGGCTAAACGAGCTAGGGTGCATTGGATGGATGAGTCAGATGTCATCAACACATCACGATGGACCCCACAAAAAGGTTTTCACCAAACTTCCCATGAAAATGTTATCATGGAATTGTCCATCCAAAAAGTTCATCATGCTAACCAAATTTCCATCAGCATGGGGCCACTTCAAGGACAGGCCGCACACCAAGATAGTAAGATTTTTGAAGCCCACACCAGGCTAATAACAGTTGGTGTGAGGCATGTTCTCCACGAGCGTCGGTTGACCAGTCGGCTAGTTCGACGGAACCTTTAATCCAATATGAAGGCTCCATGTAGACTGACTAATGGTAGCAAGTCCTGACCAATTGGAGTGTGCCACGTGTCCATAATAATTTTGGGTGGGAAATAAGTGCCATTTGAGCGGGAAATCACCCTCTGGTGAGTATAAATACCTCCAAAGGTCTTCCTTTCAAACACGTCCTTCTGTCCATGATATGTACAAGAACAAGATCTAGCTCCTTCTCATTGCCCAACCTAGTGAGAAAAGGTAAGCATAGGAGTTTCAGTTTCTAACGCCTGAGGGACATTACTCACAGCACCCTCTCTAAGAGTGCAGAGGCAAATACCTTGAAACACCTCAGAAGAGAGTGGCATAAGGTGGCTCCAAACCTAGTGCGATACCACATGTGGCTCAATGCAACATCAACAAACTTTCGACGCCCTATGCACTGAGGTTCGGTGCCAAATGAATAGTTCCTGTCCCTGATGGTCAGTGTTGAGGCACATGCCGTCTCACACTGACACTAATCTAAACTAGTTTTATTCCTCATTGACATGTTAGGTCCATGGTAATGCCAAGATATTGAAGTCCTAACTGAAACACTATTATAAGAAATTGGCTGATGGGGGGTAATTGCAGCTTGTAACTAAGTAGGACATGAACACTACATAGCTACATGACTATTTGATGCCTTGCTGGCTACATGGCAACACGACTATCTGATGCCTTGCTGGCTACATGGCAACATGACTATCTGATGCCTTGCTAGCTACATGGCCATTTGAAGAGCATATGCGTCTTTAGTTTTGAAACATGTGACCTAATATAGTTTCCTAAATTCCTAATGCCCAATTGGCTATATGAGATGAAAGAAATTAAATTAGGACAATTTATGCATCATTTGTATTTGCTTTCTTTTGTATCATCCATACTAATTTTCTTGATTTTTACCTTTTAATCAAGGGTTGTAATTAAAGGCTTGTGGTATGTCATGGCCTAGAATGTACTTTTTCATAGATCAATGGAAGCCTTCTGATAAGGCATTTTTGGATCTACACATGATGTTTCTCATAAACATAACAAATACACAAAGTAGAACAAAGAAAAGACATTTGTTTAGAAACAATATGGAGAATATTCACATGCGATTGACCCTATGGGAGCTTCTAGCAGTGTGGGTCTGCCGTGATGTAATTCAGACATCCAGCCTGTCCATAAGTTGGGCATCCTAGGGCCATAGCCCAAAAACTAGCCAGATCCATGACTTAGGTGGGCCACACCACAAGACACAGTTGAGAGTAGATGCTCACAGGTGTGTGTGCACCGATGTGTTCCAGACATCTTAACCGTCCATAAGTCATGCCCCATTTGGATGAAGCGCCTAACCACTTTTCAGGTGATTCCAAAACTCAAGTGGACGCCACAAGTGATCTGAGAGGTTTTAGTATAAATTCACATTGTTGTTGATGGTGTGGCCCACCTGAGTTCATGATATGGTTAATTTTTGGGGCTTTCCATTTTCTGGAGGGGACTCACCAGATGCATGATTCAGATGCCACATAGTCATCATGGTGGGGCCCACAAAAATTTGTGTACATACACTCGATGCTACTTGTAACTCCCCTAATATATGCATTGAAACAGACAAGCACTCACACACAGAATGTTCCCCACAATCTAATAATGTCAACATGACCATATGTTATAGTGTTGTTCAAAATGGGATTCACCTTGATGCATGCATGATATCTACTCGGACCACTAGGTGTGCCATCCCATGTTTGGCCTAGAGCCCCAAAAGCACATTGATGGAAACTCAGGTGGGCCACAACACAGAACAATTGGGAGGGGAACCCCAGCCCCATTAAAACTTTCCAGTTGGTGTGTGGGGCTCATCGTGGTCTTATATGCCATCTAACCATTCATTAGAGGCACCCCGCCAAGGTGAAGGGACACACCAAAAATCAGACCATTCCAAATGGGCCACAACATGTGAATTTTGAGGTTTCAGGCTTGAGTTTACATTGTTCCCAGTCACCCCTTAATTGACTGAGTGGTTTTTATAACACATCATGGTGTGGCCCACGGAGCTCAATATTGTTGTAAATTATGGTAGTTTTGACGCTCTGTGATCAAACACTGGAGATATATGTATGTGTTTGTGTACATGCATGCATATATGTAGAGGTATTTTAATATGTCCTATTGAAACAGAATGTCTTTTCCTAATCTGGCATTGGTGGAGGTGGGTTCCACCTTTTTAAGCAATCTGATATGTCAATCTGGTGGATGAAAATGAACAAGACCAGTGGGACATTTAGTGGGGACTGATCAGATGGTTAGAATCATCCACGAAGCAGTTTTTTATTTTATTTTATTTTATTTATTATTTTTATTTTTTAAAGCATATCCCATGCACTAGTGGCACCATATGGATTTTTTAGATCACCAAATGCGGCCCCATATGCATAGTTTGCTGGCCCTAGCGAATGCTTGATCAGATAATGTGAAATTTCTCTGTGAATGAATGCAGGTGCCATCAGCTTCAATACGATAATGTTGTGATGACTGACACAATTTTTCAACACTTTGGATGGGCAGGGAAGGCTTGCAGGAGGCAGTCTTGCAGCTATAAAGGTGCTTTCGGCTGAATCAAGACAAGGGGTGCGGGAGTTTTTGACTGAGATAGATGTGATTTCAAATTTAGAGCATGAAAACCTTGTTAAGCTGCGTGGTTGCTGCATTGAAGGGCATCGTAGGATATTGGTGTATGGCTATCTTGAGAATAACAGCCTTGCTCAAACCCTCCTAGGTAATACCATTAACATATGGTTTTGTTCTTGATATTTGTTGCCCCTTTATTGTTTGGAGTCCTTCCCTACTAATCATTTTGGAGGAATGTTAATCCCCCCCCCCCCCGGCGCGCGCGCACACACACACACACAAATCACACCAAAATATTGCAATAGATGGGGACTTGTGGAAAGAATTTGTGAGATCAGTGGTCCTCATCATAGATGGGCCATATCACAAAAGAGGAGTTATATGATACTCTGCCTGTGCATGACACTAGATACGCAGGTACTTGAAACGTACAAGTTAAATGTATCAACTCAAATTAAGCAGACTAGATTGTGGAGTTCAGTGTCACGAAGTTACAGTGTGAAAATCAGACTGCTTGGACAACCCTAACCTCTGATTTGTGGAGAGTTATTTTTTGGAAATAAGACCATTGGATATTTATCGTTCTGATCATCCAATAGATGTCTAGCAATCTAATAATTAGATGACCAAGTGAAAGTAACTTTTAGTCCATGATACATCTAATCTGGTACCTCTAGTATGGACAGTTTATTTTGAATTATTTGCATGCCATGTTTGCAATTTCTCAGTAATTTCTAATGTCCAACGTATCATCCATCACACTCAGCATTTCTCATCCAAAAAATCACATTGTTTTGATTGTCCTAATTGCTAGATGGAGAACTTATGTCTAGTGGTCGTGATTGTTGGTTGACTTTTATTTAACCCATTCCTCTCTTCCTTCAAAATTCCTCTATTCCAATGGTGAGGATCATTCTACTAGTGTGATTATTGGACCATGTCTCATCCTTGATGGGATTTCCAGTGAGCAGTCCACTTGATCTTAGCATGTGTTCTCATCGTCTATATGTGATGTTAGCACTCATCATCATCATCATCATCATCATCATCATCTTGATTAATGAGTCAGTATCTATCTCAGAGTTTGGGTTTGAATTAATGGTGGGCTGTGCCTACTTTCAGGTGGAAAGCCCAGTAGCATTCAATTCAGCTGGAAGACACGATTAAAAATCTGCATCGGTGTTGCAAGTGGGCTTGCGTATCTTCATGAGGAGGTCCAGCCACATATAGTGCATCGAGATATCAAAGCAAGCAATATCCTTCTTGATAAAGATCTTAACCCTAAAATTGCAGATTTTGGTCTAGCAAAGCTTCTCCCACCAAATATGACTCATGTCAGTACCCGTGTGGCCGGAACAGTGTGAGTTTTATGGTTTTTCTCCATTATCCACCACTTCTCTTTTCACCATGTCTGAGAAACCATGGTTTTTGCAAGCTTGTGAGACCATAGAATTTGAAACGAAGATGATGTTATGAGGCACTACATGATGCTTGGTCTGAATGAGCGGCATCTCTTATCCGAGGCAGCACTCTTTACTGGTTGCTAACCTTTCAGTGAACCAGATCGTTCATCTGGAAAGGCCAGCATGGATGGGTGATGGACTAGAGTTTCCTCTATGGAACAATCCCAACCATCCAATATGACCTTTCCCGGTCGCGTATGGACTGCTGGGAAGAGTTCTCTCTAAACCATCCATTTTCAAGCCAGCAATTGAATGGATAGAATCGTCCATCAGGAATTCTTTTTTCTTTTTCCCTGCATTGTTCATCCATGGTAAAACCCAACAGATGAATGATCTGGATGACAGGACCACATGTATGAAATGCTGGCCTGGGATAAAAAATGCCAGTAATTCATGCTGATCATTGTATATTTGCTATGGGCTATGGATATGAAGCTTGACCTTTCTACTGTAATTCGCTACTTCCTGTTTTCTAACATGTGTTTGTGCATGTTCTTTAAGAGGTTACTTGGCACCCGAATATGCAATCCGGGGACAGCTTACACGAAAAGCAGACATTTACGCCTTTGGTATTCTCATTATGGAAATAGTCAGTGGCAGATGCAATACCAACAAGATGTTACCTTCTGAAGAACAATACCTTCTTGAAAGGGTAAGCAGTCTTTTACTTCCATGCACACTCAAAACATTCTACATTTTTCTCCAACGCTTTAGGACTGTTAATTGCGTTCAATTGCATAGGCCTGTAAAGTTCTGTTCTCATTTTCCCATTTTTATGTCTTTCGATGCCAATTACAATATAAGAGGGTTTAAAATTTCAGAACTTGTTTTCAGTTTACGCCGGACCACTAGTCAAATCAAAAGTTAACTAATTATTTGAATGAATTTAAAAGCATGTGTACACCATTTACTTCAACCTTTCAAGTGAGTATTCTGCTGAAGTTTTTAAGGTTCTGATGGAAGTGAGGATGATGAATCCATTTGGGCTTCTTTCCCTCATGGGCTTTTCTTGTTCAGAGGCCTTCTTCAGTCACTTTGTTTGGTGGACCTTCTAAACCTCCTTGCTCTAAGCTGTGGGAATCTCTATCTCTGCATCTGTGTTAAGTGTTTTTTGTTGGATGATGATGGGCTAATAATTTCCTAACGTTAGATAATATTGAGAAGAAAAATTAGGTGCTTCTAAACATTTCTTACACGTTGGAATGGAATGGTGTCAGTAGACCATCCATTAATCCATTTTTGAGGTGGCTGTGGAGATGCTGTTCTTTTTCTTTCACTTCTTCAGTGTCAATTGGGTCCTCTGAAGTTGCTCTTGGACATGGTGGGTGGTTGGATTACGTGTCCCTTTAAGCCAAGAGGTAATTCTTTGGAGCATGCTACCGCACAAAATCATGTCGGTGTTTGGAAGTAAAAAAGATGAGAATATTCTATAATCATACATTCTTCTGTCTTGAGTGAAAGAGAAACTTACGGCTCTCCATACGAGTTGGGGCCTCGCTTTGAAGGCCTTTAAGGGAGTGTTTGCTTCCAATCTTTTGCTAGATTGGTGTTGGGATTTTTTGGCCTGCGGAATCACATAGATCTAGATCTAGGATAGCAATCCAATGGCACCAAGCACACACACAAAAAAGGAGAACACACAGATTTAACGTGGAAAACCCTTGCAGGAAAAAACCACGGCACAAAGCGACAGATCACCACTATGAAAGCATCAATTACAAAGAGAAAAGACTTACCCGATTCCAACAACCTCGAATCTCACCCCTTGCTACACCCTTTGATAACCCTAGAACCCTTTAGAATACCTTTAAGAAGTCTTGGAATGATCAAAGGATAGCCCTAGGGACCCCAATTTATAGTTTTGGCAACTTCCCTTTCGTATCCCAGTTGCGAAAGGACTTGCGTCACAAAATCCGCGAAACTCCTTTCGCATCCCAGTTGCGAAAGGACTTGCGTCACAAAATTCGCGAAACTCCTTTCGCATCCCAGTTGCGAAAGGACTTGCGACACAAAATCCGCGAAACTCCTTTCCGCATCCCAGTTGCGAAAGGACTCAGATTTAAGACATCTTGCAACAATCTCCACCATGTCTTCAATCTTCAACCGTGTAGCTTCTTGACCTCTTCTCTTATTTCTGCATCACATCATAGCTCAAGATCACATTGGCCAACCAGCGCCAATCACGGATCTGATAGATACCTGCTATACCGTCGGCGCGAATATCTCTGAGAAGCCGATCTCTTCTCTCTGAGAATAACTCCTCGCTACCAACCTCGCCTTGTATCTATACTGTATCCTCTTGAAGGTCCACCTACATCCAACCGCTCACCGGCCCACTGGAAGCTCCACCAGCTCCCATATGTCGGTCTGGTACAACGAATCCATCACATCGCCCATAGTCACCTTCCACTTCTCAGCACCAGGCTCACCTAGAGCCATCAGAATAGAAGATGAATCCCCTGCAATATTGGAGTCGTCCATGTACCTTGCCGATATCCTGCAATCATGCCATGTGGTTCTTCTCATAGGTGGCTGCTCCACCTGCTCTGTATCCCTGTCCGCACGTCTCAGCCTTCCTACCCTGCCCGCTCATGTGGCCATGCCCATCATGTCACACACGTGCAGAGGTGGAATTCGCTACATCCACTGTAGCTCCACCTTTTGAAGTGCTCCCGATCAACCTGTAAACATGATCGAGTCGTTGCGCTTTCATGACTACCCGTGCCCCCTTGGATACCTTAAGAGCACCATCAATACCTGTGTACTTGCATCCCTTTGCCTCAAGCACACCAAGAGAAATCAGATTTTGTTTGAAATCAGGAACGTGCCTGACATCAGTCAAAGTACGCTCCACCCCATCAAACATCCTGATGCGTACCGTACCAATAGCCACAACATTACAGGCAATGTCATTGCCCATAAATACCTGTCCACCATCGCACTCCCTATAGCTAGTGAACCAACTCCGATGAGGAGTCATGTGAAAAGATACCCCTGTGTCTAGCATCCACTCGTCCTTACGATCATCGTATGACCGTCTGAGCGAAGACACAGACAAAACATCACCATCACATCCACTCGATTCATCTGACGTGGCAGTGTTAGCCTCCCTGCATGAAGCCTCAGAATCTTTCCTCTTAGATTTAGGATTTTCACAATCCCTTTTCACATGTCCTTCCTTCCCACAATTCCAGCACTTTACCTTTCCTTTGCCCTTGCCCTTGGATTTGGATCTAGAACCTGAAGAACCTGTACTGTGTTCAGAATTCCTACCCACTGTAAATAGTGCATCAGAAGATGTCCCTATGTTGCTGTCTAGCTGTCTCATAGCCTTCCCTTGAAGGGCTGAGATAACAGTGTCGACACTCAGGGTTTTGTTCATGCTGCACATAGTATCCTTGAATGACTCATAGGACGCCGGGAGAGAATTCAGCAACATACATACTTGTTCTTCATCTTTCATCACTTCATCCATATCGAGCAATTTGCAAACCAATTTATTAAAATTGCTGATGTGAGCCTCCAGATCTCCACCCTCTGCCATCTTGAAGTTATACCACTGCCGCTTCAAGTGCAGACGATTTTCAGAGGATTTCTTCGCATAAACATCCTCCAACTTCGCCCATAAATTAGCCGCAGTTTTCTCCCTCATGACGTTGTAGAGAACCTCATCCGTGAGACATAAACGGATCGATGATAAGGCTTTCTTATCAAGAGTATTCCAATCATCATCTTTCATGGTGGACTTCCGCTCCTCAAGAGCACCATCTTCGCCTTGCTTAATTAAGGAACTCATCATCTTGATCTTCCATAACTCAAAATTATTTTTCCCTGAGTACTTCTCAATCTCATACCTGGCGCTCGCCATTATTACTAATCCCTCAGATTCAGATCTGTGTCCCAACCGATTGCTCTGATACCACTTGTTGGGATTTTTTGGCCTGCGGAATCACACAGATCTAGATCTAGGATAGTAATCCAATGGCACCAAGCACACACACAAAAAAGGAGAACACACAGATTTAACGTGGAAAACCCTTGCGGGAAAAAACCACGGCACAAAGCGACAGATCACCACTATGAAAGCATCAATTACAAAGAGAAAAGACTTACCCGATTCGAACAACCTCGAATCTCACCCTTGCTACACCCTTTGATAACCCTAGAACCCTTTAGAATACCTTTAAGAAGTCTTGGAATGATCAAAGGATAGCCCTAGGGACCCCAATTTATAGTTTTGGCAACTTCCCTTTCGTATCCCAGTTGCGAAAGGACTTGCGTCACAAAATCCGCGAAACTCCTTTCGCATCCCAGTTGCGAAAGGACTTGCGTCACAAAATCCGCGAAACTCCTTTCGCATCCCAGTTGCGAAAGGACTTGCGACACAAAATCCGCGAAACTCCTCTCCGCATCCCAGTTGCGAAAGGACTCAGATTTAAGACATCTCGCAACAATTGGTTTGAGGTTATTAATGATATGCACAAATCCTAGAGAAAATCGAACTTGGATGAAGCCCCTTAGCGGGTGGTGAAAACTAAATGTTGTTGGAACTCCTTCGCCAATCGCTATGCTTTGATTAGACATGGTACTGGAGCTATCGGATTGCTTATATCTGACCTTTTTGTGGGTCTTGTATTATCTGAAGGAGATTTGCACAATGCGATTACGTGGCTGTCCGGTTCTTCTTTGACCCCTTCATGTTCCTTGGACATCATGTTCAATCATGCATCTAGAGAAGCCGATTCCATTGCTGATTTGTTAGCTGAGGGGGCCTCAAGGCACTCGCTTCATTTGGGTGATTCCTATCCACTGTCTTGATGCATCTTTGTATGCCTTTTTGGACAATTTTTGTCATTATTGATAGAACAATCAACAAGTTTTACCTCTCTCACTTGACTGGAATATTGATCAAGTCAAGTTGGATCTTTCGAGTACTTGAGGTTTTAAACACTTCCATGTAGTTGGATCTAATAAGGTCCTGGAGTTGATAAGCAAATGTAATTAGATTATTAGTGGAAGGAAAAATGGCCTCTCCAATAAACAGGAGAAAGAGACATATTTAGAGAAGGCTAGGTCAGCATATTCTTGTCATCAGATAATTCAGTGAAAGATACAATGGTGATGAGGACAACGATGGTGGACATGATTTTTGTGATTCCCTCATGGGAGCGGTCGGCTTTGAATTTGGTGAGCCTTCGAGGAAAGGAGTGGAGAAGTGAGGTGGACTTCCAAAATGCTTTGTCCCATGTTCTCACATGCCAAACTCTTCCTACTTAAATATAGATTTCTGGTTCAGCTTGAAACTTTTTAAGACCTCACCTAGTTTTTGCCTCTCTATTGTCACTCTTACTCCTATATCAAACTTTGTGATAATGGTCAACTTGTCTTACCCTTACTACATTTCAATTTTAGGACTTCAACGGTCGACTGATGTTTTGAATAGCGTCTGTAGCGTATCTATGAATCTATGAAGCTACGTAGTATTAGCAAATAGCGTAAATCCCCTATAGCGTATGCTACATGGGTCATAGCATATGCGTCGCGTACGGTACTTATTATTATTATTATAAATGACAATTGTATTTTGTACTTTGTACTTAATACTCTCAACCTGTGGGATTTTAATTTCTTTTCATACTTGTGGTTTTGATTAGACATTATTAATTAAAGTGATTTTCTTAGAAAGTTGTTGATGTGATAATGATTTGATTTGGTTTATATATATGGATTGGCTTTTGATAAATGATAATTAATAACTTGTTTGAAGTTTGAACATGCTTATACTTGGAAAAATGAATAATTGTTTAGGCATTATATACACATATATATGTATATTTGTACATATATATTGTTCTTTTTCTTACTATTTATCATATTTTTCTTATTTTTGAATGAAAAAAATATGATTATCGTGTAGCTTATGCTACACACTAGAGAGGGCTGAACGCAATGCAACACACTAGCACTATTGAAAACACTGATGTCCACCTTTCCACTGGTGCTTTTGAAATGCTAAGTATTGGCTGGTTGTGCTACTATCAAATTCCTAATTTGACTATACAGTACTTGGGAGTGCTATGAATCTTTTGCTTTTTACTTGATTATCCAAATAAAGATAATCAAATTTCTTCCTTGATGGAGGTTTTATTCTTTTGGTAAAACCAAAGGATCCTATGGGACTAATTGAAGAGTTAGAAGACAAATTGGAAGCGAGACTGCATTTTTTTAAAGGATTCAAGTCCTTTAAGTGGACACCTGTTAAACGTTGTAGGAACTTCCTTTCGAGAAGTGATGATCGTGACCCAATCTTGATGCAGGACATGGAAATTTAAATATGATATGCAAGATTTCAGGCTTAGATCATACCAATTTAGAAACAATTACACAAATTCCACATCCCACATGAAAATCCAAACATTCAATTAAAAGGGAATCTATGTGGGTTCAGGCCTATACATGATAGGGTTGGATCAATAAGAATTATGAACCAAACGATACTCAAAGATAAGAAATAATCATCCACACATGCATAGTAATCAGTCCCTAATCCAAGGGATTCACCAATTTCAAATCAAGGAACCCTAGGGTAAGAAAAAGGGCATATAACTTAAGAAAAACGTAATCTAGGGCTAACTTTAATGAAAAACGGTTATGAGAGGATAAAAACCTGTGCCAAAAGACGATCCTGCGCGTGGACAACAACAATGGCCCAGACGGACGTGCGTGTGATCCTGGCCGCACGTGTGTGGGGCCCACTATTCAGAAAAAGGCCACCTTGGCCCTGGTCGACCAGGGATGGACTCCAAAACCCCCAAATCTCAGCTCGATCCGATGTACAGTTTGTGCGTGGTACTCCGCCGAAGTTTCAGCCCTCCTATAGGGCCAGATTTTAAAATTCTGATGTATGGAGGAGAATTGCTGCAATAGATGATTGATTCAAAGTGTAGATGATGGGGTGAGATGAGAAGAAAGGGATGATAGAAGATGGGTAGTAGAGATGACGATGGATGGGGGCGAATCGGGATAGATGTGGCTTCACACCACGGTAGTTAACCCTTCGATGAAGGGAGGGCTTCGTACCCAATTAGGCTTCACAACTCAGAGAGTAGGAAAACGCAGAATTTTTATCAATCTTCAATGAATTAAAAGAACTACAAGGGGTGCCTATTTATAGGAAAAACCTATACCCCAAAAACTCGCACCATGTGCGCAACCTATTACTTGGCGATAACAGAAATCTAAAGCGTTCACAATGTTCTAAATAATAACAATAAGCAAAACCTAAAAAATGAAATCAATCCGACGAGTGGGCCACGATCATGAGATCCCATGATGGGCTTTTCTTGACTATCGGGCCCACTTTTTTGAACCAAAACTTGTCTTCTAGCTAGGAGGCCCTCCCTGGACGTCGTCATTGAGTCAGATCGATGATGGGATCCTCCTTCTGCGTACGTACGTGCGTAGGGGGGGTGGTGTGCGTGCGCGTGTGCGCGAGATGTCCCCATCAATTCTCCTCGGCTGCGAAGATTTCGCCACTGGCGAAATAAAATTCCTGAACCGCTTCAGGACGTCAAGATCAAGTCTCCGAAGCTCCTCCGCAGTGAGCCACGTGTTGTCTGAAGCTGAGCGTGACTTCCACTTGAGCAGGTACTTCTGAAACCTGCCGTCCGACGTTGAAATTATCTGATGGTCCAGGATATCCTCTATTTCCTCTCTGGGTGTGTGAAGGTTAGGTATGAGAGGGAGAGACTGAGAAGAAATGTCAGGAAGAATAGGTATGGGAGGTAGAGGCTGGGAAAATGGATTGAGACGGGTAGGTATGGGAGGTAGAGGCTGAAAAAATGGGTCGGGACGGGTAGGTATGGGACATAGAGGTTGGGGAAATGGGTCGGGACGAGTAGGTATGGGACGTAGAGGCTGGGGAAATGAGCCGGGAAGGGTAGGTGTGAGAGGTAGAGGCTGGAAGAAAAGTCAGGAAGGGTAGGTATGGACATAGAGGTTGGGGAAATGGGTCGGGACGAGTAGGTATGGGACGTAGAGGCTGGGGAAATGAGCCGGGAAGGGTAGGTGTGAGAGGTAGAGGCTGGGAAGAAAAGTCAGGAAGAGTGGGTATGGGAGGTAGAGGCTAGAAAAATGGGTCGGGAAGGGGTCATGATTTAAGGGATAGATATGGGGAATCATGATGGGTGGGCGAAGGGCCGGACAAAGTATCAGTGGTCTCCTGAAAAGTAACTAGATCCTCCACATCGAATGTGAAACTAATTCTCATGGAAGGTGGAAGATCTATCTCATACACATTGAGACCGTTTCGTTTTATAATTTTGAAGTGTTCAACGCTACGCGCGTGTAACTTACGAACGGCCTTCGGAGGGTACCGCTCGGGGCTGATGCGGACCATCACGAAGTCCCCAATATTGAATCCTTTGAAACGTTTATGCTGGTATGCAGAAAATGTGTAATGTTTATTACTAGTCATGATCTTTTGCCTGATTTCTTGATGTCATGAATGAATGTGATCCGCAAAAGACTCTGCAGACTCTAACAGCCTATGGGACAGTGACATAGGGACAAGATCAATAGATTTCCTAAGTTTATAACCAGTAACGACTTCACGAGGACTTAGACCTATGGACTTATCAACAGAACTATTCAACGTAAACTCGGCTGTAGGTATTACGGTGTCCTATGTTCTAGTGTGCTCTATATCCCTCCTAGGAGGAGACTCATCCGGTAGATCATTAGGAAGGACATCACGAAACTCATCTACTACCGGAATGGCCTCAATGGGTAACTCTATACTAGCTTCTGGGGCACTCTCTCTAGCCACAAGGCCGTACATGTTGTGCCACTCAAAATAGTGGTTTTGATGCCTCTTTTGGGGTGGGTGCACGGGCGCATACCCATGACTGATTCCTTGGTCACCTCCATTCATTAGTCTATCCTCCTGGCCACCTGCCTGAGATTGAACATTTTCTTTAATGGTGGGGTTTGTCCTAAGGGAGGCGTCTACTTGGTCAAGGCGTTGATCTATGATTTGTTCCAAGCGCTTACCCCATAACTCGATCTGCTGGGACAGCTTGTTTAATAACTCTAGTAGTTGTTTCATGTCTAGTATAGGGTGCTAGCCAAAATTCAGCAATATAGTTGTTAAAATATAAGTTTTTTTAAAAAAAAAAAAAAAAAAAATTATTTAAAGAAACAACCTAGTTTTTAAAAACGAATAAGGAAAGTTTTTTTAAACAAGTTAGGAAAGTTTCTTTTAAAAAAAGCAACCTAGTTTCTAAAAATGAAAAAAGGAAAGTTTCTAAAAAAAACAAATTATGAAAGTTTCTAAAAAAAAAAACAAATTAGGAAAGTTTCTAAAGAAACAAATTAGGAAAGCTTCTAAAAAAAAAAACAATTAGAAAAGTTTCTAAAAAAAAAACAACCTAGTTTCTAAAGAAAAAGAAAAAGGAAAGTTTCTAAAAATAGAAAGTAAGTTTTTAAAAAGAAAAAGTAAAGTAAACTAGTTTCTAAAATAGATTAAGAAAGTTTCTAAAAAATTAGTTAAAAAAAAAAAACAGAAAAGGAAAGTTTCTAAACCTATAAATAGAAAACTAAGTTCTAAAATAATTTAAATAAGAGGATATCTGAAAATTTCAGCAGCTTATGTCAGGGTTTATGGACCTCTAAACAGCCATATGTGATGAGAATTGATGCGTAATGGACATAAACAACCAAACCCTAAACATGTAATGAATTCCCCTACAAGAACCCTAAGCTTTGATACCAAATTTGATGCAGGACATGGAAATTTAAATATGATATGCAAGATTTCAGGCTTAGATCATACCAATTCAGAAACAATTACACAAATTCCACATCTCACATAAAAATCCAAACATTCAATTAAAGGGGAATCTATGTGGGTTCAGGCCTACACATGATAGGGCTGGATCAATAAGAATTATGAACCAAACGATACTCAAAGATAAGAAATAATCATCCACACATGCATAGTAATCAGTCCCTAATCCAAGGGATTCACCAATTTCAAATCAAGGAACCCTAGGGTAAGAAAAGGGGCATATAACTTAGGGAAAACGTAATCTAGGGCTAGGTTTAATGAAAAACGGCTATGAGAGGATAAAAGAGGATAAAAACCTGAGTCAAAAGACGATCCCGCGCGTGGACAACAACAATAGCCCAGACGGACGTGCGTGTGATCCCGACCGCACGTGTGTGGGGCCCACTATTCAGAAAAAGGCCACCTTAACCCTGGTTGACCAGGGATGGACTCTAAAACCCCCAAATTTCAGCTCGATCTGATGTACGGTTTGTGCGTGGTACTCCGCCGAAGTTTTAGCCCTCCTGTAGGGCCAGATTCTGAAATTTTGATGTATGGAGGAGAATTGCTGCAATAGATGATTGATTCAAAGTATAAATGATGGGGTGAGATGATAATAAGGGATGATAGAAGATGGGTAGTAGAGATGGCGATGGATGGGGGCGAATCGGGATAGATGTGGCTTCGCACCACGGTAGTTAACCCTTCGATGAAGGGAGGGCTTCGCACCCAATTAGGCTTCACAACTCAGAGAGTATGAAAACGCAGAATTTTTATTAATCTTCAATGAATTAAAAGAACTACAAGGGATGTCTATTTATAGGAAAAACTTATACCCCAAAAACTCGCACCATGTGCGCAACCTATTACTTGGCGATGAAGTAAACAAAAATAAAAACCAAACACAAAAATTTAAAGCGTTCACAATGTTCTAAATAATAACAATAAGCAAAATCTAAAAAATGAAATCAATCCAACGAGTGGGCCACGATCATGAGATCCCATGATGGGCTTTTCTTGACTATCGGGTCCACTTTTCTGAACCAAAACTTGTCTTCTACCTAGGAGGCCCTCCCTGGACGTCGTCATCGAGTCAGATCGATGATGGGATCCTCCTTCTGCGTACGTACGTGCGTAGGGGTGGTGGTGTGCATGCGCGTGTGCGCGAGATGTCCCCATCAAATTTCTTCTAAAGGAATGGAATCATTTAAGGAGGGAGTAAATATCCTCTAAAAAGAGATGCTGTGGGTTAAGTCACTCTTGGGTTCCTTAAGAGACCCTTTTGTAACGACGAGCTCATGAACATGATCGAGAGGATCATTGCAACTTCTGTCATTTCTACATCCTTGTCTCTAGGCATTGGTAAACTGTTGTTTAGCACACAGCTGTGGACTATAAAGCCTACTAGACTGCAGTCTTTGAACGTGTGAACTATGAAGCCCACAAGACTGCAGTCTTTGAATGTGTGGCTCTAAGCGACAAGGTGTAAGGTTGGAAGAATTTTCGAGTCGACCGGTGACTTGCCTGAGTCGATACTGTTTTGATGCATCACCGAGTAAAGAAAGGGACTATATGAGGGTATAAAAAAATGTCTCCGGCAAGTTTTTTCGGGTTCTTTTTATTTTTTAATACACACACATTTGTGACTCGGTAACCTGGCTGAGTCAAATGGAACTCAGCTGAGTCATTTTAAGTGTGTTTTTAGTTAAAAAAGACACATGAAAGTTGCGTAAACGGTATTAATATCATGTTATGACTATTAACATATAATATTTTGATATATCATTCTAAAATTATAAAGAGGCTTCTTTTATCTAGAATTTCTCTCTCATTTAATTTCTCACATTCACCTTCTTCTTTTTTTTTTTTCAGTTGGGGCTCACAACTCGAGTCACAACTATAGGCACGGTTTAGGCATCAAAGGAGAAATGATGAACAACCATAAACTTGACAATTAGGAAAATAAAGATGAAAGACTACAGACATGACTAATTTTTAGGATTTGACATGTTTGCTAGAGGCCTGCTTGATAAATGTCTTGGATCTCGTATGCATCGGTGCATATAGGGTCTCTACTTTATTATTCTTGTAAAACTTTAAAATTTATTCTTATAAAGCTCAAATCACATCAGCTACAGATTCAAAACATGAATCATGAAATCTGTAAGTAATAGGTACTTCTTTAATACTTATATACTTTTTTTTTCCATAATAATAAGAAAGAGTTTAATTAGGAAAACATGACTCGCCCAAATTACTGTGTCAACCTGCCAAGTCAAATTTCGTAGGTGGACCAAGTCCGGTCCAAGTCTGAGTCCTGAGTTTGCCAACATCTGCTGCGGATAGTTAGCTTGAGCAGACTGTGATGCCCATGAGATCACATCCATCCGAAATCCATGCTGGTTTATGAAAGTGAAACCAATGTTGGTCACATTTTGGAAGGCAGTAGGGTTCATAAAACCAATGTTGGTCACATTTTGGAAGGCAGTAGG
This sequence comes from Magnolia officinalis, assembly GCA_021015155.1. NCBI lineage: Eukaryota > Viridiplantae > Streptophyta > Magnoliopsida > Magnoliales > Magnoliaceae > Magnolia > Magnolia officinalis. The sequence continues at coordinate 29,012,978 of JAJHSJ010000002.1, forward strand.
GTTCATAAAACCAATGCTGGTAACATTTTGGAAGACATTAGGGTTCATGAAACCAATGTTGGACACGTTTTTTAAGTGGTGATCAAACAGGCATAAAAATGAGGGCAGAATCTCAAATGCATAATTACTGTTAAATAAAATGAGATGAACTCATTTTTAGGTGTCAACCAAACCCCTCCTAAGGGAGCATATGTAATGCACTGAAAACTTTGTATAAAAATGCATTTTTGACATAAAGCCACAATCAATTACGACTGTAATACAATGATAGTAGAACTGGTTTTTATGAAAAGGCAATTTTACAGTTAGGAGTATTACTTTTAACTCTGAACAATTTTGCTGTGTTCTTGTGATTATTAGTTTCAGAATGCTAAACTCCTAGGGCTGTCAATGGTCCATGCCTGGGCTGAGCCACTAGGGCCAGCATGACCCGACCAGATAAAGAGCCAGGCCAATACCAGCTAATGCCTGGTCCTCTGATAACCTTAAATGATGCTAGGTGTTCACATGTTGCAGGCGTGGAACCTGCATGAATGCTGTGAGCTGGAGACACTAGTGGACTCATCACTAAATGGTGATTATGATGTTGATGAGGTCTGCAGGTTCCTAAAGATTGGTCTCCTATGCACCCAAGAAATGCCGAAGCTTCGGCCCCCCATGTCAACTGTTCTGAAGATGTTGACGGGCGAGATGGAGGTGGACGGTGAGAAGATCACAGAACCGGGTTTCATTTCAGATTTGATGGACGTTAAAGTCAGAGACACGAAAAAGAAATCCAAAACAAAGAACACATTGGACATGGCATCCTCTGGAACGTCACAACAGGAAAATTCATCAGTGTTGTCAGAAAACACCACCACATATGCATCCATTACATTCACTGCAATAAGCGACCGGAGCCCTTGAGAAGTCACCTTAGGATTGATTTTTTTGTTTTCTGATTTTTGAGCCTCATTTGATGTAAATAACGTGTAACGTCTCTTTTGGAAAAAAAAAATAATAATAAAAAGTGGTTTGGGGGGCATTTGGTTGCACATATTTGCATCAAATTATACTAATTAATCATGAATTATAGTGAAATTTCTTTAAATTTGGTGCAACCAAACACCCTAGGCATTTTTCTTTTCGAAAATTTCAATGTAACATTGACTGTACTTGAAGGAGTTTTGCTAGAAACCCACATGCACCTATAGGTGGGCATATGTGGCAACCTGGCAATGCTTTTGGGACATTAAAGCTGTTCATCAGGTTGGCCACATGAACATTGAATGCAGATGGTTGGAGATTCTTTACCTTTTTTAACCATCAATTGTTCTTGTACATGTGGGGCCCACCTGTTTAACTGGTCTGATTTGCATGGTTGGATGTCCAAAACATGCTATGTTGGAGCCGTGTTTAGTTTCATGTGGCCCAGCAAAGCCCTTTGTTCTTGCTTATTTTGATAATCATTTACCATTTAGTTGGGGTGTTTGGATGTACCATAAAATTGAGCTGCAATTATTAATCTGGTGGGCCCCACGATGGATGAAGGATGCCCCAGAAATTTCTTAGGTGGATGATCCTAATCCTTTTGAGTTGTGACATTCTATCAATTTAGTGAATTGTTGCTGTATCAATTTTTATTTTTATTTTTCTTCTTCTCTTAAAAATTCATTTGTTGGCCAGCAATAGAATGGTTGACATGGTCCAAATTGGGAGGTTTCAAGGGATCAGTCTTCCAAGTTGATGCCCATCAGATCAACGGTTCAGATCACTGAACCATGGGCCCCATATGTAGCAAATTGTATGTTTTTGATGATGGACACACAACCTTTCTCATGACTAGGTCGGGTCAGTTCTTTTTCGGGTTTGACTCTTTTGTCCAGGGTCGAGTTGTGGCTCGACGAGTCGGGCTGATTCACCCCTATTTTCAGTGAGGTTGTGGTGCTGAACCAGATTGGACTTGACCTGGTCTAAGTCGACTTGGGCGAGCCGTTTATCCATGGCTCTTGCAATGAAGGGTTAGAAGAAAGATGAGATAAGAAAGTTTGAAAAGGGGTTGTGTGTTTGGACCTTGTAAGATTCACCTTGATATTATTGAGAAATCTCAGACACTTTCCTAAAGGGCCTGTTTGGATGGCAGGGAATCTAAGGGAATTGGATACCAGGGACAAAACAATCCAGTGACATTTTGAATAAACTGTACGCTAGACTTGTATCATATCCTCATGGAGAAGAAACAAATCCAAAAAGATTGAGATTCAGTGCCTGTCCAAACAGGCCCTAAGCTTTTTGTTTTCGGTTGATGGGTTCATTATTTGAAGAATAGATGAAATTATGGGCAGCAAATCGGGTGGGCTGGTCAAGATGATGTTCAAGGTCAGCCCATGAGATAAGGACCAGACTCTAGGTCCATCCCAGCCCATAAGCAATGCAGTGTAGTTCGGGTCCCGCCAGCGCCACCGAGCCCACAAATAAAAACTGTTGTCTCGGACCGTCTGTTTTCCTGGCCATCATGCTGATGCAAGCCCAAGTCAAGTCCAATTGGACCTAAAATCAGGCCCACTTCTAGCCAATGGGACTTGATGCTTAGCTACTGGACTCAAGATGATGGAACTTTGCTCTATGCAACCTACCAGCTACAATCAATAGATATATATATAATATTTGATAGAATGATTGTAATAAGTCCATTGATATATATACTTTGGTAAAAAAAATAAAAAATGAGGAAATTCTGAGCTTTGATTGACCCAAAAACGCAAGGATCACAAACAAGTGGCTCACATATGTTTTTTTTTAAACTATCCATTTAGATGTCCGACATTTGAATGGTTTGGATAATTTTATTGATGTGATTTTACTGTTGCAGCCATTAATAGGATTGTTTTGGGTATCATTAGTGTGCCTCCTACCTATAAAAAAGACCCAAAAATGGCATTTCATTTGCATTCCATTTAAATCCTAACATTTTACTGAGATTTCAAAATACATTAAAAAAAAAAAAAATTGTGTATTTGAAATATTCCTGATTCCATTTACCTCTAATTCCATGGTTCTCAAAGGCAAAAAGTGGCTACTTGGATTTGAAATCCACCCGTTTATCTTCAAATCCAAGGTGCTAAATGGACCATAGTATACTTGATCTGATGAGATGGACTAAGAAGGTAGCAGAAGATGACCTGGCTAATGTGCAATAGGTATAGAAGATCTAGGCCATTCAATAGGTGAGTCCCGGCATGAACATGCCATAGCCTCAAAAATAAGGAGAGACATTCTTATACTAGAACAATTGATGGCTAGAAAAATGGCCAATAGTTCACATTTATGTAGATGCGTGGCTCACCTGATAATTGGCTATTTTTCTAAGCCTCATTCAAATATATTGTGCTCCGCTTTAATAATAATAATAAGTTAGGATTTATATGAAAAGTAGTGGGAGAAGTTTTATGCTAACTGCCAACCTCATTACCAATTTCTATCATTTTTTTAATAACTCTTTTAAAGAGGAACAAAGCAAAAGGAGAAAAAAATGGTGCTCTCAGCCACCAATTTAGACAAAACACATGGGTGCATTTTCCACCCTATGCCGTCAGCCTTTGAAGTAGGGCTATAGTCTTAGAACTAGATTATTACAGTTGAGTATCCATGAAACTCATTCTTGGGTTTGACTTGATGGCGACTGGGGAAGAATTGTTGACTCGACAGGTGGTTTGAATCATATTATTAGCAATTGTTTTGAGGATGAATATTTATGTTGGTACTAGCATAAACATAGAGAGAAATCAAATACAGTAATCACAATTGCACAAGCAAGTTTAATAAAGAATACTCTGAAGTTATGTGGAAAAACTTTTGCAGGAAAAAACTACGACACAAAACGATAATGCTTTATAAATAACAAAGTTATAATAGATGAAACCTTACTGATTCGAAGCTCCAAGAGAAAACCACTAGTTTTTTCTCTATCCAAAACTCTCTCAAACCCTTAAGCATGCCTAACATTAACCCTAATCCCATTTACACTCGTATATTTACGGAAAAATGTAAATAGAAACAAATCACGCAAAAACATGCAAACTGTGTAACCCGTTGACCTGTCGAGTCGACCGGTTGAAACGCTTCAATCGGTTAGATCGACTTATTGACCAGAGTTTTCGACCTGTCGAAAACTCCAAAAACTATCTAGAGAATTTTGCCAAAAAATTGATTTTTTTCGATAACCTTCGACCTGTTGACTAAACTTTTGACTTGTCGATAGACCTTGTTTTAGCATAGATTTGAGGTATTCGATTTTTAACAATCTCCGCCATAACTCTAATCTTTATGTTGCAACACGTCATGTTCGATCATCTATCTCTACTTCGTCTCCATTATAGCTTCACAATCATCGCTTCTTGTGCACACTCCGTTTTCACTCTATCTTTACTAGACTTAGATAAGTTGCATAGAACTTGAACTTCTCTATAGAAATTACCTTAATAAGCATATCCGCTGGATTTATGCTTGTATGTATCATCTCGAGAGTCACACCGCCTTCCTCTAGCACTTGTCAAATAAAATGATAACATGCATCAATATGTTTAGTTCTAGAATGGTAAACTGAGTTCTTTAGCAAATGATCACGCTTTCGCTGTAGTAATTAACCAGCACGACCTCCTACTAAAGCCCCAACTGATTTATCATTCTCCTCAAACAAACTGCTTCCTTAAATGCTTTCATTATTGTCATATACTCAACTTCAGTTGTGGAAAGAGTCATCACAAACTAAAACTTCGATATCCAACTGATTATTCCTCCGCTAACACAAACAAGCAACCAGAAGTCGACCATCTATTATCCACATTGCTCGCGTAATCTGAATTCACATAGCCTACTAACTTGTCTCTTGATTTTTTGAATGTCAAGATGTAGTCTTATGTACTTTGAATATATCGAAGTAATCATTTAACTGCCTCATAGTGTTACTTGTTGGGGTTAAACATGTATCTGCCAACAACACTCACCGCATATTAAATATCTGATTTTTTAACAGACTATGACATACATTAAACTGCCAACCGCACTTGAATAAAACACACAAGACATAACCCCCCATTTTTTTCATCCATTTCAGGACACTACTCAGAAGAAAGCCGAAAATGAGTCATATGGGGAATGCTGACCGGCTTTGCCTTGTCCATTCCATACTTCTCTAATACTTTCTCAATGTATTCAACTTGGGATAACCATAGCCTGTTTCTCTTCTTATTTTTGTATATATAAATGCCAAGAACCTTATTTTCAGCCACCTAGATCTTTCGTTTTAAATGTCCCTGATGATTGAGCCTTCAGTATGTCGATCTCAAACATACTATGTCTGGTGATAAGCATGTCATCAACATATAATACCAAAATAATGAACTTCCTGTCACTCAACATCTTGAAATATGCACAATGATCATACCCACTCTCTATAAATGATCTCTGACTCATCATGAAATAATCAAATTTCTTATATCACTGCCTAGGCGATTGTTTCAGGCCGTACACTGACTTCTTCAACCTGCAAACATTGTTTTATGCCCCTTATATTTCAAATCCTTCTAATTGCTTCATATAAATATGCTCTTCCAATTCTCCATGTAAGAAAATAGTTTTCACATTCATCTATTCCAGCTCGAGATTGTATTAGGAAACTAGCGCCAATACGAATCTGATAGATACTTCACCACAGGTACGAAGATCTTAGTGAAGTCGATACCTTCTATTTAACCATATCCCTTCACTACTAACCTCGTCTTATACCTATTATGTTTTTCTTGAAGATCACTTGCACTCAATTGCTTTACGGCCAAGGAGAAGCTCCACCAGCTCCCAGATCTCATTTTTATATAAGGAGTCCATCTCATCATGTATCACCGCTTTTCACTTTTGACATTTACGTTGTCAATAGCTTTCTAAAAAGTAGATGGATCCCCTCATCCATAATGGGGGCAAATGTAACATTCGAGTAATCCCTGTATCTCGCCAGTAACCTACGATCCCTTTGTGGATTCTTTCTCATAGGCGGCTGTTTTACCTTATCTTGTACCTCTGTCCGCATCTTAGTATCAGCCTGTGTCTCATTTCTATCTATCTGAATGTACAACTGACTTTTTTGCTTCCTTGTGCTCATCCTTAGGGAACAAGAATCCCTCGTTCAATTTGACATCATGATTAAGGATGATTTTCTGTGTAACCTGGTTATATAGCTTGTACCCCTTCACATCATCACCAGAGTTGACAAAGATGTAATTTTTTAGACCTTTGGTCTAGCTTATCTCTCTTAACTGACCACTCCACACATCCTCTAAAATTTTATAATCTATATCCATAGAAGGAGAACAATTCACCAAGTAACAAGTCATGTTAACGGCTTTAGTCCACATTTTCTTGCCTAACCCAGTATTACTCATCATGTATTGGGCCCTCTCTAAGAGAGTTTGATTCATCTGCTCAGCCACATCATTCTGCTCTAGTGTGTGGCACACTTTGTTGTGCCTCATGATCCATTTATCTTTACAAAAATGACCGAATTTTCCATAAGTGAATTCCTAACCATTATCTATTCTCAACACTTTCACCTTTCGCCCTGACTGTTTTTCTACTACTGCCTTCTGCTGTTTGAAGTTGGTAAAAACTTCGAATTTATTTTTTATAAAATAAACCCACACCTTTCTGGAATAGTTGTCAATGAACGTAACGAACTATGACGACCCTCCACTAGAAACTAAAGACGACGACCCTCATTCATCAGAATGCACATAATTTAGAACACCCTTACAAACATGTTTCTTAAACTTAAAGATAACCTTAACTATTTACCATATGTACAATACTCGCATATACTAAAATCAATGCTTTAAAAAAAATGAATCAAACAACGGTGAGAAAGTACTTTCATGCCTCGCTTGCTCATGTGTCCTAGGTGAGCATACCACATACGTGCAGACGTGAAATCCATTACAGATGTTGCAGCTCCACCCAATGAAGTGCTCCTGATCAACCTATAAAGGTTATCATTCATTTGTGGTTTCATGACTATAAGTGCTCCCTTTGAAACCTTAAGGATACGATCGAATCCGGTAAATGTGCACCCAAGTGTCTTGAGTACACCTAGAGATATTAACTCTTCCTCGATTCAGAAACGTGTCTCACATTGGTCAAAATACGCTCTATGCCATCAAACATCTTGATGCGTACCGATCCAACATCAACCATATTACAAACATTGTCATTGCCCATAAACACCTGGCCATCATCGCACTCACTTTAACTAGTAAACCAACTCCTATGAGGGGTCATGTCAGCCCCCTCAATCATCTTTAGATTGAATAACTATTGCTTTAGATACAAATGATTCTTAATAGACTTCTTCGCATAAATATTCTCTAGCTTCACCCATGTGTCAGTTGCAATCTTCTCTCATAACATTGTAGAGGATTTTGATCTAACTTGTTTCACTCTTCTTCTTTCATGGTTTATGGTCACTTTCCAAGGAGTGTGTCTTCCAATCCTTGCTGAACTAGAAGGCCCTTCATCTTCACCTTCCATAGTTTAAAGTTATTTTTACCAAAATACTTATCTACATCAAACTTCATGTTAGATCACATAAATACTTTGTCTTCAGATTCGATATCTTTCCTAACATTAGCTTTGATACCACTTGTTGATACTAGAGGAAGCACACAAAGAGGAATGAAACGAAGTAATCACAATCGCATAAGTAATTAAGTTCAACATAAAACGCTCTGAACTTACTTGAAAAAACACTTGTCGGAAAAAACCACAACACAACGATAATTTACTATGAATAACAAAGTTACAAGAGATGAAACCTTACCGATTTGTAGCTCTAAGAAAAAATCTCTAGCTTTTTCTCTCTCCAACCCTTGAGCATGTCTGACATTAACCCTAATATTGTTTACACCCATATATTTAAGTAAAAATGGAAATAGAAACAAATTACATAAAAAAGCGTAAAACTGCAAAGCCCATTGACCTGTCGAGTCGACCGGTCGAAATACTTCAATTAGTCGGGTTAACCTGTCGACCAGAGTTTTCGACCAGTTGAAAACTCCAAAAACTATCTAGAGAGTTTTACACGAAATAAAAAATTAAAATTAAAATTTTTCGATAACCTTCGGCCTGTTGATCAGACCGTCAACCGATCAATGGCCCCCTATTTCAGCATAGATTTAAGGTATCCAATTTTCAATGATTTAATGGCTCATATTGATTAAATTAGGAGAGTCACCGATTATAAGAATGTAGCTTCTATGTAGTGGTATTTGTCATGCCCCAGACTCGATAACTGGACTCACAAGGAACCCGATGGCCGGTTCTGGCCGCAACATCCTTCGTAGTACCCCATTATCAGCTCCTGAGGCAGGTTCCAATCTTGAGATTCTACAAGGAGGATTTTCATAACAATATAATCATTTCCAACACGAGCATACCCAAGATCACAGCAAATATACTGAAAATAATAAGACATACATCATAAAATCCACTAAAAATTTAAACTTTTACAAGAATCTATAAGGTCCAAAAGGAAAAAGGAAAGGAAGGGAAGGGAAGAAAAGTCTGCAACACTGGAGTCCTCAAGCTCAAGTCTACTCCACGCTCTACCGCTACGACGCCTACCTAGGATCTCCTGCACGCATCAATTGTGCATAAGCTTATAAAAGCTTAAAGGGTGGTGAAGGTATGTGATAATAGTGCACAGAAAAATAATAGGAGATATAGGAAGGAAATATGATCAAAGCCAACGCCACCAGCCTTACCAGGGCTGTCATGAACGCAAGAAGCTATACCAAGGTAGTACAATAATGTAGGAAGTCATACCAAGGCTATATAATGCAATGAGTACTGGGCATCATGCCAAGGCGATGCAATATGAGACTTACACAGCCGATGCAAATGCAATGTGAAGTAATGCCAGTGCTCATATCTAATTCACATATTAAGTACATTTTCATCATAAGGAAATCACCGGGGTCCATTACACTGCTGGAATGACTGTCGCTCTATAGACCCCGCACAGTCAAACGAGCGTAAGAGACCTCACTACCCTGCCTGCGAACAACCAATCACCAGCAAGGCTTGAAGGTAGCGAACTCATTTACGAGATGGTCAGACTCAGCCTAACAATGTCGCCTTACATCAGGCGAGTAAGGCCACACCTATCCAACCGACTACACGACAGTGGGAGTCGCGGCCTAACAGTGTAAGGCCCTGGTGCGCTCTTATTTCCACTCGGTCACGGTGCTGGAGCAGATCCTTGGTAACATGGAAGTTTTGAAAATTTCATTCATGGGCATCATATGCACCCTATATGCTCAGATAACATTTTCGGTGTCCAATCATAACCATCCACGATGTAACTGTGGAGGCTACGGCCCTGATGAAGCAAAGGCGATAATCATCCATATGCTATGCAATGCTAAATGCATGAATCACACAATCAACCATGTATCAATTCCAAGCATCCAACGTGCTCAAGAGGGAATACTACGTCCCTCGGAGAAGGTAGCATGCAATGCCGAATGACACAATATGACCACACTCACACAGTGTCAACCAAGCATACAATGATGTATATGGGTCACGAGGATGAATTTAATCACACTATATGACGATATACAACGTATATTACATTCCTCCTATCCAAGAAGGAACTAAGACTAGGTACTTAGACAATATCCTTAAGGAATTCAACTTCTAGTGAGGGCCCATTTATCTGGGGTAGCCCACGAGACTAAGTATACAAGCTACGGGTTTAAGTAATATACAAATAAGCCTAGCAAGAGTCTAAGATGAGTATCCAATCATTCTTAAATACAACCAGGCCTAGAGGGGTCCATAATGAGGACATTTAACCACCATTCTCCAAAAAGGCATATCAACCATATGGATAGAAGACTCAAGGCTTACATTTAAGATAAAAATAAAGGTAACCACATACATATATTCATCATAATAGGCCATAAAAAGATATAATACCACTTTTAACAACATGGGCTCCAAGAGGAAAATTAAGGCCTAAGGCTCAATTCCCAATGGCCATAGAATCCATATATTAAGTTGGACTTGGTGGGCAGCCCGCATACACAATATACAGTTTGAAAAATAAGCTTGAGTTTAGATGAAATTGGCCTCACTACATCAGCCCAATAACTAGCAATTTAAGTGGGTAACCAAGGGCCCAATACTAGCCTTATCTCGGCCCACAAGTCTATCAAAATGGTGGAAGTTGGCCAAATGTATGGCTGGGCCAAGCTGGGATGTCCCAACCCACTCTGGGCCCATGGGATGCCCCAAAATCTGATCTAAGATGGGATCCTCATGTGATCCCTAAAGGTGACCCAAAAGAATGTAGTGATTAAGCCTAAAGATTATAAGAAAACATAAGCATGCAACACGTACACAAGTTCTCAATATAGTGGGCCCCACGACCAAATAAAGTTTTAACCATAAAATTGTACATTTAAGACCCTTTGATAAACATTTGGTCCGTTTGACTTCCTAGACTTGCTAAGGTCTAGAAATTTGTTAAATATGCGGAAATAATCTCATGAAGGTCAACTATAGTCACTGGGGGACCCCCGCCAAATGAAGAGTATGTATATATCATGAAAAGATCAAGTGGGCCTACTATTAGATTGTGAGTCCAGCAGCAACACAAGGCAGATAATGCTTCTATGATTGGGCGATCCAAGGCTTGAATGGCCTGGACCAACATACGTTGAAGTAGGCTCCACATACATCCACATTTAACCTCAAATAATCAGCTTAGGTTCTATGGTGGGCCTTTAACCATCCATAGGAAAATCCATGGGCCTACCTTAGGATCACCCAGGAGGACATCCAACCTCAACTGGTTTCTAAGAGGTAGCCTGTCACTACTCGAGCATGAAATAAAGCCCAAGGCCTAAGCAATGAATGACCTAATGGGCTATACACAAAGCCCAACTCATAGGCAATATAGTGGGCCCTTAAGCAAGGTTTGGGCCCAACCATAAAGGTCATAAACCCACATATTGTGGTAGGCCTCATGGGCAGCCCAGTAGTTCAACCATGTGGGCAATTTCACATTTAATACTAGTGAGTTGGGCCTCACTTCTTAGCCCAAGGACAGGGTTAATTTTGGTGGGCAGTCAAGGGCCCAACTACTCGCATATTATAGCCCATAAACTCATTACAATAGGTAGAAGAGTATAGGCCCAAAGGTTGATGGGCCTCCTTAGAATGACCTAGTCCAAAAGAAAAAGGTTAAGGAACTAGCAATTATCCATATACAATGATCCAATAAAACCCATCTTGGGTGGGCCTCAAATGGACCCTAATTAAACCCAAAAATACTAAAGGAATATGGCAAGATAGCTGATTAATCATCCTCAAATCTGGTGGGCCATGCTGCCTCAGAATAACTCTTATCGGTAGCAATATTGGGCCCATTGCCAAATTCCAGCCCACCCATTTTCTGGGTTAGTTGAAATCCAACAATAAAATTGTTTTATAGTATATTTAATCTCGGATGGCCCACACACATCACTGTGGGTCCCACCAGATGAGAAGGAGATATACAATACTTAGTTCAAGTGGGCCATGCCGTTGGAATGCAGGCCCAGCAGCCCAAGGTAGGGGTGTCCAATGATGGGTAGTTCACGGGCCTGGGTATTTGGCCCAAAACTGACCCAAATTTACAGGCCGCACCACGGACGGTACAGGGGCCCGATGGCCTTAAAAATTTACAGGATGGTCCTTCCATAAGTGGGCCACACATCCATAAACTTTTAAGATTTTTGGACACCTAGAAGTATTTTGATTAATTTAAATAAAACAGACTACCTCAGAAAATCTGGTTCATCTGACATCCCAATGTGGTGGGCCGGTCTAGCCCTCACCACGGTGTGTACGGGGGTCCATTGACCCCAAAAATTTGTAGGTGGGTCCTAAAATGGGTGGACCACCTCTATGTAAATTTTTGTGATTTTTGGATACTCAAAAGTATTTTAATAAATTTCGGAGTTACAATTTGTCTAGGGTGAAATGTTACCGGAAATATAACTATCCTAAATTTGGGCCATCCAAATGGGTGGGTTTTGGGCCTCCAAAATTCCTAATATTTGGGTCCAAGGTCCCTCATCAAGCTTACAACAAGGTGGGACCTAGAAATATGGCCCACCTTCTGATTAAAAATTTTTAAAATTTTGTTTTTATGAGACTATGCTGCTGGACTGCACAGCAGAAATTTCTGGCAGTGCACTATATTGGCCCACCCTTTTGGATACCCAAATGGGGTCCATTGGGGCTGAAATTTGGTATGGTTGTAGGTGGGCCATGCAGCTACAAGAATCATATATTAATTTGTATCAATATTTCCACCAAATTTTCAGAAATCAGGCCCTAAGGTGGCTCAAAATCTATCAAGACAGTTTCTGGACAACAACATTATATTCGAATAAAATAATTTTAATCAGTAATTAAAATGGGATTTAATCCCAGAAAATTAAAGGATGGACCACCCTAGTGGGCCCCACAAATATATAGACTATCCTACTATATAAAAAACCTTTGCGTATGCCCAAATTAGTTGAATTTTGGGGCCACATGTCATAGGATGGGATGTCATGGGCGTCCTCTCCTTTTTGGGTGGCTGAATTTTTGTTGGCCACAAGGTGGGCCACACACCATGATCAAGGATGGATATATGGGAAAAGAAGAGAAGGAAGGGAAATCCGGCAATAGGGAAGGGCTTCGCCACTATTGATCCCTCCCAAGAAAATCCAACCACACATCATATACCAATATACATCTACATTATAAATCTCATATATGCATGACTAAAAATTAAAATGGATGGTGGAGATGCCATTCCCACCATGATCCTAAGGTCTAGATGACCTCATCATGCAAGGAAATCCAAGGATTCACCATGATGGGGTCCATAAAGGAAAGCCCCATGCATGGGACATGCATGCATGAGGTGAGCCGTTTGGCCACACCTATGGGGACGTGTGGGATCTCCACCATTGATTGGTGGGTTCTACACTCCCCTCATGAAAGAAAAAAAGATCTCCACTATACAAATCAAATTTACCACATAAGAAAGCACCCACTTAGATCAACCTTGAAACTTACATCACCATCACCTAGAGGCTCAAAGCAACATGGATCAATGACTAAGATCAAGTGAGAAAGGGTAGATGAGGAGGTATTTTAAGGAGAAGGGGTTGGAATGGAGGGAAGATGGGCTGGAGAAATGGAGGGAAGTTGATAGGAAAGAAGAGAAGGGAGAGAGAAATGAAAGGGAAAGAGAGGGAAAAAGCTTTTAAGGGAAGTAATCATTACCTCTTTACATAGGTAGAGAAAGTGATGATTGTAGTAGGGAGATATAAACAAGATTGTACGGTAGTAGCCTTTTAGAAATTTCAGCCTAGGGTAACATCATGTGCATGGAAAAATGTGTAAACCATGGTGGGGTCCACCAATCATGCAATCAATGGCCTATATTGATTGATGCTCATAACTTGAGATGTACATACCGAATTAACACACGGGACGCAGCGTTGGAACCACGGCGCTGATACAGATAAGATAACATGGGTCTCGGGCTGATCCGAGTTGGGTCAATGTGACCAAACTCAAGGAAGACTGCAAACACTAATCGAAAGTCGCGGGTCGCCGGAATTCGATCGGTTGGACCGCGGGACCAAGATGAATGGAATGCATACTCACACACATATACACATGCACACATGTGAACTCGGGTCGGGTCTCACAGTATTCATGACATCAATCTAAGAATACAATCCATTCATGGAAACCAACCACCTTACCACACCCAAAATTCCTAAAGGCATTTAAACTCCACTCGAAATTCTTAAAGGTAATTATTCAAGTCAAAATCAGGCATAAAACAACATTCTCACAACATATTTTTCTTTCTAATGCGAGAATGAAATCCCAAAGGCTTTTCTTCATTGCTGCGATTCTTCTAAAATAGCCTCCATTTTCCAATCAAGATTAACTTTTAAAGTCTTATAAATACTCTTCCAGACTGAATACAAGAAATCTTATAAAATGACAAACTACTACCATTTCTTCTTCATAAATTGAGATATTCTTCAGACTCTTTAGGATTAGTGTTGAGGTATACTAGGGGAGAAATAAATTGAGTCAAATCAACATCCAACCGTGTCAACTTAGCCAGTCGACTCAATGACCTTATGATTATACTTGGGTCTAAATCATAAGTTAGAGTTAGGCTCAATAGATTAAGCCCATCAAAATGGGGATTGGGCCTACGTTTTCTACATCCATCCATCTGTACAATTAGTTAACTTACACAATTTCGATGTTTTAAAAGTCGAATTGAGTAGTTCAAACACCATGCGATTGAAATCCAACGCGATTCTTATGTAACGAAACTTCATTTTAATAAACGACAAGAAAATCGTAGTGTACCTTTCGACAATTCTTCAGTTGAGAGGTGGCAATGGGTCAGATCTGGCTGAGCTGAGATTGGGACAAAATTACCTCCATGCGGCCTATTTAGTAAGTAGGCTGGAATTATTGGGACTGGGTGTGACCCATACGGTTAATAAAACAAGCCAGGATGGGCTTCAATAGAAAGTGACCCAATCCTATTTACCATTCGAGGCGAAAATTTAGGCTTGGATCCAAACTTAGTACCTATATTCAAGGCCCAAGTTCAGTCCATCATCAATCAGGCCTAGAAGCTTTAGTGGCACACATGTTTAACATATATAATATTACTATTAAAACTAATTGAATTGGACCTCAACTTGATTGAACCGGGTTTTAGCCAGGTCGAAGTTGATGGACCTGACCTAAACCGAGCTAGACCTGGCTTTTAACCAGGTTCGAAAGTTGAGACCCAAACCCTGACTTGGTTTTGTAATGGGTCCAAAAGATTGGACCTGGACCCAACCCATTAAAATCAGGTATTTTCAAACTAGTACCCTTGGGTCCTTCATTAGTAGTCTCACTCTCTATCTCACTCTCTACCAGATTTCATTAGTGAATTTTATTTATTACATGAGAGTCATATCGTTGTTAAGTACAAATTGAGAGGATTGAACTAGCCTCATTTGTTCAGTCATATATAGGGCATGCCTACAACTAATAAAGCACCATGTGGGGGTGAATGTGAATCAGATCTGCCCTATCCAACAGGTGCACTGCAACATTTTCACCACGACTCCTAAAACAGTCCAATCCAACATTTTTATGGGCCACACCATAAAGAACGGTGTAAAACCATGCCTAAAACCTATAAACTCATGTGCATTGGCCCATGCTATTCTTAGAATGTCCTAATTTTCAGGGAATCCATTCATCCTTGTGTGGAATGTCAGATGGGTGGATGATGGGCACTCCTTGAGTGACCGTATATACAATTTAAATGATTTTAATGGTGAGACTTTAATTACATCTTAGTTGTTTCCAAGTTGATGTAGAGCGGGCCCCGGCCCAGACTTATTCCTGGCTTAGATGGAACGAAAAAAGCCCAAACAAAAGTGGACGTAATCCATCAGATTTGGGCCCAGTCTTTGGGGGGGGGGGGGGGGGGGGGGGGGGGCATGATGTTACTGGGCTCTAGGCATGTCTGGATTAGAGAAAATCATTTTGGATTGATAAAAAATGTTGTTCAAACCGTAAATCAACCATAACTTTTGATCTAGAATATGAATTAGGGACATACGATCTATGATTTTTGACTGAAACTTCATTCCGGGGCCAATCGACACCTTAAGCATGTCACGTCACTCCGTTTCATGAGAAAAGGACTCATCCTTACTCAAGTCTCATGTTTTTCGAAAAATTTACTATATTTAGTAAGTTTTAGGTTAGACGTAACTTTTTATTTTTAGAGTTTTAGTATCCAGTGTCTTCTCGGGGTTTGCTTTTTATCATGCCAAGAATAATTCTATGTGGTTAGATTAGAAATTTCTATTTTTAAGAAGTTTTATTATTTTAATTTTTTTTTTTTTCCGCTTATTTGCATTAGGACTCTTAATTAGATTTTTGTTTTATTATTTAAAGCTTTGTAATTTCGGTTGAGAGACAGATTTCAATAAAGTATTTCAAATTTTCTTATTTCTTATGGATTTGAGAGCTATTATGCCTTGTGGACTCAAGGTCTATTCACTTGAGGAAGACAGTGATATTTCTCTTTATCCCTTCATGATGTTCCCTGCGTCACAAGTGTAACCCACCTGAGTTTTGAATAGTTTAATTTTTGGGCCCTGGTGTAAACCCAAGCTAGCTCACCTTATGGATGGGGTAGATCTCATCCACATGAAGTCTTGCATTTATGTAGCTAATAGTCACGCCCTCACATGACTGGTGAAAGGCGGTCCGAATGGGTGGGCCCATAGGATTTGACAGCGTGCATAATTTTGTGACTTTTGCAAAAGTCGATGGACGGTGCACATCTAGTAGTCTACTTAATCTCTATGGGAGCATAAAGGTCTTATCACCCTTCTAATTTATGGTCAAAATTATTCAGATTATGATTAACAATATAAATTGCCTATAGGGTGGGCCAAAGGGACAATGGGTAGAACTTCTTTATGCTTTTTCTCTCTTCAATTTTCCCTGTAGTTCTGATACTTTCACTAGGATCATTCCTCTCCTTTTATAAGGAAGGATCGGGAATCTATGCTTCCTCCCAATTGAATTTTAAATTTTCAATTTCAAATCTCGGAGGTAAGACATGAAGAGTGAAATTAGAGAAAACCTGTATGGAACCTATACACTAGTGGTTGCTCACAAGTGGTCTCCGGGCCCATATCCAAACAACTTGTGCACATAGTCAAGCAAGCCTTTTTGAAACCAAAATGCCCCACCAATCTACTACCATTGAATAAGATGCCTCCTACTCTCATATAGGTGATTTGGACCATAAAATTACATATATTTTTTAAAGATGATCAAATACAATCCCTGCATGTAAACTTACATACACCTCCGTTGTTCTTGCCAATGTGTCACTTGTGGAGTACATTCAAGCCATGCCAAATATGGGCCACACCCAGATTACCAGCTGTGAAAAAAAGAAGAGAAAATCAGTCTCATTCATTCATTAGTTGGGTTAAACCATTACATTGAGTTAAATCATTAGCAGTTCATTGACTCGAACAGTGTGGCCCACCTCATAGTGGATTATCTTAGTTTCGTCCCACACGATCTTGCACCTCACAATTTTCACGGCTTGGATTGCCTACGCAAGTAACAGGTTGGCGAAAGAGTTGGGCTATATGAGAAATATCGCATATTTGTAACCTATCATTTCTTCATATCTCCACTCCAAACTATAGTTAACAAAAGTCTGTTTATTTTTTGAGAAAAAAAAAAAAAAAAACCTCCCTACAGTAGCTCGACCATTTAAAATTCCAAATATTTCACAGGATAGGAAGAGAAAGATATTTCACAAAATTCAATTAATTTAAGATAAAGCCGCTTTTCATCGTCAACTAATACAATTAAGGTAGAAAATTTTGGTACTGAGGTAGAGAGAGAGAGAGATATATAGTACTCAATCTCACCTGCACACCTTAGGTGAGCACCTATGCCCACCTTTGCATACGTATCATGGGCACAAAATCCAAACAATCCATGTGATGCGGCACCTCAGGGCCCAACTTTTGGTAGGCCACAACAAAGAGAAAGGCAAATCAAGGAAGGTAACTGTTTCCTTTTGCCATGGTCCACCAGAGGCTGAAAGTTAGCCCTGATGGTTTCATGGGGTATTGTATCACGTGGACTGTTCAGATTTTGAGCTTACATCACGTGTCAAAAAGTAACGATGAGTTGTCGTTCTCATGAGAGCATTTCACTGTATATAAGAAATATTTACAAATCAAGGTGTAGGGCTTACCTTGATGTTTTAATGACATCCAATCCATCCATAATGTGCACCTCCTAACTTTCTCATCGGCACCGAAAAATCTGGCTGATCCAAAACTTAGGTGGGCTACACCATTGGGAATAGTTAGGATGGAGACACCATTAAAAAAAAATTCTAGATTGTATGTGGGACCACTGTATTTTGTACATGCCATCTAATCCTTATTGTAGCAGTGAACGATCTGGACTATTTGTCCTATAAATGGACAGGATTATGAAGCTGACTACTCTTAGAAATTTTATTCTATACAACTAATGATTGTAAATAATCTTAAAATAATTAATTTCTTTGTATAAGTATACATTATGACAAGAAGAAATCAATCCAGAAAATATAACTTTACCTATTACTTATCACGCCTCTCTTTCTTAAGATATGTTTAATTGTTGTATTTACATGGAGTATGACTAGTGTTTGGCATTTTATAACTTACCTTTGTAAAATTGGATGTAAAATGTTGATATATTTGGAAAATGGGGCCCTAATACAATAGGTGGCAAAACTCTGTAAACCTACCCATTATGATGTATGTGTTTTATCCATGATGTCCTTTCATTTTGCTAGATCATCACGGAGCATAAACCTAACATTGAGGCAAATCAAAAACTCGAGTGTACCACGCCACAAGAAATGGTGGGATAGTGACACCTACCAATGAAACTTATGTAGGACCCACCGAAATATATATTTGAGGTTCAACTTGTTCATAAGGTTACAAACAAATGGATGAAGGGAAAATACAAATATCAACTTAAACTTTTGTAACGTTCAATCTCCCTTGTTTCCTGTGGTGTCTAGAGTTTTGAATATTTTACCTCAATTTTTAGCTTGTGTTTTAAAACGATTTGAAAAAAATTTGAATGGACGGCATAAATATACAACACATACATTATAATGGTGCCTATAGAGTTTTGGCTTTGAAACGCATCTTATTAACTTGAATTTGGTCCTGAGGTCTCTTCCAAGTCATAATTATATTTCTACCCTCGATTCACATGAATTACAACAATTCAAACAGACTCTTAGTGGTTTATATATATATATATATATATATATATATATATATATATATATATATATATATATATATATATATATATATATATCAGAGCATCATTTAGGCCATTAATCAGATTTTTTTTTTTTTTCACTACATGATGCATCCAAGCCAATTGAATGGACAACCAAAAACCTTTGCATTCCAAAACTAAGTGGGCCACAACATGATTTAATAGGTTTTAGACATTATTTTATGTCATGTGCCTCAGTTGAGTTTTAAATTAATTCAAGTTTTTCGACCAAAGGATAATAGGATGTTGGCACGCGTTGGATAGATTGGATGTCGTCAAAACATCACAGTGAGCCCTACACATTGATTTGCATATTAGGATCTCTATACATAATTAATACACATTTATATACATATACAATCATTTTCTCTATCTATTTTTCACCAAAACCATATTCAATCTGGACTTTTGACTTACTTTTCTGGTGTCTATGTACATTGTATGGATTTTTAATGACCAAAAAAAAAAAAAAGGAGAGAGGAAGAAGATGAAAGAAACATCAAGCACAAACATCGTCTATAGATTGATTTTGCAAGCTATTCTGTAGACATTCTTCTAAGTGGGATTACACTTTAATTTGAAAAGGACACATCAAAGATTTCTTTAAAGTATAAAACACTACTTTAAACAGCACATACTTAAAGCATTCTGTCCCTTCCTTGTCCTCATCTATGCTTTAAACAGGCCGGATCTATGCAAATATTTGTAGGATAAGCTTAACCTACAAAGAGGCACATGGGCAACCTTGATCACTTGCGCACTTCTTCTTATCTATATGTCCAAAAAAATCAGGTCCATCAAAATTCAGGCGGGCCCATCATGGAAAATAACGTCTAAAACCTCTAAAATCATGTGTTGCGGCCCACCTGAGTTTTGGAATGGCCTGATTTGTTTCGGTTTCATTCATCATGTTTGGATGAATCTTTTGAATGGATTAGATGGCATATATAATACAAGGTGGGTACCGACCATGATCTGGAAGGTTTTTAAAGGTGAGCATCTCCATCCATATTGTTTCTTTTGGTGTTGGCCACCTGAGTTTTGGGAGACAAGGAGAATGGGATGGGGGCACACATGATGGATCGATTGCATGTGATTGAAACATCATGGTAAGCCCTACAGGTTGATTTGTAGGTTAAAGGTATTCTACAAACGTGTGTTGTGGATCTGGTCCCTTGTTATCATATAAAGCTTTTGCTAAGCCCACACGCTTGTGCAATAAAGCTCATCTACACAGCACACATGTGGCATCATAGTCTGAGCTTTGATCTATTCGTTGGAATGGCACCACTGTATACCTAAACATGCAGATGGTCGGACCAACCTGATGAATGGATTAGATCCTGCACCTATGTGTCAGACTGGCACATGCCTGGCTTGTACACCACTCTCACATCTGAAGGCCTTTCTCCTTTGAAACTCACTCACAAATGTGTAGGTGCGCATGAATGTGCATGTACATATGCACACATGTATACATATGCATGCGTGCGCACACATACATGAGAGATGCTCACACAGAACTAGTTGTACGGCCATGTGGGGCTCACCATGGTGTTTGTATGACATCTCGTCTGTCCAGCAAGGTTTTCCCACCATGAAAATTAAATGTCCCAAAAATCAAGTTGATCCAACCATAAGGTGAGGCACACCATAGAAAAACATGAACATTAATCACCCAAAGAACTTCACATTCACATGGAGCATCTCATTTTCATGGTTGGGTCGACCTGATTTTTGGCTCTCATCCCATTTTCATGGTGGGAAAACCTTATTGGATGGGAGAGATGTCATTGAAACATAATGGTGGGCCCTACATGCCAACTAGCTGAATGTCCAACTAGTTGTGCTCTCTCTCTCTAAAGTTTGAAATTTGCTTCGTCTCGAATATGAAACATTCAAAGGCTACCACAAAAGGGTCTGATTCAACACGCTTTAAACTCTACTAGCATGACAGGCCCGGAGACAAATATGAGGCAGAAATTTTACCAAAAGGAAATTGATTAAAGGGTCAGTTTGAATTATTAGACTGGAAATCTTCTGTAGATAGGGATTTTTCTAAATTTCTCTTGCTTTTTTTGTTGGGCTGTGGACTTTCCGACATTGATGCAACTCTTCAAAGAAAAGTTGGAATTCCTCCACCACAAGTGAAACAGTGCCTCTTTATTTTGGAAATTTGGGAATACCTTTTTAATTTGTTATTATTATTATTATTTTAAATCTCCTGATACATTTTAAATAAGATATTTATAAAAGAAATGAGATTCCACAAAAAAAAATTACCTACTTAATATAGAACTTACATTCCAGTACCTTTTTCAAAATTGTTTCCAACGAGTTGTAGTATCATTTGAATACCTTCCCTTAAGTGTCTGTTTTTCCCTTAATACCTGTAAATGGTGGTAAAAATGGTAAATAAGTAATTATCACTTACAAAAGGAATTCATGATAACTATTGAGTTTTGACACTAATATCAAGGAGGAAAAAAATTCTATAGAGCCCATCATGATGTATGTGTCTGATCTATGTTGTTTATCCATTTTACCAGCTCATTTTAGGAAATGGGCTAAAAGTGAGAAGGATCCAAAGTGCAAGTGGACCATATCACTTGAAACTTGAAACAAGGGGAATTGAACACTTATAGTTGAAAACTTCTTTGGAGCCACCAAAGGTTTAGATAAAGTTGATGTTTGTGTTTCTCGTTCATTTGATCTTATGGTTGGATGACCTGAGGCATGCCACTGTGAGCTGTGAAAGGGTTTTAGAGTTTCAACGAAGGACTTCCTTATCTACCTTGTTTCATATTGTGTAGTTTACTTAAGCTTATAATTTGCCTCTTTTTTCGGTTCATGCACTAAAACGAGCATATTAAATAGATGAAAGGCGTGAATCAGACAAATACATCATGGTAGGACTCACATTTCACTCATGCAATTCCCATAAGTTTTCTTTAAAGAAGAACACGACAATGGAGGCATAAATACTCATCATTCACTATTTCTTCCAAACACTATTTAGAGGTTATCATTACTTGTTTACCGCCATTTTTAGTAAATAGAAAATCAAACACTCTCTTAGAGTTCTTAAGAGATGTTGGGGTTAGTGGTGTGAGGAAAGGAGTTCACAGCTCAATTGGGCCCTATCGTGATGCTTACGTGAAATTCACCTCGACCACTAGGTGCTTCACTCTATGTTAACCCAGGGACCTAAAAGTAAGCTCCATTTGTGATTCAAGTGGACCACACGATTATGAATAGTGTTCATAGCAACCCTCTCCCTTTAAACTATTTCCTTTGGTGTGGCCACTTAAATCACATGTGGATCTGATGCTTAAGCCCCAAGCGCAAAATTTGGTGTGATGTCTAATGGAAAGAGTGGATTTTGTATAATCATGATAGTGGACTGTATAAAAATTAAGGGTGGATTCTCCAAATTGTTTCCTTGGATGTAACCCACCTGAATAGTAGGTCAACCTAATTTATTGGCCGTTAGCCTAATGTGGGATTACGCATTTAATTGTTGGAGTGAATTTTACATACACATCATGGTACCCACCAATAAAAATAAAAATAAGGTTAGCATCTCCCTAACAATCTGAGAGAGAGAGAGAGAGAGAGAGAGAGAGAGAGAGAGAGAGAGAGAGAGAGAGAGAGAGAGAGAGAGAGAGAGATATTAGGAGGTGCCCACCCTTAGTTTTTCAGTCTACCATGATGTGCACGTGAAATATACTCGGACATCGATCAAATGTATATCTCACTTTAGGTGCAAGGCCAATAAATTATAAGCTGACCTGTGATTAAGGTGTGCCACACTGAAGGACATAGAAGAGAGACTTCCACCCTTGATTTTTACAAGATCTACTATGATGATTATATCATGAAATCCATCAAACCATTAGATGTCACTCCAAAATTTAGGCATGGGGCCTAAACATCAGCCCGTCCATAATTTAGGTGGACCATGCGTGGGAAAATGGCTTAGAGGGTGAGGGTTGTCATCTTCCAAACTATGTGGTCTCCCAAAATCATAGATGGAGCTAAATTTTAGGCTGTAGGCTTAACATGGGGTGACACACCTTGTTGCCGGGGTGGATTTTACATAAATAACATGATGGGCCCATCCAAGCTGCTGATGGGTTTTTTTTTGACCCGTCGATGCGCAAGTCCTTTCGCAACTGGGATGCGCAAGTCCTTTCGCAACTAGGATGCACAAGTCCTTTCGCAATTGGGATGCGCAAAGTCCTTTCGCAACTAGGATGTGGAAAGGAGTTTCCTAAAACTATAAAAGGGGGTCCCTAGGATTTTTCTAGGATATATGTTGTGTGAAGAAAATAACAAGAGGGTTTCCTAAAGCTTTACAAGAGATTTGCTAAAGGGTTTAGAGCTATCAAAGGTGAGAGAGAGGGAGAAAGAGAGAGAGGAAGCTTATAGAAGGGAGGTTCTGCTCGTGGAGGTTCTCTACTTTGCAATCTCATCTCAGCGCTTCTATGTCCTCGTAATCGGTTAGATCTCTCCGTTTCTTGATTTCTCTTATTGTTTATCCACTCCTGCGTGAGTGAAGAAGATTGTAACGTTCTACTTCATAGTGGATTGTTGATCTGGACGAGGTCCCGTGGTTTTACCTCTTTGAGGGTTTTCCACGTAAAAATCTCTTGTGTGGTGTGTGATTGATGCTTTGATTTATTTCATTGCTTTATTTTCATAATTCTGGTTTGTTTCGGGAAGCTAGATCCTAAGGTTTGTGCAAGGCATCCCAACAAAGTGGTATCAAAGCTAAGTTCATTGAACAGGTAGGATCGGTTTTGAATTATGGAAGGTGGCTCAAGAATGATCAGCCTCAATGGTTCTAACTGGACCATATAGAAGGCTAAGATGGAGGACTTGCTTTATTGCAAGGACCTATATTCTCCAATCTCAGGCATATCAGCAAAATCCAAGGATATGACTGATGATGATTGGAAGAAGATGGACCGAAAGGCGGTGGGGTTTATTAGACAATGGTTGGATGATTCTGTGTTCCACCATGTGTCTACCGAAACCTCAGCCGCTAGCCTATGGCTAAAATTGTAAGGGCTGTATGAGAGGAAGACAGCCGGTAATAAGATATTTCTGATAAGGCGACTTGTGAATCTCAAGTTCAAGGATGGTGGTTCTGTGGCCGAGCATATGAATGAGGTCAGTAATATAGTGAACCAACTCACCTCTATGAAGATGGTCCTGGATGATGAATTGCAGGCTTTACTATTGCTTAGTTCATTGCCTGACAGTTGGGAGACATTGGTGGTGTCTCTAAGTAACTCCGCGCCAGACGGAAAGATATCCATGGAACAGGTAACTAGTTGTCTCTTCAATAAGGAGACAAGGAGGAAGTCTCAGGGGTCTACTCAGCAAGAGGCTCTTGTGACGCAGGAACGGGGGAGAGGAAAGAACAGGAAGGGCGGGAAGGCCCGAGATAAATCAAGAGGCAAGTCGAGCAATAGAAAATATGTTGAATGCTGGAATTGTAGCAAGAAGGGCCACTATAAGCATGAATGTCGTAAGAACGACAAGAAAGGAAAAGGGAAGGAAGATGAATCAGATTCCACTGCGGTCGCTTCAGATGGCGACATGGTAGTTATCTTTCTACATATCACGATGTATGTCTCACGGCTACGAGTCAGGGCACCGACTGGGTGATAGACTCGGGAGCTTCTTTTCATGCGACTCCACACAGGGACTCCTTCACAAGCTACAAGTCAGGTGACTATGGGACTGTGAAGATGGGAAATTCTGGCGTATCAAAGATCGTGGGAGTTGGTGATATTTGTGTGAAAACTGATGTGGGCTGCACATGGTTCTCAGGGATGTGAGGCATATCCCAGACCTTCGCCTCAACTTGATGTCGACGGGAAGGTTGGATGATGATGGCTATGAAAGCCTTTGCTGGTGGGCGATGGAAGCTCATCAAGGGTTCATTGATCGTGGCTAGAGGAAAGAAGTGTTGCACCCTGTACAAGGCAAGTGTCAGTATGTGCAAGGGTGGATTGAACGCAGCGGAAGATTCGGCTATTGACATGTGGCACAGGCGTCTAGGCCACATGAGTGAAAAAGGGCTTCAGTACTAGCGAGGAAGCAGCTCCTTCCAGACGTGACAGGTATGCCTCTCAAAACCTGTCTTGATTGTTTATCAGGGAAACAGCATAGAGTTTCATTCGTTAAAACTGCTTCTCATGTTAATAAGTGCATGCATTAGATTTGGTTTATTCTGATGTTTGTGGTCCTATGAGGGCAAAAACCTTGGGTGGGGCATTGTATTTTGTTACTTTTATAGATGATGCATCTAGGAGGGTTTGGGTTTATGCTTTGAAATCCAAGGACGAGGTCTTTGGTGTGTTTAAATTGTTTCATGCTATGGTCGAGAGAGAGACAGGTAGATCATTGAAGTGCATCCGCACTGACAATGGTGGTGAATACATCGGCGACTTTCATGAGTACTGCAAGTCCCTGGGTATACGGCATGAACAGACGGTTCCCAAGACCCCCCAGCATAATGGTGTAGCTGAGCGAATGAATCGCACCATTGTTGAGAGAATCAAATGCATGTTATCCCATGCGAAATTACCCGAGACGTTCTGGGGAGAAGCAATGCACACGGCGGTGTATTTGATAAACAGGTCTCCATCAGCCCCATTGAATGGAGAAGTACCTGAGAAGGTGTGAACTGGACATGATCCATCGTACAGTCATCTCAGGGTGTTTGGATGCAGGGCATCCGTTCACGTACCAAAGGACGAGAGGTCTAAACTCGATATGAAGATCAGGCAGTGTGTGTTCTTAGGGTACGGTGATGAAAAATTCGGTTACAAGTTATGGGATCCGACTGAGAAGAAGCTCGTCAGGAGCAGAGATGTGGTTTTCTTTGAAGATCAGTGTATCGAAGACATTGGTAAGCCAGAGAAGAACCAGCCTAGTTCAGGTGAGCTAGAGGACATGGATCCGATTCTCCTCCGTGGTGCTGATGACGGGGGGAGTACATCAAGGTGCACAGGACGAGGGAGTTCCTTCAGAAGATGGACCAGGGGAGCAGCCCCCACTTGATCCACCTGTTGAGCCACAGGTGAGGAGGTCATCTAGGGACAGACAGCCGTCCAAGAGGTACTCGCCGCATGAGTACATTATGCTGACTGATGGGAGAGAGCCAGAAGATTATTTGAGGCCCTAGCCGACGAGCATAAGGAGGAGTGGTTGAAAGCTATGCAAGAGGAGATGGAATCCTTGCATAAGAACCACACCTATGACATGGTGAAATTGCCTAAGGGCAAGAAAGCTTTGAGCAACAAGTGGGTGTTCAGAAAGAAGGTTGAGCAGAAGAATTCACAGACGAGGTTTAAGGCCAGACTTGTGGTGAAAGGGTTTGGTCAGAGGAAAGGTATAGACTTCGAGGAGATATTCTCACCAGTGGTGAAGATGACATCCATACGGGTGTTGCTTGGGTTGGCGGCTAGCATGGATCTGGAGATAGAGCAGTTAGATGTTAAAACTGCCTTTCTCCATGGTGACCTGGAAGAAGAGATCTACATGCACCAACCAGAGGGGTTCGAAGTCAAGGGCAATGAGCATATAGTGTTGCTGAGGAAGAGCTTGTACGGGTTGAAACAAGCTCCACGGCAATGGTACAAGAAGTTCGACTCGTTTATGTTGAAACATAGGTATGACAGAACGGAGTCGACCACTGTGTGTTCACGCGGAGTTCTCAATGGTGATTTCTTAATTCTGCTCTTATACGTTGATGACATGCTCATCATGGGAAAAGACATCAAGAAGATCGACAGGCTGAAACGGGAGTTGGGCAAGTCTTTTGGGATGAAAGACTTGGGCCCGCTAAACAGATCCTAGGAATGGAGATAACCCGTGATAGGAGCAGCAGGAAGCTTTGGCTGTCACACAAGAACGGTATATTGAGAATCCTAGAGCGGTTCAATATAAATCAGCAAGCCGGTCATCACAGTACTCCACTAGATGGTCACTTCAGATTGAGCGACAAGCAGTGTCCCAAGACGAAGGCAAGGTGGAAGAGATGCAGAAGATACCCTACGCGTCAGCGGTGGAAGTTTGATGTATGCTATGGTGTGTACACGCCCAGACATAGCATATGCGGTTGGTGTTGTCAGCCGGTATCTTGCCAATCCTGGCAAAGAGCATTGGGCAGCGGTGAAATGGATACTGCGGTATCTAAGAGGCTCATCCAGGTTGAGCCTATGCTATGGTGACGGTAAACTGTGTTAGAGGGCTACAAGATGCAGATATGGCAGGTGACATAGACTCAAGGAAGTCTACATCGGGGGTTCATGTTCACGGTTACAGGGGGAGCGGTCTCCTGGCAGAGCAAGCTACAGAAGGTCGTAGCATTGGTCGACGACAGAGGCCGAGTACATTGCAGTCACAGAGGCATGTAAAGAGATGCTTTGGATGAAGAGGTTCCTACAGGAACTTAGCCTAAAGCAGGAGGAGCACGTGGTCTATTGCGATAGTCAGAGTGCTATACACTTGAGTAAGAATCCGAGTCAGCATTCCAGTCGAAGCACATAGAGGTTCGGTATCACTGGATCAGGGATACTTTGGAACAGAAGATGTTACAGCTTGAGAAGGTCCACACGGACGATAATGGGTCAGATATGATGACCAAGGCTTTGCTCAAGGGCAAGTTTGAGGTTTGTAGAAACCTGGCTGGCTTAAAGAAGGTGAATCCCTCCTGGGTCAAAAGGGGGAGATTTGATGGTTTTTTTTGACCCGTCGATGCGCAAACTCCTTTCGCAACTGGGATGCGCAAGTCCTTTCGCAACTAGGATGCACAAGTCCTTTCGCACTGGGATGCGCAAGTCCTTTCGCAACTAGGATGTGGAAAGGAGTTTCCTAAAACTATAAAAAGGGGTCCCTAGGATTTTTCTAGGATATATGTTGTGTGAAGAAAACAACAAGAGGGTTTCCTAAAGCTTTACAAGAGATTTGCTAAAGGGTTTAGAGCTATCAAAGGTGAGAGAGGGGGAAAAGAGAGAGGAAGCTTATAGAAGAGAGGTTCTGCTCGTGGAGGTTCTCTACTTTGCAATCTACATCTCATCGCGCTTCTATGTCCTCGTAATCGGTTAGATCCTCTCTCCTTTTCTTGATTTCTCTTATGTTTATCCACTCCTGCGTGAGTGAAGAAGATGTAACGTTCTACTTCATAGTGGATTGTTGATCTGGACGAGGTCCCGTGGTTTTTACCTCTTTGAGGGTTTTTCCACGTAAAAATCTCTTGTGTGGTGTGTGATTGATGCTTTGATTTATTTCATTGCTTTATTTTCATAATTCTGGTTTGTTTCGGGAAGCTAGATCCTAAGGTTTGTGCAAGGCATCCCAACAGCTGCCAGCTCCTTTGCGAACAAAGCCCACCCTAACTTCATATTAAGAAAAGTAAGAGAAGATATTCCAACAATTACTCAAATTAATGGATAGCTTATTGAAAACTTTTTTGAGAAAGGCAGCAAAGTGTAAATTCCATATTAAGTAGGTAGTTTTTTTTTAATTCCATAGAAAGTTTAGAAGACCTTGACCTTTGCATGAAGCAATCTGACCACATCCC
Organism: Magnolia officinalis; assembly: GCA_021015155.1. Lineage (NCBI taxonomy): Eukaryota > Viridiplantae > Streptophyta > Magnoliopsida > Magnoliales > Magnoliaceae > Magnolia > Magnolia officinalis. Next base: position 29,041,590 of record JAJHSJ010000002.1, read on the forward strand.
AATTACACTGCGCAGATGAGTGATTGGGATTAATCAGAGATATCTTAAAACCCTAAATGCCAAACACATATTTAGTTGCTTAAAAATGTGGGCCACACAAATGAGAGTAGGCTCTAACAAGGAAAAACAGAAATCACTTATATATAATTCCTTGGTTGGGATTGCTCCAAGTGGCCTGCAGATGGACGGCTACAAATAAAAATGAGTGATACTTCTCAGTCAATTATTACAAAGTCCCCTTGAGTGGATGGTTTAGTTCTTCCTGTAGACAATGTCCTATCCAATGGGCAATGATTATTCTAGCTAGCCTTTGAAAAGATAAAGAAAGAATACCCAGGAATCAAAGCAAAAGCACTGAAAAGGTGAAAAAAAAACAAGAAAAAGAAAAACCTTAATACTCGGGCAATGTGTGATGATGATACACAGGCACTTAGAAATGGTAAACTTTTTATAGATGTATCATGAACCAAAACATAAGCTTATGTTTTATTGGACGGTTAAAAATAATTATATCCAATGGTCTTATTTTGATGTATACACAAATCAGAGGATAAGATTTTTCAAAATCGATTAGTTTTTGGATCTATGATTAAGCGAAAGTGCATTACATTCCACAATTTAGTCGATTTATTTAAATTAATGTATGCCACGTGTATAATTTCTCAGTGGCTGTGTATCAAGCACTAAGCTATGTTGGAGTATTAAAGAAGTCTTTAAAAAAAAGGTAAAAAATTCGGCTATTTAGTGAAGGGGTGGCGAGCGTGCAGAGGCAACCAAACACCTACTCTACCCATTTCCACTTATGTGGGACACCTCTGCCGATGTTTTAGACATTATGTTGTAAGTTGTTGAGAGAATCCTGCTGGGATTTTGCTTTTGGATCACACCCTTGAGTGTCCCACTCATCTTCCACGTTGGCACGTGTGATAGAGATTCGTGAATACGGATTGCCTGGATATCTGACTGTGTGGCCCACCAAGATGTATGTGTTTTATTATGATTCAAAGATCAAGTCGACTACACCACAGGGAAGAGTGGAATGAATGCCTACCGTTGAAAACTTTTACAGGCTATGGAAGTTTTGGATCAAGCTGATATTTGTGTTTTCCATTCATCCACGTCTGTGTGATCTTATTAACGGGTTGGATGGAAAGTGGTGGGGCTAGGAAAATTTCTACGGTGGGCATCAGTATCATTGCTGTTTCTTCTGGTGTGGTCACTTCAGGTTTGGGTCTGACATTTTTTTTTTTTTTTTGGAGCAGGCCCTGAAATGAGCCGGAAATATAGATGGACTGCATGGATAAAACATATATAACATGGTGGGGCCCACAGATTTTTTGGGTCACTGCCGAATCGAGTCCGGGCATTGTCGTCATTTTACCCAGCTAAAAGAATAGGGTAGTTTTCGGGGGAAGCGGATTGGTTATTACCCCATCTGTCCGGCACAGGCTGGGGCTCTGATGGGCCCACTGTGATGTATGCATTTATCCATACCGTTCATCTATTTTTCCATATCATTTTAGGGTTTAAGACAATAAATGGCTTAAATCAAAGGCTCAAGTGGACCACACAGTGTGGATTGAACGCCTATCATTAAAAATTTCTTGAGAGCCGCAAAAGTTTTGAAACAAGATGATATATATATATTTTTTATCCTTTATCCAGTTCTCAGTAAGATTAGATGGCAAATAAACATCAATGTGGGCACTAAGAAAGTTTCAATGGTGTGCATCCTTTTGGAGTCGTCCCATTGAGCCTTGAATCTGCCTCATTTTTCTGTCTTTATCATAAAATGATATGAAAAAATTGGATGGACGGTGTGGATATTCCCATACATCACGGTGAGCTCCTCAGAATCTACTTGAGCCTTGGAACATCTAAAGGGCCCCCCTTGAAAAACAAAAGAAAAGACATTTGTACATGCATTGTTGCTTTAAGATGCAAAAATCACATGAATAAAAACAGGTAGTACTTTGTCTTTTCTAGACGGTACAATTTTTGGATACTTTACACGTGCCAACGATTCGAACATGAGAGCTGATTAGGTGAGACCCCGGCCGGCCTCATCCAAGACGGTGCGGCCCTTACCGTGGGCCCACCTTGATGTATGTATTCTTATCCACACCGTCCATCCTTTTTCCCATATCATTTTAGGGCATGATCTAAAAAATGAAGAATATTTAAATATCAGGTGGACAATACTTTTATCATGTTTCTGCAGTGTTTATTTGCCATCTAATCTGTTGAGAAGGTCACGTAATCCTGAATGAAGGGAAAACCAAATATCAGCTTGATCCGAAACTTTTGTGGCCCATTAATAGTCAATCAGCACTGTTTCTTATGGTATGGTCCACCTGAAAATTGGATCTGTTTCATTTTTTTTTGATAATGCTCTAAAATGATTTGAAAAAACGGGTGGACGGTGTGGATACAGAATACATACAGCAAGGTGGGCTCCACAGTATGGGTTGAATCGTCCGGCGTGAGGCTGGGGTCTCACCTAATCCGCTCCCTTCGAACAGGGTCTTACTTTCAAAGTCAGTAACCAAAGAATCAAGGCACTCCACTTATCTGATGAGCCAAAACCGTGCGATGAATATGGACCGTTGCTCCTGTGTCAATAGAAACATCGAAGCAATTTTTCTTTTAGGATTAGTTGAAATTGATTTTCCGTAGAAATAAAATGTTTTGCTCATGTTATTTTTTTTTTTTTCAAAATTATAACCGAAATGGATTTCCAATTCATCTGTCTTTGAAAAAGAAGTCTCAAGCCTAACCAGTTGTACCACAAGTTACAGTCCACCTAGAGAATAACTTCGAATGTACGAATTGCATGAGGAATCTAACCCTTTGAATAGGCTTTTCCCATCACGAGAATCACTTGGTGCAAAAATCAGCCCCATATATTTATTAAGTGGGCCATCCCACAGAAAAATATCTAGTCATTGATGAATAGAAAAATACCAATGTTGTCCACTCAATTAGTGGACGTAGCTTATTTTAAAACAATTTATCACAACAATTAGGCCAACCTATTGGACGGATTGGAAGTCTCACATACATGAATGATTTTAAGTTATTTGCTGGGTGGACCTTAACTTGTGGTCCAACCCATTGGACTTTAAAAACGGCCCACTTTTATTTCCATTTCAAAACTAAACAAATACAATTTTCTGACTTGAAAGGAAGTCACTCCTTTACCTTCTTGTCTCAAACCTATTTTTGTCTTCTATATAGTTGAAATGATCCTAACCATGTCATTATCCTTTTAGTCAATCACAACCACTAATATTTTGATATGTAACCCTCCGTGAGATGACCTTAATTTGGTTGAGCGAATCCTATTAATCTCCATTGTTATCATTTCCTGTGGGAACTAATCAGAGCAAGTTATGTGTGATCTGGACGGATCTACTTAGTGTATTTAAAGATTTACAAAGATAGAAATAAAATTTTACGGTAACACAACTATAACATATCAAACAATGCTACATCATTGTTTAAGAGGTCGATGGAAGAACAATCATATACAAGTGGTTATAGGACATATGACAAAAGAATGAGTAAAGAAGTCCAAGTAGTGCTAAACGGTTATAGTAACCATCAGAACGTGGAAAGGATCTAGATGGCCAAAGCAAAGTTATAAATACTAAATGAATTCAGCAAGAAAATTCGTCGCACACCAACCCAATCAAATCCAAACATCATCTTTCAATTATTTTTTCAATTACCAATTAATTATATTTTTTAGTGTAATCACTCTACTTTTCTGTCAAGTAAATTTTTTACCTGGTATTTTATATTCCATGGTATAATTCATAATGTTAATGGAGTAATTGGTAATCTTAGATGTAACTTGAGTTTACGCTCATATGTTGGATACAATTCTTCACTTGAAAATGTGTTATGCAGTTGTTCTCTGCGACCCACTATAAGAATCCCTACTTCATTTTTCTTTTGTCTATATTGAAAAGTCATTTCATATTGAAGGCAAATGTGCAACCCATCATTAGATAATTAACCTACCTCTACCCTCTAAATATAGCCTAATCCTATTTACACATTGAGAGTAGCTGCATAGGCAGCCGATCTCATCTGATCTAAGTCATATAGTGTGTATCTACCTATCTCAGCACTTGGGGCGGTTTGGATTGAGCTACGATTTCAATTCTAACACGCCTGTATTCAAACTGTCGAAAACAACTAGCAACAAATCCTAAACACTTATATTTCCACATGAGACTGTAGTTTGTGATCTTAACCGTTTGCGGCCCATTATTAGCCAATCATAGATCTGTTTTCTGCTGGTCCTCACATTGGATGATCTTAAACACGTGGGGCCCATCGCTAACCGATTATAATAATCTGTATTCGATGTGGGGCCCTTCCTTAATAGCTCCAAACCATGTGTATTTTCCACATAGGCCATTGTTAGATGTTTTTAACCATGTGGGACCACGGCTAGTCAATCATAACTGTGCTTATTTTAGTATGGGGCCCATTGTTAGACAATCTTAACCATTGCAGTCATCTGAATCATTACTGCATATTTTCACGGAGACGGGCCCTTCTCTAGACGATCTTAAACATGTGGATCTATGGCTATTTTCATGGATTACTTGATTCTAAATGTGTGCATTTTCCTATGGGACTTTGCATTAGTCTGCCCTAACCAATGTTCTCACATGCCACAATAAGAGACGGGTTGTGAATTTGTGATTCTAAATATGTATTTATAGGTATGCCAAGTCATAATCTTCTATGGAAATGAGATGGGTGGCTCAAAAAACAAAAATATAAGCATACAACAATTTAGTTAGAAAGATTGGTAAGAAAACTAACAATGAAAATAGTATTTATTTAAGAAAATTAAATTTTCACTGTTCAATTTCAATAAATGCAAACAGCCATTCTGAAAAATTGCTTTTTAGTCTTCCTAATGATCCCTATCGAGTGAATAAGGTGGAATATGATTGCCTGCCTGCCTGCCTGCCTTTGGGTTTTGTAGCAAGTTCATGCGCTGGGAAGCTAGGTGGGCCCAACCCATCATGATGTTTGTGAAACATCCACCTTGTACATTGGTTTTGCTAGATTATTTTAAGACAATGATTACCAAAAAAAAGAAAAAAAACGAGGCAGATCTCTACTTTAGTCCGGATAGAAAAAAGTGATGAGGAAGAAATGCAATAACAACCATTTATAAGGTCATTCCCACTGGGATAAATTGAAAATATAAAAAAACTTAGCCTGATACAGAATTTATGTGGCCCTGTGACTGTTTCAACTGTGGTCATTCAATCCCTATTGTTTTCTCTTGTGCGGCCCACTTGAATTTTGGCTCTACCTCATTGTTTTGTCTCATATCCTAAAATTAATCGGAAAAATGGGTAGATGGGGGTGGATTTCTCACAAACATCATGTGGGCCCTACCTAGCTTCCGAGCGTAGAGCTTCTTCCGAGAGACTTGCGGAGGCAGTCAGGGTCCGAATAAGGTGCCTACACCGTGAAAAAGAATGAGGCTGGACCAATCATCAGATGGACCAACCCTGTAAAAAAAAGAACTCACGGTTTAAAATATCTCCAACTGTCCAGATACAACATACACGATGGGATCCACATTATGCATGGCTTGGATGCTCCACAGACTAGCCAGGTTGGAACGTGTATGCTCGTAATAAATCCCCGCGTGTAGCTATTTTTATGTTGGATTGTAGCCGTTGGATGTGGGATCACGTTGCAATGACCAAAATATTTTACAATGGGCCTTCCATGGATTTGTGATACAGGAAAAAGTCTTCAAGATTGATGGTCCTCCGAAAAGCCTACCAAACAACGGTTCGAAGAGAATGACCATATTTAGAGGAAAAGAGTTCAAAGATCTTTAGGTTGAAAATTTTCCCATTTGATAGATCTTTTGGGAATCCCCATCTAGGGAGAGGCCCACCATATACACGGTTTGGATTAGTGAAACATGGCCCAAGAATCAACGGCTGCAGTTAGAACGTAAAAATAGCAATAGCTAGTATCTAGGGAGATGATAGAGTGGAGCCATTAGAGCCGTAATGTGATGGGGCCATCTCTGATCTGGCCCAAGTGCACACCACCCATTGAAACCTTCAGAATACATACAGATTGGACGCTACTAACCATCTGATTAATGGCTTCCAAATCAACGGTAGGAAACAAAAGTGTCCAACAGTCAACATCCATTGTGACAGAAGCTAGGTGGGGTCACCGTGATGTTTGTGAGAATCCACACCGTCCATCCGTTTTTTCAGCTCATGTTAGAACACAGTTCAAATTGAAGTAGATCCAAAACTTAAATGGGTCACACGACATGAAAAAGTGAGTAGGAAAATGCCTTTCCTCCAAACCTTCTTCGAATCCGGATCCCCGCAACAAGCAGGATTTTCCTGATGTCTGTTTGGGAGCGTGGTTTTGGAACCCAGGATTTGAAACTCTTCTTCTGTATTTGGCATCTTAAATTCAGAATCCCTTGTAAACCAAAAGTAGCAATGCATAATATATTTATAGGGGTTTGAATTTCATTTCTAAATTAATTTTAATATATTTAATTAGGGTTCATACTGATGTTTGACACAATGGTTTTACTAAGCCCGTTGAAATATATATATTCTTGCCCAAAAATGATAAAATTCCAAATCTCAAACATTTGAATGACTAACTAGCGATTTTTAATAGTTGATTTACCTAGACAATGTTTGGACGATGTATATCATTATATTAAGGTAATTATAATGATGCAATTGATAATATGAGAGTTTTGGGATATCAGTGGGCCATATGCCTAATAAATGAATAACATAGTGACACACATGTTACACATGCAACTCTTGAAAGGATTTTATATGTAATCCAAGGGTTGTTTGGCATGGGGGATTTCAAATCCCCTTGTTGTTTAGCACCATAAAGTAAATGGGGGTTTCAAATCCCGTCAAAGAGGGGGTTTGAAATATATAACAAAAGCTTTGATTACATCTAAAATCCTTTCAAGAGTTACGTGTGTAACATGTGTGTCACTAAGCTATTAGTCTATTGGACACATGGCCCACTAATGATATCCCAAAACAATTAGATTATCAATTGCATCAGTATAATTACTTCAATATTATGATTAACACCGTCCAAACATTTTCCATGTAAATCAACGGTTAAAAATTATTGGTTAGTCACTCGATCTTATGCTTGTGGCCTATCCGAGACTTGGAATTTCATCATTTTTGGGCAAAACATACATTTAAGAAGGCTTATTACAACCATTGTGTCAAATACTGCAGACGTTCACTAATTAGAGATATTAAAGTTGATTTAGTAATTAAATTCAAACCCCGGTATATATACCATACATAGCTACTTTTGGATTAAAGTTGATTCCCAATCATGGTGCCAAAAACAATAGGAGGATTTTGAATTCAAGAGGTTTCAAATCCAGGGGTTCCTAGTCCAAGGGGCGATCCAAATCCACACTCCCAAACAAGCCCTAATTACTTTATGGTGCCAAACATATTAGAGGATTTAAAATACCCTCAAACCCCCCAAGTCCATGGTGCCAAACGATCCTTTAACAAACTTCCGTGGCCACACGAATGTTTCAACTATGGACATCCAATCCTCACCACTTCCTATCGTGCAACTTGCTTAAGTTCTAAATCCGCCTCATTTTTGAACTCGTGTCCTAACATGATATGACAAAACGGATTAACTGAATAAATTTCTCACAAACATCACGATGGCCCCACCTAGCTTCATGTGGGAGGGATACATTTTGGCTACACACCAGTAGCCTGCCGCCACTAGTCGTGCTATGTGGACCCACCATGATGATTTTTTTTTTTTATTTTTTTTATTTTTTTTATTTTTTATTTTTTATCCACATAGGCTACTAACTAGTAGGTGCTATGTGGACCCACCATGATGTATGTGTTTTATAAGGGCCATTGATCTATTTTTTCATATCATTTTATGGCATGAGCCTGAAATTAAGTAAGATCCAAACCTCAAGTAGACTACATCACATGGAACAAGGTTAATTGGATGTTCACCTTTAAAAACCTTTCAAGGGCAACAAGTTTTGGATCAAGCTGATAATATTGTTTTTCTTTTTTTTTTTTTTTCTAACCGTTCGAATACGTAAGATGTCAAATAAACATTAAAGTGTACCCTACGAGGTTTTCAACGGTGGACATTTAATCACTGCTGCTTTCAGTGGCGTGGTCCACTTGAGATTTAGATATACCTCATTTTTTAAATCAAGCCCTAAAATGATAAGTAAAAATGAATAAAACACATATCATAGTGGACCCACAAAGCACCGACCTGGCTATTGGCAGCGTGAATGGCCAAACCGCGTCAATCCACGTCCATACCAAACCACCTCAACCGAAAAGAAGCTGGTCCCATTTTTCCACCAATCAGAACAAGGCGAGTCTCATAACCGGTAGTCACGCGCCAGCAAAGTGAATGAGTGTTCTGCAATCAAGTAGGAGGGTAATTTAGTCATTTATCCATCACACCTACGGAAATCACGGGCCGGAAATCTTGGATAAAGGGTCTGAAGCGAGCTTGCGTATGATTAGACACTAGTCCCATAACGCGCATGGTGGCATCTAACTTTTCATACTGACTACATTACCCTTTGTTTCGATACTCCTACTGTACCGTACATGATGCTCATCTAAGCCGCTGGTGCAAAATGTGGCATATAGATGCATGTCGATCCAGAGTGAGAAAATCATGGGCCCCACCTTCTATGAGTGCTACATCACAAAAACTAGATGGATGGTTGAAAAAACCTGAAATTTGATGGCCAAACATCAAATGGTTGGGATCGTATTTTGTGGTCCTAATCAACAATGGGACCCACGTCCGGATGTTCAGGGATTCTACATTGATTCGACCATGAATCATGTGCGAGTATGATCTTGCATGCACGTGTAGAAAAGGAATTACTCAGTACTCTGATGGAGCATAGTACATCATAGGAATGCATATGCGCACTATACACATTCAATGCAAGTACCTCAATCCAAACCGTCTAAACTGACCAAGGTGTACCATATAGTGCAATCATCACAAGTTCTCAATCATCTGGTATTGGACACCAAACAGACGGCCGAAAAGAAAGAAAGAAAGAAAAAGATAAAAAGGAAAATGAATGGTTTTGAGGGTAAAGATGAATTGGACGGTTTGGATTGAGGTTGAAGCATGAGATGTGTAGGAATGTGACGTGAGAATGAGAGGGAAGAGATATAAAAGAAAAGAGAGTAGGGTAGAAAAGGAATAGCATGGGAAAGGGACGTATTCGGAGCATTCCCAATAAAGAAGGAAGGAGGTACGAATGAGGGGGGGTAGCTTTTGAAGAGCCGCATAAAGAAAATGATAGGTCTAAGGAAGAGAGGAGTTTTGTCTGCCGTTGATTAGTGGGGCACTGTGGGTTGTTTGTCCTTCACACAACAAGACCTTTGACAATTCATTTCAAGGACAAGGAGATGGAGATATGGTAATAGTGGGGATAATGACATACAGAGGTCACACAGGGAATTAACAATTCTCAGCTTGATTCAAAATTTCTGTGGCCCCCATGATGTTTTCAACGGGAGGAGTTCAATCACCACTGTTTACTTTGTGGTGTGGTCCACTTGAGTTTTGGACTCATGGATTAAAATGGATGGACGGCGTGGATATAATACATACATCACGGTGGGCCACACAGAGTCCTGCCACCATGTAGTCCGGTGGTGGTAGGGTCACTACGCAATCTGTGTCCCAGTCGTTGACAGTAACAAAGCTGCAACCTGAAGCCCTAGGAGAGAGAGAGAGAGAGAGGAGAGAGAGAGAGAGAGAGAGAGAGAGAGAGAGAGAGAGAGAGAGAGAGAGAGAGAGAGAGAGAGGTTGGTGTCTTTGCACAAATCAATTGATTATGGTTTTCATTTGAAAATGAAAATGAGTTGTGAGTTTGGGGGTGTGTGTGCGGGTGTGTGTGTGTGTGTGTGTGTGTGTGAGAGAGAGAGAGAGAGAGAGAGAGAGAGAGAGAGGAGAGAGAGAGAGAGAGAGAGATTTGATATCTTTGAGAAATCAATATGGATTATGATTTTCAGTTGAATATGTGAGCAAGAGGTTAGTGTATTGGCACAAATCAATACATGTGTTTGTGTGTGTGTGTGTGTGCGAGAGAGAGAGAGAGAGAGAGAGAGAGAGAGAGAGAGAGAGAGAGAGAGAGAGAGAGAGAGAGAGAGTATGCTTGGCTCCTCGCACGCCACCCACAGTAGCCGATCAGTGAAGAGATAGGTCTCTACGTGTGGCATACAGGGAGCCAGGCACAACCCATTTCACCTTTTCCTTCTTCTTCTTTTCCTTCTTCTTTCTTCCTCCTTCCTTCCTTCCTTCCCCCCCTTTTCTCCTCCTCTCTCGTCTCCCACAGAGAGAGAGAGAGAGAGAGAGAGAGCGGCCAAGGAATGAGGTGATGGAGGATGCTTTTATAGACCATGAGAAGGAATGAGAATTCTTTTTTATTATAAAATAATAAAATGAAAAGCCAAACATCTCCCCAAAATCTAATTAAAAACCTATAACTTTTTTACTCCGCATGACCCTTCCAAATCGTACTCCTACATCCTTCTTCCGTACATGGAACCCACCCTCCATGATCAGAACCGTTCATCAAGTTTTACCACTATATACAATTAAATAAAAACCATCATTTTATTGATCAAGTAAACCCCACCACTTCCAAATTTTGGTGGTTAAAACTTGAAAAAGCCATCTACTCTCATTCTTCATCAATCGGCTGGACGGCCACGATATTCTAGTCAGTGCAACTACTGAACAACAGGCCGTCGAAAATGAGACCCACCCAACAAATGCATGGTTTTGATAGATGTGTGTGGGCACACGTAATGCGATGGACCTCGGACTACTATACCGGTCCACTAAGAAAATCTCACAATGCACGCTCAAGAAAAACGTGACATCCCTACCACACATCTCTCTATACTTAGCAAAAGGCCCCAGCATGTGTTCGGCCGGCGTGGATTCTCTCTTGTAGGCGTGGTGAGATTCTCTAAATTTGGAGGGACTCTAACATAGGGGTTGAGCTATACATCGCGTCTTATTAAATTACGATACATCACGATTTTATTTTATTTTATTTATTTTTTTTGATACATCACGATTCTAGCCGTTGGATTTATACCTTTTCCAATAAAGAAAACCGTTTATTTGATAGGTCACCCCTTGGATGGCAGATATACAAAAGTACTCTCATATTGAGTATTTCAACCCTTTGATTATACAAAGCACTATTTTGACCGTTCATGTTCAAAGTGAAAGAGCCAAATTACTAAATCGTCGAAATAATCCATTTTAGAGCTTTGATTTACTGAGTTTCTAGCATTTAATGTTAGACTTGTCAGATCAACGGTTTCGATCATTGTAAGATAATCCAAATTCAAAGGCTGAAATCCCGACGTATCACATTGCAATGCGTCGGGATGTATTTGTCCAAACCTCTTCTCTTTTTCTTCCTACAAAAAAGAGAGTGATGGATACTCGTTACACCGACTCAAGTGGAGTTTCAAACTGCATTCACCTAGCACGTGTATTTTTTCACACGTGTATGATCACATCCGTTAGGAAGCTGGTCCATACAGTTCAGATACGATATGTAAAAATCTATACCTATTTTATTCATCAAATGGGCCTCGCTTGTACAGTAAAATGGACGGTTACTAGACATTAACCAACGGTTCTAATTCTGTGTGCATGGGCGCTCAGCTGAGGGTCGTATTAGGATAATTACGAATGCATGGAATATGGATGGTGAGGATCACCTGAATGAGCGTGTCTGATGCTTTGTACGTTTGACTCGCTTCCACGTGTGAGGCGAGTGCACTATGAAAGTATACTCGAGCGCATGCGGGTAGCATTCCTAATGGGAGACTCCTTTGCCTGCCGGAGTGCGGATTTGTCTGGAGCGTTTGGACGGCCTGCGATGCGATTTGCCAACGAAAGCCACCAATCAGAATCAAGAAATCTCTGACCATTTCCCTCTTTTTTAATTATTTGTATTTGAGAAATGATCCAGTGCTCTCAGAGCACTGCTAGTTATAGTGCTCCTAGTTGAATAGGGATACTTGGACACTACAATAGTTCAATCCCAACCGTCCATTAGAGAGAATACACATTTCAAATGCTTCTTTACAAAAATGCACTTATCGAAAATTTTAATCCCTGCATGGTTGGGAGTTTTTGATATCCATCCATTTCTGGCCCATGGTTGGGATGGTTAGGATTGTATCAAAATGGTGATCGTTCATGGATTTGGGGTGATTTGAGGGGATTTCAAATCCCCTAAAACAGGGTTTGAAATCCACGGTAAAAGCTTGATTACATCTAAAATTTCAGGGGGTTTAAAATCCAGGGGGTTCCAAATCTACGCTCCCAAACAGGCCCTATTCAATACCTAATGGATTCTAAAAAATGGATGTGTTAAATTGTTGATTAGAGCTGCTTTGATATTAATGATCTCAACCGTTCTTTATATCAGGTTAATCGTATGGATAGAATTGTTCAATCAGTGTGGAGTTGGCCTTGTTGGCCATGATATGTTTACTCGACCTATTGAACGGTTCAGATTAACAAATGAAATTACCCTAGTATTCTTTTCGAACTAGGCGCATTATAACCTATAGTGCTCTGTATGATAAAGGTGGACTGCACATGAGAGCACTGGATCATTCTCACTTTATACATGGGAATAATAGAAATGCTAAATCAATTCGCGCGAGGATGGACTGAAAAGTCAACGTCGGCACACGTGTGAGAAATCCATGCCATGCACAACGTGAGCATCTAGCTGCATTGTCCTGTCTCGAAATCCAGCCTGACAGGGGCTCAAGGTGGACTGCACATGGATGACGAATATTGACCGTTGGTGATTTAATTTTTAACCCTCCATTTTTCTCACACTACTGTATCTCACCTAACCGGAAACGGATTGGCTACTCCCCCTGACACCAGCCAATGGCTGGTGGTCGGTGCTCTGTGGGCCCTACCATGATGTATGTGTTTCATCCATGCCGTCCATCTATCTTTACAGATCATTTTACAGTATGAGACAAAAAACGAGGTATATCACAATCTTAAGCGGACCACATTACAGGAAACAGTGTTGAATGAGCGTCGACCATTAAAAAACATTTTGGGGCCATAAAAGTTTTGGATCAAGCTGGTTTTTGGTTTTTCCCTTCATCTGGGCCTGTATGACTTAATCAACATATTGGATGTCAAATAAACAGTACAGTGGGCCTTAGGATGATTTTGATGGTGGATATCCAATCACTATTGTTTTCATGTGGTGTGGTCCACCTGAGATTTATATATGTCTCATTTTTGGAATCAAGCTATAAAATGATCTGTAAAAATGGATGAACGGAATGGATGAAACATATACATCATTATGTGCCCCACAGAACACCGGCCACCAGCCACGGGGCTGGTGTCAGGGGGAGTAGCCAATCCGTTGCCCACCTAACCAATGTATCAGATGGACGCAGTTATGTGGGTAGGCCCAAAGTGATGTATCGGTTTATCTATGCCGTTCATCTCTTTTCTAAGATCATTTTAAGTTATGATCCCAAAATTGAGACAGATCCAACGCTCAAGTGGACCACACCACAGATGACTCTTACATGCATTTAATGCAACCCAAGCTTATTATCTAGTGTGGTCCAATTGACCGTTGGATCTGCCTCGTTTTTGTAGACATACCTTAAAATGATCTGAGAGAAGGGCTGGACGGCGTGGATAGACAGATACATCACGGTGGACCCGCCCACAGAACTGCCCGTTCGTGGCTAGAGACTGGCGGCGGTAGGACGCAATCCTCGTCCGCCTGAGATATGGCTCAAGGTATGTTCACGGTCGGACCCACCTAAGGAATAGAATGGATCTTTCACACGTATGTACTATTAGCACGTGCCCCTCGGTCCACCTCTTGAGACTTCCCTCGCATAAATCTCTATTGCATTCTTCCCGTAGGTTACAGGTTTGAATGCCTCTCCACCTTCGTTGATCTCATCCATTCTTGAGTGGGCCCACCTTAGAATGCAAATGAACTACAAATAGCAAACAGATCATTTTCATGAGTAGAAGTCCAGTCACTGGACGGTTAGATTTTTCCGATAGGTGAAAACATTAAATACAATCCATACTTAGTGGGGCCCACAAGATGAGTGATTCTGATGGGCTTCTTTATTCATACAATCTTCATATCCCATGGATGGATTACGGTTTCGCGTGCTCCAACGGACTACTAAATGACGGTCGTTTGCTTGACCCTCTGCTACGCGATTTGAAACTTATCGCGATATTTTCACATATTTGAAACTTTGAATTTCGCGGGCGATAAAATCGTAAATAAACTAACCACACGGCTAAATATCTGGGACCCAATATCTCGGCAATTAAAAGAGATTTTGAGTGGATACCGTCGAAATAACGCGTAAGCATTTCAGGGCATTAAATCCTCAAGATCTTATTACGCATGCGTAAGCGCGTGTATCTTGAAATGATGGGAGCGGATTAGGTTCGTTCCCAGTCGCCCACAACACAGTTCGGCCCTGAACGTGGGGCACACCTTGATATACGTATTGTATATCCACGCCGTCCATCCGTTTCTCCAGCTCATTTTAACGCATGATCCCACAACTGAAGCAGATCCAAATCTCAGGTGGACCACATCATAGGAAATAGTGATGATTGAACGTCCACCATTAAAAACTTAATAGGGTCCACCGTAATGCCATCGTTCTGCTTATTTACCATCCAACCTGTTGATAAGGTCATACGGACCAGATGAAGGGAAAGAACAAATATCAACTTGACTCAAAACCTTTTTATCTCATAAGAAGTTTTAATTGTCAGTCACCACTGTTTCTACTTCTGCGGTGTGTTCTAGCTTAGATTTGGATATGATTCAGTTTATGTGCTAAAATGAGCTGGCAAAATGGATGGACGGCGTGGATATAAAATACATGTATGAAGGTGGATCCGACGGTCAG
This sequence comes from Magnolia officinalis, assembly GCA_021015155.1. NCBI lineage: Eukaryota > Viridiplantae > Streptophyta > Magnoliopsida > Magnoliales > Magnoliaceae > Magnolia > Magnolia officinalis. The sequence continues at coordinate 29,056,670 of JAJHSJ010000002.1, forward strand.
GACTGCACCTAATCTACTCGCTTAAAGGATAATGGGGGACCCAATCCTCAGGTGGCACTGTTAAATTGCAATGGCACAGTTCATTCATTTGGCTATCATAAATGGGCCACAATTCAAAACTTACTTTGGACAACTATCATAAATGGCCAGAAATCAAAACTTAATTGGGACAACGTAGATACCTCACCCCTAGGCTGATAAGTTGCTATGACCAGTGGGACCCAAAACCTATCCTAAACCTGAATCTAAGCCTCAACCTAGTTTAAAGCCCGTGCCCATGCCCATGCCCATGCACACTGGCATTAAGACCACAGTAAAATAATATATGGGAACTTATATCTCACCAGGGCTCCCAGCCAAAACCGGGATCATTTATGTGGTTGGTGGTGCATGACGTGCTGCCCGCCACGCGGTATTTTACCATGTATTAGTTGAAGTAAAGAGAAATGAAATCCTTCTCCCTATTCTCGCTAAGGCTGAAATGATCATTTTGTACTTAAATTTTTATCAAATTACGTTCCATACTATGCCCCTTAGCTAATAAGGTGTTGCTACGTGGCACACCCACCTCAACAGCCAATCACAGCTCTTAGAGCATTCTTTAGCCTAAAAACTTCTTAAATTTTACGAAAGCGTCATTCAAAATACATATAAATACACTATTCTCTTCACTTTCACACCATTACCAAGAATCCTAATATTACCCAGCTTAAGAAGAGCGGAAGAGTGGGTCTTGCCCATCCATCAATCCAATAAGGAGAGAAGAAGAGTGAAACAGATGAAGCCTTCCACCCTTAAATTAGCCTAGCCAAGCTAAACCCAAATTCTAGCTGCCTGAGTCACCAAAAGGCCGATCCTATCTATTACAGTTAATCGTTGCGATAACCCATTTACCCACTCACCCTACTTTGATCGGCTTCATTCACAATTGCATCAGCTATATGCATCATCATTTCCTCTCAACCCCTCCTGCTAATCTTGTCAATTCGAGTGTATGCTTTACGCCTTGCTAGGATACCGGATCTTGCCTATCAAAAACTCAGATTGACTGGATTTTGACTATTTCTCCAAGTAGGTGAGTTCGGATAGGGAAGTCTTTCTTGATCCATTGATTGAAGTAGGCATCGTATTGCCACATTGCATCATTTGTGCACGAGAACTCACATAATCACATTTTGTTAAGTCTTGTCAAGTAGAGACTGTATATTTATATGGGCAGATAAGGTGCCTAGCACCTTCCCTTTTTGTCACTGTAATCCGTTACACAAAATTTTAAGTCCCAGATCAGGAGTCGTTTTAAGGCAGGGAATCTTCCGATTCTCCGGCTTAAGGTTTCTACGAGATCTGACCAACTATGGAAATTTGAGGTAAATAGTTAGCGGTGACTTCAAGTCAAACATATAATACCCTAAGTCACAACTATATTAGGAAGCTTGAAAATGCCCCCATGAGCGAGATTCACCTGCGATGTAGTGTCTAGAGCTAATCCTCCGCCAATCTTTCACCATTGTCCACGAGGAATGTTATCAATTGTAAAGGAAATGGATTGGATATTACCCCACCTGTCCCTAGCTAGGAACGAACACTCAAGAACATATAGGGACTTTGAGGGGCACCATGATGTATGTGTTTTATCTACATACCGTCAATCCAATTTTCCATAGTACTTTAGCTTATAAGCCCAAAAATTGAGGTAGATCCAAGGCTCAAGTAGACTACACCACAGGATGCAGTAGTGATAATGATACCCATCATTGAAACCTTCCTAGGGATTAATAACCTTCCAACCCGTTCATAAGGTCACATAGACTTGAATGAAGGGAAAACACAAATATTGGCTTGATCAAAGGAAGCTACTAATCTAAGCGGAGGAGGGCAATAGAACAACACTGGTTGAATGCAGTGTTATTTCTATATTGCGGAATTAACGGATCGACTATGCATCAACAATGGAGATTCAAAACCATAAACTGAAATCATACCTGATTGGGAAGACATTCCGCCGACAGGAATCTTGATCTTCCGCACCTTACACCTTTAGGAGAACCTTCAATGGGACTAGGGTTTTCTCGCTTGTGTTGGTGAGGGGACCAAGACATCAATATATAGGGAAAGAGGGCTAGAAGCTTACCCATCACACTTCTCCCTCTAGGGTCTCCACACCGTAGGTTTCCATATCTGTCTTAATAACCGAGTATAGGGACATCGGTTCAAGTGTCCCACCCCAAACCTATTTGTAATGATCACAACTCAAGTGGGGTCTACTGAATCGCTCAATCTAAATAATCCAATGGTCAGATCTGATGATCATGTGTGGCCCACCTGATAGGAGTCTTACATTCTCCCACTTGGGCTACACTGATTTCTGAAAGAAAACAAAACATTTTATTTTAATGGTGAAAACAATTTTGAAAAATGTATTTTCCTTTGAAAGTTCCTAATGGGCGCCCTACTGAATTTCAAAACAATACCGTTGGATATTTATGAGCAACACTTGTCAGATCCGGTCCATCAAGACTACAAATATTGAATCGTGGTAGTCAACACAACATTTATACATTTCGAAGTGCGACGAATCACGATCACGAATACCAATAGCCGCAACGACATGGATCAAAGATATGGGGTGTGGTATGAAGATTGCACATCTAATGTGATCACATGTGCCTATCTTCAAGTGGTCCATCTGAACGTGTCATCAAGACACAAACCAAAGTCTTGCTTACTCAAAACTGAAAGTGCACACTGAAGGAGAAGCAAGATATGAACTGAATAACAGAATCATCAATGCATATAAAAGAGATCTCTGAAATGTCTGTACATAATCGGATCAAAACTGAAAACTCCCACTACTGAAATACATCCTTGGGATCTACAAGTCCCATAGACGTCACATGTTCCTTAAAGAGCGTAATAGGAAGACCTTTAGTGAGAGGATCCGCTATCATCTGCCTCGTGCCGATGAGTTCTACTGACACCTGACGATTCTGAACTCTCTCCTTCACAACAAGATACTTAATGTCAATATGCTTTGACCTTGATGAATGCTTGTTGTTGTTGGAGAAGTTAACTGCAGCTGAACTATCACAATAGATTTTCAATGGTTTCGGGATCATCTGCACAACCCGTAAACCAGAGAAAAAACTCTGAAGCCAGATCGCCTGACTCGTGGCTTCATGACAAGCTACATATTCTGCTTCCATGGTGGAAGATGCCGTAAGCGATTGTTTTACGCTCTTCCATGATACGGCTCCAGCACCCATCATGAATACATAGCCCGAGGTGGACTTCTTGCTGTCGAGACAGTCCGCAAAATCTGCATCTGTATATCCAACCAACTCCAAACGGTCGGATCTCCTGTATGTGAGTGCGAAGTCCTTTGTCCTTTGTAAGTAGCGTAATACTTTCTTAACAGCTATCCATTGGTTCATCCCTGGATTGCTAAGGTACCTGCCCAACATTCCAACCACAAAAGCAATATCCGGACGCGTACAGACCTGAGCATACATGATGCTCCCTACCGCTGACGCATACGGAATATCTTTCATCTTGTCCTTCTCTAGGTCGTTCATAGGACACTGAAATTGGCCAAATCTGTCACCTTTTACAATGGGTGCTTGTCCAGGAGCACAACCTTGCATGTTAAACCTTTCGAGAACCCTATCAATATAGGCCCTCTGCGACAGGCCAAGCAGTCCACGAGATCTATCCCGGCTAATCTGAATGCCGATGACAAATGATGCATCACCAAGATCTTTCATCTCAAAGTTTTGAGACAGAAATTTCTTAGTCTCACGCAACAATCCAATATCACTACTGGCTAACAAAATGTCGTCAACATACAAGACTAAAATAATAAACTTAATTCCACTGTTTTTCACATATATACACTCATCCGCAGTGTTTTCAATGAAACCATATGAAGAAACAACTTTATGAAACTTTAGGTACCACTGTCGTGATGCCTGTTTCAACCCATAAATGGACTTCTTAAGCTTGCAAACCAGATGTTCTGAGCCTTTGGCTTTAAAACCTTCTGGTTGCAACATATATACGTTCTCACTTAGGTCTCCATTGAGAAACGCTGTTTTCACGTCCATTTGATGTAGCTCTAAATCCATATGAGCCACAAGAGCCATAATGATCCTAAAAGAGTCTTTCTTGGATACAGGCGAGAAAGTCTCATTAAAGTCAATGCCTTCACGTTGACTGAAACCCTTTGCAACTAATCTGGCTTTGTACCTTTCGACATTGCCCTTAGAGTCCCGTTTGGTTTTGAATACCCACTTACAACCAATCGGCCTAATCCCTTTAGGCATTTCAACAAGGTCCCAGACTTTGTTGACCTTTATGGATTTCAATTCATCCTTCATGGCATCAAACCATTGAGAAGAATTGGCACTATGTTCGACTTGCGAAAACGACACAGGATCCTTTTCAGCCCCAATGTCAAAGTCATGCTCCTGCAGATAGACAATGTAATCATCTGGAATCGCAGATCTTCTCTCTCTATGTGATCGTCTTAAAGGCTCATTATTCTGAATTGGGTTTTCTGTTTCCTCTTCAGTGGGTTGTATTTGAGGTTCCACATGGTCATTCATAGGGATCTCAGGGTCCACTGCTGGATGGACGACCACGCTACTCTGAATGATTGTGGTGGGAATCACAATCCGTTCTTCCTCAAACACAATGTTTCTTAAGTTCGTGCTCCCACTATTTTCAGTATTCTCAATAAACCTAGCATTCGCAGTCTCAATGACTCTCATGGAATATGATGGACAATAGAATCTGAATCCTTTAGATCTTTCTGGGTATCCAATAAAGAAACAACTAACCGTTCTAGGATCAAGCTTCCTTTCATGAGGGTTATACGGTTTGGCTTCTGCAGGACAACCCCATACATGAAAGTATCGTAAACTAGGCTTTCGCCCAGTCCACAATTCATATGGAGTTTTCATTACAACTTTACTTGGGACTCTATTAAGGATATGCACAGCTGTTTTCAACGCATCACCCCACAAAGATTCTGGCAACGTTGAATTACTAATCATAGATCGCACCATGTCCTTTAGGGTGCGATTACGCCTTTCCGCTATACCATTTTGCTCTGGAGTACCAGGCATGGTATACTGGGCGACGATGCCACAATCTTGTAGATATCTAGCGAATGGCCCTGGATTACGCCCAGACTCGTCATACCTTCCGTAGTACTCGCCACCACGGTCGGATCTGACGACTTTGATCTTTCTATCGAGTTGATTCTCGACTTCAGCCTTATATATCTTAAATGTATCCAGGGCATCTGATTTATCGTTAATAAGGTATAAGTACCCATAACGAGAGTAGTCATCTATGAAAGTGATAAAATACTTCTGCCCATTCCATGATGCTGAAGGGAACGGTCCACAGATGTCTGTATGAATCACTTCCAAGAGTCCTACACTCCTAGTGGCACCCTTTTTTTTTGGTTCTAGTCTGTTTACCTTTAATGCAATCTATGCAGACCCCAAAGTCTGAAAAGTCAAGAGAATGAAGAATTCCTTCACGCACAAGCCTTTCTAATCTTTCACAAGAGATATGGCCTAATCGCCTGTGCCAAAGCATAGAGGAATTTTCACAATCTAACCTTCTCTTAATGCCTTTAGTGTTTTCATGTGATGAATTAATACTGTAGACATGTGAAACATCCAAATCTAACTGATAAAGGTTATTGACTAAAGTACCAGAACCAATCATAACCGAATCATAGGAAATACTTAATTTTCCATTTCCAAATTTAAACTCATAACCAAATTTGTCTAAACGGGAAATGGAAACCAAATTGCGCCTTATAGAAGGCACACAAACAGTATCTACTAGATCAAGAAAGTGTCCTGACGATAACCTAAGCCTACAGACTCCAATAGCTTCCACGTCTGCTCTAATGCCGTTCCCCATATAAACCGACCTTTCCGTATCGGTTGGTGTCCGGATTTGGAGCATATCCTGCGTGGAATTACATATGTGAATAGTTGCACCAGAGTCTATCCACCAGGAGTCTGTGGACATATCAGCTAAATTAGATTCAAAACAGACTAAAACTTGATTCTTTTCCTTAGAAACAACCCATTCTTTAAATTGTGTGCAATCCTCTGTAGGACCCGAAGAACGAATTCCTAAATAGTGGTTTCTTTTCTTAAAGTTGGACCCAGTAAGCAAAGGTATGGAATTAAACTGGTTTGGAACATTGGAAACAATCATGGCTGAACAAATAAAGCACAACACTCACATTAATAGAGCATACAAGTCCCACAAAATAATACATTAATGTAAACTACAAACATTATGCATGTATAAACATTCGATTGATTTGAGCCTTCAATCAAATGACCCAGAATGATGATGGGCCATAGTCATCAAATTCTGGCAAGAGCCCGGCGTATCATCGCGATTCCTCCTTTGGGCGAAATTACGACACACAGGAGGCTCTACTGAACATGAAGCTGACCAGTGCTAGTGAAATAAATTTAAGACGTCCATCACCTTTGGGCAAAATGAATTTCTCAAACTTATATAACCATCACTAATCACTTCACCCCGCTCATATCCTATCAAGTGATGATACCTCTTTGTTCTGACCACCACCTGCTATGGAAATGAACGCAACTAAATGCAATCCTAATATGGATGGCCACTGTATTCCATAAACTGAAGTCTGAAAGTAAAAAATTTTCACCAATTGAGGTCACTTTGGTGGCTAACACAATCAGCTCCAATCCCCACTCCCAGACCCAAGGATTGCTACATGGTCTTGCCCAAAACGGACCATTCTTTAATAGTTCTGACTTGGTCCAAAAAAAAATGACAGATGTTGACCACTCATAGGCTAAACATTTTCTAAAGTGATGGTTGGATTAAATTCTAGATGGTCAACAAATATCAGCTTTAAACATATGGGTAATGGCTCTATTTGGGTCAGATCAGAACTAAATAACAATTTTAACTATATATATACATGAGCCATTTATCAAATAAAATACACCAACCATCAATTAAACCATATGAGTTTTACTTATGTTGAAAAATGGGTCAAGTACAATAAATTCATTGGCTAAAATTATCACATTGGGCAATGGGCCCAAAACTAAAGTGGGCCCTAAAAGTCCAAAGAAGAGACAATATTAGATCCAAAAATTGGGCCTAAAAATAATTTGAATCAAACAAGGTTCAAACCCAAAATTTAGACCCCTGTAAACAACACTCACTTTAATATTGCCAACAACACATGCCGTTGTTAACATATTTATAGGCTCAAGCCAACCCATTTAGAAGTAGGAGTAAAGAGTGATTAGATGTGGGATCCAATCAGATATGTTTAACAGGCCCTGGGGTAGACTTGGAATATAGAATAGCCCATGAGATTAGGCACTGGATCAACATGAAATGGGCCATAGGATTAGGCATGAATTAGGCTTAGAAAATGCCTAAAAAAGAGCAATCAAGTCCAAAGGACCCCACAGAAGGGCTATGCCTCTCTCAATCCAAAACAGTAGCCTTATTAAACGCCTCTATAACAGGGGTTGAAAAATCTTAGCCGCAATGGCTTCCGCCATTTTTATTTATTATTTATTTTTATGACAGCCGCTGAACCATCCAAAAAAAAAAAAAAAAACCCGCTAACACCTCCTCCATCAATGGAAGAGAAGAGGCGGAGATGGGTTCGGCCATTAATGGTTGCCGCCCAAGAGAACAGAGGTGGGATTGCTTGAGGAGGGTGGCAGCCATGGTGAATGAGATCTCAGCCGACTTCAATGGTTAGAGGGCTTTTCACCCCTCTTATCGTCCTTGCTTGTAGTAGAAAACTGCCAACGGGATCCATGGCAACCGATCCATGGAGGACGGTGGGTATCTGAAGGTGCGGCAGCCATCAATGGTAACGGCAGTGCAAAGGTTTTCTACATCTTCTTTGTCCAATTACCCAATCAAGCACGCACAGATGGGTTGCCAAAATCCGGGAATGTCAACACAGGGCTACCGATCTGAATGCATGTTGATGACGCTACAGCAAAGTTGAACATAGATCTGATTGGCCATGGCCCAGAGTTTCCTTAACCATTGCCGGTCAGATATATGGAGTTGCTACCATATCGCCCAAACAGGGCAGCAACGTCACTGCCGGTCACAGATATGGGCATCACCAAAACTTGGATTTGATCGTGGCCAGAGTAGCCCCGAATCTCAAAGCCCAAAAAAATTTCTAATTCATCCAATCAGACGATCCTGGATGGGTCTCAAGGAAATCCAAATTCTGGGTGATTCAGACAATGCCAAAAGAAATCCACCAAAATTGATGCATAACCAGTCTCTGATACCAAATGTTATTTCTATATTGCGGAATTAACGGATCGACTATGCATCAACAATGGAGATTCAAAACCATAAACTGAAATCATACCTGATTGGGAAGACATTCCGCCGACAGGAATCTTGATCTTCCGCACCTTACACCTTTAGGAGAACCTTCAATGGGACTAGGGTTTTCTCGCTTGTGTTGGTGAGGGGACCAAGACATCAATATATAGGGAAAGAGGGCTAGAAGCTTACCCATCACACTTCTCCCTCTAGGGTCTCCACACCGTAGGTTTCCATATCTGTCTTAATAACCGAGTATAGGGACATCGGTTCAAGTGTCCCACCCCAAACCTATTTGTAATGATCACAACTCAAGTGGGGTCTACTGAATCGCTCAATCTAAATAATCCAATGGTCAGATCTGATGATCATGTGTGGCCCACCTGATAGGAGTCTTACATGCAGCTCATTGCATGTTGCCGCTAAGAAAGGTGGTGGAACCCTGCGGCTGGACAGTTGAGAAAGCGAGAGAGTGTGGGGGCTCTAACACCTTGTGAGAAAATGGAGTTAGGGTTTTCCCTCCCTTATATCTATTTTTAAAATTAAGAACAATATGATAATTGAGGGACTACCATAGAAAATGTACACCACACTAACATTTTGACTTCAGGATTCAAAGTATACGCACTTTACTCAGATGCACATGTCCTTAGTATGTGCATACCCTCAATGTTACAAAGTTTAAAATTGGGAACTTTCGACTAAATAATTAATCACTATTTGGAAAATTTAGAAAAATACTTAAAAAGTTGAGTAAATATTAACAAATTTTTAAATTTTTATTCGAAAAACGATTGTAAATTATCATTTTTTTTCCAAAATAGACCTTAATTATATAATCATTTAAGCTTTATTCTAATTAATTGGGGCGGCTTTCATGATGAAAAATTTTCCTGCTATATAGATCGATTGAGGCATCCCATTTTTATAGCAGGAAAACCTTAGTTGATGGGTGAGATGTCATAAAAACTCCATGGTGGGTTCTATGTGCCAAGTAGTTGGATGTACAACTAGTTGTGTGGCAAATGGTGGGATTTATGTGGTAACTAGTTGTGTGTGTACACACACATATTCATTCTTTCTTTCATGAAAAGGTCGTGAATTTAGACGATTTTCTTGATAAAGACCCAAAATCATTTTTAATGACAAATAAATGAGGTTCATTGCCTGTTTGTTGTGAACAAGGAACTAATCTACAGGAGTGGTGCTCATGTTTGGTTTAGATCCAGTCTATTAATCTAATGGTAACCTTCTGAATGATCCACGCCTGAAGAATTTCTTCATTTGGTCAAGGCTAACCTTTCCAATATTGTTAGGCATGTAAATACATGGTCAAGAAGAAATGCAACAACAGTTCACATTCAATGGAGAAAGGATAAAAGATTTGATGATTATGAACTTTCAATTTGGGAGAGTTTTTTGGCCATGGTTTCTGCACAACTGGGGATAATCGTATATATCAATGGATAAATCTGGCCCCACATGTGCAGATTAGGTACCAAATAGGAACTTTCCATTCTCAATGAACAGGAAAATTGATGTAGAACAAGTCATGGATTCGTTCATGGCTAAGATGGACCGAAGCAAAGGAGCAAAAAATGATCGACCACACTCAACATAGTTCGATCGGTCAACCTCTGTGGTTGACAGGTCGAAATTCCACCGGAAATTCCAAATTGCTTGTTGGCTGATTTCTGTCAATTTATAGGTCGAAACACAGGTCCAAATACTGTTCGATAGGTCGACAAAACAATTTAACGGGTCAAAATATTGTTCGATAGGTTGACAGAATAGTTCAACAGGTTGAAATACTGTTCAACAGGTCGACAGGTCGAAAGTCGCAAAATTTTCGATCTAAATCTCTGGACACTTTTTGGCTATTTCGACCTGTTAACTCGACTGGTTGATGAAAAATCAACAGACGGCGGAAGTTTACACATTTTTTGGAATTTATTTTCTTATTTAATTAGAACTCTTTGATTACGTTCTTAAGGTATGTTTAAGGTTATTTAAAGGGTGTTAAACTCATTTTTATTCATTCAATCTATCAATTAAAACTTCTTAGAAATTTTATTTCTTCTCGTGGATTTAAAATTTTCTCTTGTGGATTCAAGAGCACCTTGTGGAGTCAAGGTATCTATCGATCGAGGAAGACGACAATCGACCTCATCATGTCCTTCCCTACGTCAGTTAGTATCAAAGCAAGGCCTTTTCCTTAGATCCATGGATCTTAATGATGAGTTGAGCAACGTTCCCATAGACAACGCTCTAGGGAATTTTCCTTTAACATCAACGGCTTTCGAAGTGGCGCAACGAGAGAATCAACAAGTCATGTAAGGACTGCAGGCTTCCATTGATCACATGTTGAATGCTCTGGGGAAACTCCGTATTCGTGGCAATGATCAGCCCTCGGTAGGTGTTGAAATTCGTAATTGCATCGATCCAGGGTGATGTTGGTAGTGAATCACAAGATAACATTTGAGGAGGTGGTATCCAACGATGAGGAAATTGACAACCTGATCCTCCAACATCTCGGACGAGGCGTGGGTAGATAAAGATTTCAGGATGAAAGTCGATCTCCCTATCTTTAATGGCCAACTCCACATTGAGGACTTCCTCTATTGGCTGCTCGAAGTCAATCGCTTCTTTGATTATAGGGATGTCATTGAAGAGAAGAAGGTTAAGATTGTGGCTTTTAAGTTGAAGGACAGAGCTTTAGCTTAGTGGGAGTAACTTCAGCTCACACAGATTTGACAAATGGAAGCACAAATTTGCACATCATTGTGGATGGAGTAGTTGCCACGCGTGCGATTCCTCCACAGTGACTACGGTCATGTATTATTCCAAAAATACCAAAATTATCGATAGGGTAGTCGGTGGTGAAAGATTATGTAAAAGAATTCTACCTCTTGGCAACACAAAACGATTTGATTGAAACCGAATCATAGCAAATCGCCCAATTCAATGGCGTATTGTGTTGCGATACAGGATCGGGTTCAGATGCAACCCTTTTAGACGATGAATGAAGCAAGCTGGCCACTTGAGCAGAAGCACAGCTCAAACGCACCAACACTCAGACCTATCTTACTATTAGGGTAGCCACGACGGGTACTTCACAAGGAGATCCATAGACCAAGGGGAAAGAATCTTTAGGAGGACGACCTTAACCTCTTACACTCACGAACCGAGAGACGGGAAACGGACAAGTAAGTCCCCAAAGAGCAACAACCACTACTGCTGGTCTGAGTGTGATCCTGAACCCCTATGGTCAGCCATGGCCTGACCATTGCCATCGATGTGGCCAATCGGGTCACTTATCAAACATTTGCCCTTAACAACAAGTAGCAAACCTCCTAATTAATGATGGTGGCGCTAGAAATACAAAGGAAGACCCGAAAGATGACGAATTGTGACACACCACGGATGACGAAGCTGATGAAGCAGATTGGGTTCCATAGGATCATGGTGAGTCGCTAGTCGTGAGGTGGCTATTGTATGCACCAAGAAAGGAGGTACACCCATAATGATACAACATCTTCCGAACAAGGTATTCGACGAATAGAAAAGTCTGCGATGTGATCATCAATAGTGGGAGCAGTAAGAACATCGTCTTCAAGGTCATGGTCGAGAAATTGTAGCTGAAAATGAAGTGTCATCCCTCCCCATATACGATGAGCTGGATTAAGAAAGTCAACAAGACAAAGGTAACTGAATAATGCATTATATCTATTTCAATTGGCAAGTAGTATAAAGAATAAATCGTATGTGACATTATTGCATGGAGGCCTGTCCCATTCAACTCGGTTGACCATGGCAATCCGATCGTATGTCACTCATAAATGACAGGATAATATATACATTTTCATCAAGGATGACCGTAAAACCGTACTAGCTCCTATGGACCCAGAGGAGTCACCCGAAACTTTTAAAGTAGAAGGGTGATTTCTCCTTATCATACGAGACTTTGTGGAGGAATCCAATGAAATGAGACAAATCTATGCATTAATTGTAAAAGGGAAAGAAATCGAGCCCATTAACATTTTTGAGAAACTAAAAACCTTGTTAGATGAATTCAAAGAAATTTGGCCTGACGACCTTCCCAATGGACTGCATCCCATGCGAGATATTTAACACAAGATCGACCTTGTTCAGAGTCCAGCTTACCCAATCGTCCTCACTATTGGATGAGCCCAAAGAAGTGCGATATCTTGTAAGGATAAGTGGAGAAATTGATTTGTAAGGGTCTAATCTGAGAAAGCATGAGCCCATGCACCATTCCGGCCCTATTAACTCGTAAGAAAGATGGGAGTTAGTGCATGTGTGTTATCTGTCGAGTGATCAATAAGATTATCATAAAATACATGCTTTCCATACCACGACTGGATGATATATTGGACATGCTAGAGGGTGCAAAATTGTTTTCTAAATTAGATTTGAGGAGTAGCTACCATAAGATCCAAATACGACTGGATGATGATTGGAAGATCACTTTTAAGACCAACGAGGGACTGTATGAATGGTTAGTCATGCCCTTTGGCCTTTCGAACTGCCTAGTGCTTCATGAGGTTAATGAACCAAGTTCTAAAATCATTCATTAGGCGGATCGTGGTGGTCTACTTCGATGACATTTTGATATACAGCCAAGACGAAGCAAGTCATACGGAACATCTTAAATAGGTCCTTCAAGTATTCGTCGAGAATAAGTTGTATCTTAATCCCAAAAAATGCAGCTTTTGGATTGATAGTCTATTGTTTTTGGGCTTTTTCATGACATCCACGGGCATTCGAGTGAACGATAAAAGGTGAGAGCCATCAGAGAGTGGCCAGTTCCCATAAACATCCATGAAGTGCGAAGTTTTCACGGGTTAACAACATTTTATTATCCGTTCGTGAAGAATTTCAATACTATTGTGTCACCAATTAAAGATTGTATGAAGAATGAACAATTTCAGTGGACTAACGAAGCTGATAGGAGCTTCACTGAAATCAAGCACAAGTTGTCCACAACCCTAGTTCTCATACTTCCTAGCTTCGATAAATTGTTTAAGGTCAAATGCGATGATTCCTATGTTGGAATTGGGGGAGTTTTGTCACATCAGGGCAGGCCTGTAGCCTTCTACAACGAGAAGCTTAGTGATGCATGCAAAAAGTGGTTGATGTATGAGCTTGAATTATACGCAGTGGTCTAGGCATTGCAACATTGACAATATTACTTGATTCAGAGGGAGTTCATTCTTTATAGAGAGTATCAGGCTCTCAAATTCATAAATAATCAATTTAACGGGAATCATGTGCATGCTAGGTAGATTTCATTCTTGTAAGAATTCACATTTGCGCTAAAGTATAAGTCCAAGCAACATAACAAGGTGGATGATGCACTTAGCCGATGTGTAACCTTATTACTCATCATGAGCGATGAGGTTGTCGGATTTTAATGCCTCAAAGACTTATATGCCAACGACTTCAAGGACGCGTGAATTAGATGCTAGGAAGGTCAGCCCGACGACCTCCATATTCAGAATGGATTTCTCTTCAAGGAAAATCAGTTGTGCATTCTACATAGTTCGTTGTGGGACTACATCATCCAAAACCTACATAAAGGTGGCCTCGGTGGTCATCTAGGGGGAGACATTACAATAACTCTCCTAGAAGAACATTATTATTGGTCACAACTGAAATGAGATGTAGGAAATGCGGTAAAACAATGCCACACGTGTTAGACATCCAAGGGACAGTCACAAAACACTGCCCAATACACTCCATTACTTGTCCTTGATGACCATTGGGAGGATTTATATATAGACTTTGTGCTAGGACTCCCACAAACCCAGCATGGTGTGGACTCAGTGTTCATCGTGGTTGATAGATTTTCCAAGATGACCCAATTCATACTATGCAAGAAAACTCTTGACGCTACGCATGTTGCAAATATGTTTTTCCGAGAAGTTGTTTGCCTACATGGGGTCCCAAAATCCATCACCTCAGATCGTGACACTAAGTCCCTCAGTCACTTTAGGAGGACTTGATGGCCACGATTTGACACCAAACTATAGTTCAGTAGTGCATATCATCTATAAACTGATGGGCGGATTGAGGTAGTGAATCGTACACTTGAAAACCTTATATGATGCTTCTAAAGAGATAATCCCAAACAATGGGACTTGGCATTGAGATAATCCCAAACAATGGGACTTGGCATTAGCTCAGGCGGAATTCACGTTTAATATAACATGCTGAACCGTTCAACTGGTAAGTTTCCATTTGAACGAGTGGCTCGATATACTCTCGATTTGGTTCCTTTGCCCAAATTCCCAGGTATGAGCTTTGCAACAAAACATATGGTGGACTGAATCATAAGTGTATATGTTGATATTCAAGCCTAGTTAAAGGTATCTAATGATAAGTATAAGGAAAATGATGACACGCATTGACGTCTAAAGGTATTCAATGTGGGCGATGATGTGATGATTCATTTACGCAAAAAGAGATTTTCAACCGGGACGTACAACAAACTGAAGAATAAGAAGATTGGACTAGTGCATATCCTCCGTAAGATCAATGACAACACTTTTATTATTGATCTTCCTGAAGATATGGAGATCTCATGCACGTTCAATGTGGTGGCCCTGTACCAGTATCATGAGCCGAATCAGGAAGATAACTCGAGGACGAGTTCTTTTGAAGTAGAGGGGACTGATGTAGAACGGGTTGCGGATTCATTGATAGCTAAGATGGACCGAAGAAAAGAAGCCAAGAACGATCGATCACACTTAGCATGGTTCGACCGGTCGACCTTTGTGGTTGACATGTCGAAATTCCGCCAGAAATTCTAGATTGCTTATTGGCCAATTTCTGCCAGTTTAGATAGGTTGAAATATTGTTCATAAGTCTATTCGACAAGTGAAAATACTATTCGACAAGTCAACAAACGAGTCGACAGGTGGACACTTTTTGGTTGTTTCGACATGTTGACAGACTGTGGAAATTTACACATTTTTTTGGAATTTGTTTCCTTATTTGACTAGAATTATTTGATTACGATTATTTAAAAGGTGTAAACCTTTTTTGTATTCATTCAATCTATCAATTAAAAGTTCTTAGAAATTTTATTTCTGATCGTGGATTCGAGATTTTCTCTTATGGATTCAACAACACCTTGTAGATTCAAAGGTATCTATTGATTGAGGAAGATGGTGATCGACGATCACGTCCTTCCTTCGGTCAAAACTCTCCCTCTTTATGTAACAAATCAACTTCTCTTGTGATTAATTTATTTATAATTCGTAAATGATCCGTATGAATAACTATTTGAATTATTGAATAATCCAAAAACTTGTCGGTGAAACTTTCTTTCCCTTGAGAAGTTCGCAAAATTTCCATAAATTCAAAAACGTAAATGGTGGCTGAGGCTGCTGGTGATATGGTGGACCATAGAAGGGATAGCTTATAGACCAAAATATGAAGTAATTAATTGAATAGTTCAACTCTCTCTCTCTCTCTCTCTCTCTCTCTCTCTCTCTCTCTCTCTCTCTCTCTCTCTCTCTCTCTCTCTCTCTCTCTCTCTTCTTCTTTTTTTTTTTTTTTTTTTTTTTTTTTTTTTTTTGAGTTTTACCTATTAAATGTCGAGTTTTACTGTTACAAGGGAAAAAAAAAAAACCGTTCTTTTCCGGCCGCTGATCTTGGGTGGGTACGGCCATCAATATCTCCTTGCCTTTTAGGATTTGTCTATTCATTAGTAATCCAACCGTTCCTTTCCGGCCGCTGATTCAGGTGGATACGGCCATCAACATCTCCTTGCCTTTTAGGATATGTTCTATTCATTTG
The DNA here is from genome assembly GCA_021015155.1 of Magnolia officinalis. Classification (NCBI taxonomy): domain Eukaryota; kingdom Viridiplantae; phylum Streptophyta; class Magnoliopsida; order Magnoliales; family Magnoliaceae; genus Magnolia; species Magnolia officinalis. The sequence continues at coordinate 29,072,885 of JAJHSJ010000002.1, forward strand.
TAATCCAACCAATAACATCCAAAATAGAGATGTTTTGGTTTAGGAAATTACATTAAAAGAGTAGGCCTTATGGGCTTACCACTTAAAAATGAGCTCATTTTAGTCAGCTACCGTATGGGAAATTTTGGTAATGACTAAAAATAACTAGTATTGATAAACCCATGGTTTATATAAGCTATGATCTCCAATACATGATTACAGTTGACCAAAATGACATTAAATCATTTTCAAGTGGCAACAAAGCAAGCCTCACATACTTCACGCTGCTAATTAATAGTTGAATTGTACAAAGAATCCATGACCATTGGTCTCCACATGCAAAAGGAGATATTTTTGTACTTTAGGAATTATATGATATGTAGCCTGCATCTTTCCATAATTTATAAGGGTTTTTCCATTTTGACTATTGGGCCCCTAGTAACCTAGATGGTTGCATTATTGCATCCGACATGCTTCGATATGTTGGATATAGGCCCATGGAGCCCACTTATGAATAACCATCCGTGGGTGGGCCCCACCCGAGTTTCGTTATGTATCTCTTTCTCTTTATCTTTGGAATTATCTTTTGAGATTTCAATTTGAATTTCATCTTTTAATTCAATTTCAATAGGATGGACTAGGGATGTCAGGTGAGATGAGTCCCTCCCTCGTCTATAAACTCTGTGACCCTTCTTTTAAGAAGAGAAGGAATCCCACATAAACGACAACCAATGACATCGATTCAAAAAATAAAAAAGGAGAGAGTATCATACCTATTGTTCATCTAGCTCGATCATTCTATAGATGATCAAAACTGTTGATCGTAATTCAAGGTTATTTTAATAGTAAAATTAATGGAGTGATTGTGCCTCTCTACTCCAAAAGTGTTTAGGTGGACTAGATGTGCACGATTCATCTTTAACTTTTGCGAAGATCTCAAGATCATGTAGACCGTCAGATCCTGCGGGCCCACCTATCCAAGCCATCTTTCACAATAAATCTCTTAAATAGACCATCTTAATATTTCAATCTTATCCTACAAGTAGACAATTAAGAAGCAAAACACAACAATAAATCATGTTCACATTCAAACGAAGCTTTTAATATTGGTCACTGAGGATGATCCATCCAAAGAAGTTCTTAATAAACTAATGGTTTGGAAGTTTCTAAACCATGGACCACACTTTTCAAAATTTAAAACATATGTATATTGTGCAAAGATACCGGCCATGTATCACATGAATTCTCTTCTTAGGGCAATTCATGAAATACCATGGGCGTCAAAATCACTTGAGCTATGCAGATCATGGGTTAGATACTTTGAAATCTAGTCCATCATTTTGTCTAGATAAAGGCAAAATGCATCATTACCCAAGTTGGGAAATAGCACCCTTGAAACCATGAAATGGGCATAAGGGCCCCACAAAAGGCAATAAAGCGAAAAGTGGTCAAAACATCTATTCTCGAGAGAGCTTATCACCTACAGAAAATGGCACCATGAATTGTCATGCAATCCTATCTGTACAATGGCCATGCAACTTAGGCGGGACATCCGTACCATGCAAATGGTAGCATCATCATGAAAAAGACTCATTTCAAGAATCAGACAATCAGGTTAATCCACTCATTCGATAATGGTGTGGCCCACCTGATGATCTATTCCATTTTTGCAAATGCTCTTAAATTCATAGTTAATGCAATTAGGGATAAAACGTGCAAATTTTCATCTCTAAAACGATGGTGTTTGGGCACCCAGGACTATAGAAAAGACATTATGGTGTTCTTCTACAAAATAGGACAAGATTGCATAAGAATCAACGGTCTGATTTACAAAGTGATTAGTAGAGAGGCTGGATTATTTTCAAATGATACACTCATACTTATGCATTAATATCTAATTTCAAAATCTAGGTGATAAAACAATGACAAATATCACCTAGATTTTGAAAATCTCCTAACGCTTGTGAAAAAATCAAGCAGATGATGTTATGGTGCCAATATTGCAAAAATTTCATAATATTGGGAATTAATTTTGCAAATTTCAAGATTTTATCACAAAATTTCCTGATATTAATGCAAAAAATATTTAAATATTTAAATAATTCATTTATACACTTATATATTTAAAATTTTAAGATCATTTATACTTTATAATAAAATGTTTTTAAAATTTACTTTTAGCAAGATTTTCCTGATAATTTCACGAGGAAAACATAAAATTTTGAAGATCTCCTGAGAAATTCGTGAGTACGACGTTTGTCGCTATTAGATAAAAGGCAGACCCAGATATTCACGTTGTATTATTCTATTACCAGAAGTAGGAAAATCAGATGTATTTGACAAAAAGGGTGAGTGTGAATAGCAACTCCTAGAAATGTTCAAAACATTGGATGCTAACTTTAACTTTCACTTAAATGGAACATCCATGCCCTGAAAAGGGTGGACAATAGCATGATGATCACCTGAGTGAAAATCGATATCATCCACTCACCCGTGGGCCACACCTAATACATTGAAATGGATCATTTTGGTTTTCGGCCCATGCGTCCTTATTATGTGGCCCACCTATTGTACGACGCACATGTTACATACAAGTGGCGCATCATAAAACAAAATAGATATGTTGGAAGAATATACAACGTCCTATATATATATATATATATATATATATATATATATATATATATATATATATATATAATATTGATTGGGTTAGTGACGCAGGGGATGAATGTGATGAGGTCGAGCACCGTCTCCCTCAAGAGGATAGCTATTCTGAATCCATGGAACTTCTCTGGACTCTTCACAGAGGCTTCTCGAATCCATGAGAAAGAAAGCAAGCAAAATAGAAAATAAATGTTATAAATTTCGAAATTGATTAATGAATCAAATAAACGAGTTCACAATGCTTTAAATAGGGATACCAAGAAATGAGAGAGAAATCAAAAGCAAACTACAACTAAAACTCGTAAAATTTGCTACTTATTATAAATAGTAAACTTACTATTTATCGACTATCGTGATGTCTACTAGTGCGTAAGGTTTTCGGCCAAAAATAGTGTCTTATTTGGCTTCACCAAGCTGTTCTCCTAATTTTTCTAAGCTATTTTCACGTTTGGCGTAACTCCTAAAGCCCAACGGATGAAGAGTTATAATCAAAATAAAACTTACTATTTATAATAAAAACGGAATTAAAATATGGAAACGACCGTCGATACAGGGGTAGTTTGCAAATCCGGCTTGCGCATGTGGGATTCCGGTCTTTTATAACATCACTCGTGTGCACACGGGTCCCAATTCTCACCATTGATGGACCATACACTGCACCCTAGTGCACCCAGAAAACTCACCAAAGTGATTTGTTCTAGATGACCTTGAGACATCTATCATGTGGATTGCGTCGTTGTTGCAGTCACAATGGTGAAAACCGTCTATCAATCCGATGCTCCGTTAGTGAGATATGACCCATCGAATGTACGACCCAAATTATATATCCGGTAATACAAACAACCTTTATTATGCTAGACTCATTGGACTTGAGCCCATGTGGGCCTAAAGCCCACTTTTAGAATATGAAAATTATCAACAAATAGGACAATTGCTACATGACAAAATAAGAAGCTAGCAAATATAAGACAAGTACTATAAAACAAAATTGAATTCTCTCTCAAAACCCATCATTAGCTCTCTCCCCATGCCTTAGAAACTAATCATGACCCGTGTCCACCTCATCCTATACATGCATCCAATGCATGTATTGATTTGTGTCACATCACTTCAAACAACTAATTGTAATACTCCACTTCATTATCCACCATGCATCACCTACAACCCATAACCCTTATCCATCCATTAACCAATGCATGTCTAGATTTCTTTCACCTTGGCCAATGCATGCTTAGCACCATCCACCTCATCTATCCACTACCCATTCCATACAACACCTTCCACCTCACTTTTAGCACCAATAAGATCACATAAACTTGCCACCTCAACCCCCAATTCCCTATATAAGAGTAGGAGCTCTCTTGCACTTATTATTTTCCTATACTTAGAAAAATTCTTAAATTTTAAGAGAGAGTGGGGCCAAGGTGTGGCCCACCATCAATCCCAGAGGGAGTAGACCACACATCATCATCCAACCATCCATCCATTGAGGCGAGTAGGGGTGCACATTTAACAGGTAGAACTGTGGAACCGGACCGGAACCGTTGGATCGGTCCAGTTTGGTCTGGTTCTGGACAGCACCGGTTCCGGTTCCAAAATTACAAGAACCATTGAATATGGTTCGGTTCCGATTTAGGGGTAGGTAGAACCGACCCGAACCGTAGAACCATGGTCCCCACCACTTTTTACACGTTAGTCGTTACTACGAAGAGGATGAATGGAGTAGATCTCCGAGAATGCCATCAGAAGTGGCCCCACTTATTTTTTTTTTTTTCAAAATATTCAAACCATGCAAAAACGTCCAGGGACGGATGTGCATGGATTGGGTTTTGACAGTGGGCCCCACCCATCATCCCTTTTCGCGATCTGAACCGTCCATCATGTAGGGTGCTCAAAAATGTCCCAAGGGACGTTTCCCTTTTCAACAAAAAGCGAGGAAAAATAGGGGTATCTACCTGTCCATATTTGAAAAACCCAGAACCGTGGAACTGATCCAGAACCGAACCGGTTTTCACGGTCCGGTTCTGGTTCGGTTCTAGTGTGCTACCGGTTCGGTTCCGGTTTCGAAAATCCTAGAACCGTTAGGAACGGTTCGGTTCCGGTTTTACCCCGGAATCGGACCAAACCGACCCGTGTGCACCCCTAGAGGTGAGTGTATGCCCCTCCTCCCATCCTCCTCATCCTCCTCTTTCTTCCTCCTTTTATTTTCTTGATATGTGTGGGCCCCACTGGTGTAGAGTTCTTGTGTGCATGTATTTATGGCTATGGTGGTCAGCAAGGTGGCCCACGTCAGTATGGTCCACCATGATGGATATCATGTCCACACCCTTCACATGTAATCCTGTTTTTGTATCTAGACAGCAAGTTCTAAAAATCATATAAAATCAATTGTAATAAGATCAGAGTTGAAACTTAGGGATATTATGAATCACAATATGAACTAACTCTGAACCAAATTTCGTAGCCATCTAACGGTCCAATCATCCGTAACATCAAGTTTACTTAGTTGCTGTCCAGCAGCACATGCAAGATTCTGATTTGCTTAAATGGACTAATTTTTAACTCTTTTAATGAATGTATTAAAAATATATGTTCAATTGAATTCATAGAAAATCAAACCAGCTTTCTAATGGTATATAATATGTCTCAATCGGAGTTCAAACGACTGAGATCTTGGCCTTATACGAAAGATGTATTTGGGAGCTTGTTATGACCATTCTTGTGTGGGCCATATCCGTGATTCCAACAGTCAGATGTAATTGATATTTGTTCTTAACGTACTTGCGATAGTAAATAATCATATGTATGGTCCCTATGATCAGATTATTTCATGATAAGATTTAAAAAATTCTGAACCGACAGATACTTCCGTAAGGATAAATCTTAAATTATTTTGTATGGTCCAGATAAATCCAAGTCTCTGTATGGTTCGAAACCTATATACAGCCTAAATGATGTATTACTAAACCATCCATTGGATCAGATTTTCCAACAGAGAATCTGATCATAGAGATTTGATCAATATATTTCATGTGTTACTGGATGTGTATGTTGGATATATGTTGTACATAACATTCATCATCTTATTGACCCACGTGGGTGTGGGATCGCTTATGATTTATGCATTTGATTAGTTCATCCAATCTGGAAGCCCATGTATATTTTTGTGTCCCTTATCTATGGTTTGCTAGCATGTGGCCCCCACTTACCATTAGATCGATTTCATTTCATTTGCACTTTCTTTTTGCTGAAAATTTCTAAATACCCAACTGTATTGCATGTAGGCCTCTTTAACACCTTGTAGTGGGCCCCACACTTTGTAGTTAAGGGTCCCACTTTGGAAGATGTTTAGTCCTTATATAAGTGAGCTGGATGTCCCACCATTTTTGTCAGGAATGATCCCTCACTATAGGAAATTGCCCTTTTATCGATGACATAATTCGTCGGTATTTCATCTTTTTTCATTGGTAATGATTATTACCGATGAAATATGTCGTCGCTAAGATTGTTGCAATAAGACTGTGGCTAAAAGCTTTTCCTAACGAAATCTTCCTTCGTCGGCAATGATAAAACAAATACCTACGACTAAGATCGTCGGCCAAACATATTACTTTTGGAAGGAAAAAATAATATATTTCGTCGGTAAACATAGTATATACCAACGAATATCTTTGTCAGTAAAATAATAATACCGACGAAATAATTCGTCGGTATAAGCCCATTATTATCGACGAGTATGTTCGTCGGCATAAGCCTGCTATTACCGACGAATTATTTCATCGATATATCTCATATATAGATCGTTGGTATAATTTTTTATTTATTAATTTCTACCTACGAATTATTTCGTCGATAACAGTCTCTTTTTTTTTTTTTTTCCAAAATTCAGGAAAAAATTCTTAATATGTACCTGTAAATACACCTGTTACAATACATTTTCATCATAGTCACATCCACATCTATCCAAACACAAACTACATCCATCTAAACACAAACCACATCCATCCATACACAAACAATCTTATCCACATCACATTCATCCACACACAAATATATATAAGTTTAACATTCATATATAAAATAAATCATAAATAAAAAAATCATGAAGATGAAGGCGGAGGTGGTGGGGCATCAGTGGAAAAGCGTGCAGCGAGAGCCTAAAACATCTCCTGCATCCGTCGCTCATGCTCCACCAGCATCTCCTCTATCCTCCTCTCTTGCTCCTCTTGTCGCCTCTCCTCCTCTCTCCGCCTGTTCCTCCTCCTCCCTTTGCCTCTCATCCTCCCTCCGCCTTTGCTCCTCCTGTTCCCTACACCTCTGCTCCTCCTCCTCCCTACGCCTCTCCAGCTGCTCTTTGATGTCATCGACGGCGATCTGTAGCTGTTGAACCTCTCTCTCTGCCATATTAGGTCGGCGTAGGGCGCTCTCCCCAGCGACTGATTGGCTGGAGGCAGCTCTAGCGGGTGCCATGAGCTTGACACCATGGCCAAGCCCACGCATATATCCAGAACGGGTGCCAAGCACCTCACTCAGGATATCTGGCTCACTCCGCTGACTACCATCGGGAGTGGGCTGACTGCGTATGGTGTCCATCGCCGCTTGTAATAAAAACATATGAATTTTCATAACGAATGACATTATTATAAATCAATGCAATTAAATTTTACAATGTTAGGATTTTTACCCAATTCTCGCTGGCTCTAAGATGAACCCAAGATCTCGTCGCCTACAGACAATGATCCCTCTGTAGAGGTCTACTGGTCCAGGATCCCGGCCGGTGACGGAATCTCGTTGCGCAATCAAAAGAACAATAGAGTTAATATAAATGCATGGAAAGAATATATCAACTTAATAATCATCAGTGATTTCTTATCATGTCATAATGATGTTGTACAAATGACTTTGAACCAGCTACGTGGTTCACTTCTAACTTTTCCATGTTCATAGAATTTATTCTGCTCCTCTTCTGAACATATTATTCATAATACATTGTTATTAATTGTGAATTTAATTATTATCTTAAGATATCGTAAATATGTAAATATTACCTGAAATGCCTCAGACGAAAATCTCTCGTGGAGTATCCGGTAGTTGTCGATAGTCACGTGTGATGGTGTGAACAATACGACCTCCTCGTGGGTCCTACACCGCTTGTATCGTTGGTATAACTCTCCGCGGTACTCCTTGAACCGCTCCCTGACCATGTCATCGACGGCATGAGAAGTGTACGGACACTAAAATCTAAGACAAATTTATCCTTTAGTTTCGTAAATAATAGATTAAGGCAATAAACTTATTAAGAAAATAACTTAACTGTAAATGAACTTTCACTAAAGAAAATTTAATTTACTAAAATTTACCTTAAGGCCGCTGACGGATGAGCTGCTGCATCATCATATGTCACGTCTGTCCAACGAGGGGTGGTGGTGGGGATCAGAGATCGGCATAGGACACCGACCTCCGACATAAACAACCTGACATTGTCCCCAACAAGTCTAAGGCAGTCCTATGGGAACTCTACCGTTACTCTACCCCTCACGCGTAAGTCGCTCTAAAACTAACCCACGCGTGGGTCTACGTCCTCGTCAGTTGGTCGATGATGCTATCGCAAAAGAAATATGTAAATCTAAATATAAACAGAAGTACTAAAAGAAATATATGTCTAGACTTACATGCAGTGCCCGGTGTATGCGCAACCGAGGGATCAGATGCTTGTGATGCAGCATGCGATGTAGATGCTGTCTCCGTTGCATCATGGGTGGAAGGGGTAGATCCAGTAAGCGAACGACTTGATATCCCACCTGGTGCCATGACTGAATATGTGCGAACTACGAACTTATAAATTTAAACAATGTCAGTACAAGTGTATGAACATGAATATAATAAACACATTAAACTTTACGGTGCAAGTGGAATATACTAAAACATTATACAAGTAGTGTTGATGGTAGAATGAATTTGTGCTTATGCTTAGATAGATGATTAAAATATGATTAGACCATTACAAGATAATGCAAGCAGAATATAATCAAACCGTAAACATTCTAGTAAAATTTAGAAATTCTATTACACATTATCATTTTATATTAAATACATGTATTTCATTGTAATATGAAACAACTTCGGATCAATTATCCGAAGTACTCCCTGCGTAAGTTATCTTACGCTACAGAAGTATATGTCAAGCTGTGTGAAGCACTCGACATTGTTACAAGCCAACATGCCAGTCACAATAGGAGAAAACTGGTCTCTCGAGACTCCATTCAGATGTGCAAGTGACAAAACTGCATCTTCCAAATGAAGTTTTCCGCGGTTATATTCCTCCATCAGTTTCGAAATTTCTTTGAGAATGTATAATCTTTCATCTGAGCCATCGTCGATATATTCCTCCCTACACTCATCGACCAGACCGGGTATCTCTTTGGCCCTACCAGAAGAAGATAGGGCTGAAAAGTCCATCCACAACAGCTGATGAAGTATGTTGCGTACTTTCGCTACGCTCCGGTTTGAGGAGGATATGATCAGAAATTGACTCAATTGCAAATGTGGATTATAAACAACTCAATTAAAGGAATAAATCATGACTTGTAAAACATGTATACATGTAATAATCAAATTATTTGAATTGAAAAATGACATGTAAATCATGTGTATGTCAAGCCGCAGAAGTATATGTCAAGCTGTGTGAAGCACTCGACATTGTTATAGCCAACATGCTAGTCACAATAGGAGAAATCTGGTCTCTCGGGACTCCATTCAGATGTGCAAGTGACAAAATGTATCTTCCAAATGAAGTTTTCAGCAGTTATATTCCTCCATCAGTTTCAGAATTTCTTTGAGAATGTATAATCTTTCATCTGAGTCATCGTTGATATATTCCTCTCTACACTCATCGACCAGACCGGGTATCTCTTTGGCCCTACCAGAAGAAGATAGTGCTGAAAAGTCCATCTGCAACAGCTGATAAAGTATGCTGCGTGCTTCCGCTACGCTCCGGTTTAAGGAGGACATGATCAGAAATTGACTCAACTACAAATGTGGATTATAAACAACTCAATTAAAGGAATAAATCATGACTTGTAAAACATGTATATATGTAATAATCAAACTATTTGAATTGAAAATTGACATGTAAATCATGTGTACATTTAATAATCATTGTCTGTATTACTATCGCTTAGGACTATTTCTTCTTCACCATCACTATCGCTGATTGGTATTTCCTTTTCATCATCTGTAACATCGTCATCAATGAAACCACTATCATCTCTAACAATGTCATGTATTATTGAGGCATCAACATGATCAGGTGACACATCATCTCTGTCCAATTGCACCACATCAATATCAACATTTGGATCAGTCCCTTTATCCCCAGATGGTATGTCTTCTTGATATGCTTGTTCAACCCTAAATGTTTCATTTCCCCAGTCCTCGCTATCTTCAATGTCTGGTTCGGGAATGTCAAATACGTTCCCGGGCTTTATTTTCTACACCACGTGCTAACTGCCGCCTAACTTGTTGTCAGCGAGGTAAATACATGTTCGGCTTGGCTGACGATGACAAATGGGTCGTCCTTAACCACTTTCGAGATACTTTACGCTCATAAAGTAGTTGTCAGTCTGTATTCCCAACTTCTTATTTCCAATGTCCCA